>CAJQZJ010004381.1:13141307-13154052 GCA_907164525.1 Lophiomys imhausi | reverse complement strand
AGATAGATAGATAGATAGATAGATAGATAGATAGATAGATAGATAGACAGATAAAATACTTCCAAGGAAGGAAGGCAGGAAAGAAGGAAGAAAGGAAAGGAAATGCCTTCCAACTGGATCTATGGGGCATTTTCTCAGTTGAGATTCCCTCCTTTCAGGTGGCTCTAATTTGTGTCAAGTTGACAGAAAACTAGCTGGCACATGACTCCAGGGACTCTCGAAAATAACTGGCTGGAGTCCTGCAATTGGGGCAGCACAGGCTGGTAAAGTTTAATTTCTAAAAGTGCATTTGACCTTCCTGTACCTATAAGCACTCCCATTGTAAACAGAACCATCACACTTTCTACATTTCATGGTGATCTGCAGTTTGCAAGGCTGTAACCCTCACAGGCCTCTAAAGTTCACACACGCTAAGAAGCATCATGAGTCTGTGGTCTCAGCACAGGGCACATGACACATATTAGGGATCTAGTCAATTAGTCCATAAATGGATGGACTGCCAACAGAATCTCGTCACTCATTCCCCCAATCTAAAATAATATTACTATGAACCTCTAACCTTAGGGATGAAAATCAATACGGTGTCTTCCATACAAAGCATAAATTTTGAGGTGGCTATGGGGTCCACTGGGGGGAAAATGTTTCTATTTCTCTGCTCCTCATGAAACCAAACTGCTTTTGAGTCTAATAAAATAGGTTACTCAGCAAGAATTAGCCTGCATGTTCAGAGATATATTTTGTAATCTTTTTCCACTCCACAGCATGGGGCTATGCTTAGTAAGTGTTGGAGGCCAAAGATTTAAGTAACTGATACAAGTATCCTCAGGTCCACAACATCTTTAGTCTTCCTCTATAGGCCCAAGAAGAAGAACAAGTATTTATTTTTAAAAAGTGATTGGGGCTAGGCACAGTGGTATATGCCTATAATTCCAGCACTTGGGGAACTTTGTAGGGAAGAACATGCTGCAAGTTCAAGGCCAGCCTGGGCTACATAGTAAGTTGAAGTCTAGCTTGGGCTATCTAGACAACAACTTCAAAATCTTAGTGAACTAATTAATTAAAATAAAACAAGGGTCTGAGAGGCACCAAGGGAGAACTATGATCCCAATACTGCTACTGAAATATTACATGTAAACAGAGCCAGCAACATCTGCCGGAACTCCATCAAAGTGAAATTTCAGAGGTAAAAAAGGAGACAGCAGACAACCACGCCATCTGCAGCAGGCCAGCAGTACCCCTACCCCACACCACTCACAACAGAGTGCAGGAGAATTTTAAGGTCCCTGTCATTGGATAGAGAAGTTTCTTCCTGGTGCCTTTGCCCAGCAAGGGTCACCACCCAGGCTGCACCTTCATTCTTCTGAATTACTGTAATGGTGAAACCAGGGTCCCAAGAGTTAAACCAAATTTAAACCTTGTGTTAGTGAAGATCCTGAGACTAAGCTGACTGGGAGCTGGTGAAGGGAGGAAGCAATCGTGATCTTGTAGCCAAATAAACTTCCTCCTACTTTTTCTTCCTCTGGAGTCATTGATTTGGTTTTGATTTTTTGTTTTTGTTTTGTTTTGTTTTTTAACTGCTGTACCAAAGGCCCACATGTTACATCAGCAGACCCTCAGGCCCTGCCTCCCCTGACAGATAGGAAAAGAACAGTCCTCAGTCTAGGACGACAGGTCAAGCTTCTAACACAGAGGAATTGTTTCTAAAGTGAAGAAAACATGGAATATCCATGGCCATGCTTAAAGAGTGTTAAAATTGCCGGGCAGTGGTGGCGCACGCCTTTAATCCCAGCACTTGGGAGGCAGAGGCAGGCGGATCTTTGCGAGTTCGAGGCCAGCCTGGTCTACAAAGTGAGTCCAGGACAGCCAGGGCTACACGGAGAAACCCTGTCTCGAAAAACCAAAAAAAAAAGAGAGTGTTAAAATGGGTGCTCGGCTATATTCACTAATAGTAACTAAGTGGCTTTTGGTTTTGAAGTGGCTTGAAGATATTGATACTCCTGGGATCTATGAGATGCATCAAATGTCCAGCCTGCCCATAAGTACACAAAAGGATTCAAGAGTTGCAATGAAATAAAGAGACATGGAAATCAACTTCTACAAGAGCTTTATGAGACCAATCTGGTCCAAAAGCATGCTGAATTCCCCTGCCCTCTGCAAACAGCCCTTCATATCACAGGTTCCAAATCCATGGCCTCAATCAACCATTGATAGAAAATACTTGGGGGAAAAGGTACCTGTACGGATGTGTACAGACTTCTCTCCTTGTCATGACCCCCATAACAATATAATGTAACAACTGTTTGCAGAGCACCTGTGCTGTAGGGGTGTCCTTGGGTGCCTAGTCATGATTTCGAGTGTACAGAGGGCATATGCAGACTATGGAGAAAGCAGATGCAACTTCCCATTTAGATGCTGGTGACAGGTCACTTCATGCAGATCCTCTGACAATAAACCAGATATACCATTGTACAGTCCCAGAGCTGGAAGACACACTTCTTGTTTCTCTTGTTTCTCCTCCTCCTCCTCCTCCTCCTGATCCTCTTCCTCCTCCTCCTGCTATTACTGTTGCTGCTGCTGTCTTGAGGCAAGGTCTAACTCTGTCTTTTAGTTGACCTGGTACTTACTATGTAGCTCACGATAGCTTCAGACTCACAGCAATCTTTCTGACGATGGATTACAGGCATGTGCCACTACACCCAGCTTGCAAAATACACTCTTCCTGCCAGCTCCTTTTGGACTATGTCCACCTTCTTGTGAAGAGCAAGATGAACTAAAATCTAAGTCAGAAGCTCCACCATTGCCTAGATTCACAGGGTCTCCTGTGGTTGAGGGAGGGAGAAAATTATAATCCCTCACCACTCTCTACCCTTACACTGAGCCTGGCAAAGTAGAACAAGACAAGAGCTAAGCAGATCCTGCAATAATTACTGATTTGACAGGACATCCCATGGGTACAATAGTGGCATGAATGTTACAGGGGTAGCCAAGGACTTTCTGATGGGTTTAAAGCTTGCTCTACAGGCTCAGAAACACATGCTAGGAACTGCAAATTTGATCCAGAATCCATGGTTGGGGAGTTCATAGGCCCCGGAGATGATCCTATTACTACTATTTTGCTAAATGGGCAAAATAACAAATTGCTCTCTACATTGATATTTCTCTACCTGGTAGCTTAGTGCAGCTCTCTGACCTCATCAGAGAAATCTATTTGTGAAGCAGATTGTGGCATTAGTTAATGCACAAACTCACAACGGCTCAAAGGGCAAAGATTAAGTAACTGAGTTGGGCTCAACTACAAATGGGACATCTATATCATACCCTCCCTCAAGGATCTGGGATCATGAAGGAGAAAGGGGAAGAAAGATTGTAAGAGCCAGAAGTCCAGAAGGACCAAAGAAAATGTTCCTCTGAATATGACAGGACAATTGGACACAGAATGACTTCACAGAAGCTTTGGTTCTCTACACAAGATCTGCCCAAGATCAAACCAGCCAAAATTGTAGCCTGGAGTGGGAAAGAGTTCATGAATGTCTGCCTCTAACTGGGGAGCTATGGACAGCTGATGGCTTCTGGGGAAGGGAGGGTCCATTTTCTTTAAGGATATGGTTCCTGGTAGGTTGGCCTGTGCTCCAGTGGATGGCTTCACAGCCAGAAGCATATGGACAATACAAATGGTGTCAATGGGCTATTAAATTTAAAAGGAAAGAGAACAAAAAGAGCATGTGGATAGGAAGATGGGTGAATCTGGGAGGTGTTAAGGTGGAGGAGTCCAGCTAAATATGGTCAAAATGAAAAATACATCATACAAAACTGTCAAAGAATGAATTTTTAAAAAATCAAAGAAGGAAAAAATGTTTAAAAGTAGCTGTGTAGCTCCTTGTCCATAAAACTCTTTTGCTGTTCCTTATTCATGAAGACTCCTTGATATGGACAGAATACCAACCATAGAAGCCAAGCCAGCTGTTAGGTCTCCCATAGGTAGCTACAGTGGGGATCACTGTCATCACCATCAGTCATGAACACTGCTGGACACTCCAGTGGTCCCTGTTCCTCCACACAGAAAGAAAGGCTGGCTGAAGCAAAATCCATCAGGAGAGGCATTAGAGGAGACAGAGAGGTGTGTACCTTCTTATGCTGGGCCCAGAACAGAGCAGAAAAACCCATTACACATTGCCAGTGGGTTAACCTAGAGCCACAAGGACAACTTGGCTATTGGGGGCATCTGGGTGCAGGAGGGATTCACATCCAAGTCTCTCTCACACAGAAGCATTCAGAGGCAAATAAAATACAGAAAGGATACATTTCCAGAAGTGAAAGCCCCAGTTAGGACACAGACACACACATAAGCACCATATTGGTTTTGGCCTTCCTTCTGGCAATCTTTCCATACTTTGTATCTGCTCCAGGACAAACTTTGACCTCCCTCTAATTTCTTCCCACATGTTAGCTGTCTGGAGTTCATGAATCCCAAATTTCAATACGCCACTAAAGTTCTTAAGACTTTCTGAATCAAGGCCACTGTACTCACCTGTCCCTGTGTAGACCTATAACCCCACACCTGTGGCCACATATATCCTGTTCACGGCTCTCATTTTCAATTCCCTGTCATGCACAACCACATTTCATCCTTTCCTCTTCTGACATTTGTTTCCTGGGCACATGGAAATCATCTCTTGGCAAGGCTAGATGAAGGAGAAAGAAAAGGACCATGGGTCTCTGGTCTAAAGTCAGAGCTTCCCTCTGGGATAAGCTGGGGTTTGGAGATGGCAGGCACACAGTTGATAGACAACATCAATATCATGTGTCCCTGGGTAATGTGTGGTCAGGATGCAGCATCAGCATCATCTGGGGTCTTGTTAAACATGCAGCATCTCAGCCCAGTACCAGTGATGGACTCAAATGATGTATTTGAACATCAGCCTATGAGTAACCTAGACTTACCTCATGGAGACTGTCTAATATCTATACCAACAAATATATCTAACCTCAGAGACACCTTCCACAAGTACCCTGACCTTCTTTTTTTAATATTTATTTATTACTTCAGGTTACATCTCCCTCACAGTGTCCTCTTTCTGCCCCTCCCAGTCCCACCCTCCCACCCTCTACTCCCTATCCCTTCCATCTCACTCCTCTGGAGTGGAGTGTCCCTACATAACAGTCCCCCACCCCAGTTCAGCAGACATATGAGGGCCAAGAGCCTCCTCATACACTGGGGGCCTACAAGGCAGCACTACTAGGGCAAAGTGTCTCATTGATAGGAAATAAAGTCTATGTTCCTGTTCCCCTTGGTGCATTGGTTGTAGTATAGATATCCTGTACTATATGGCTAAAATCCAATTATAAGTGAATAGATGCCATGTGCATCCTTCTGAGTCTGGGTTAGCTCACTCAGGATGAGCTTCTCTAGTTCCATCCATTTGGCTGCAAATTACATGATTTCATTGTTTCTGATGGCTGAGTAGCATTCCATTGTGTAGATGTACCACAGTTTGTTTGGTTTTTTTTATCCATTCCTCAGTTGAGGGACATCTGGGTTGTTTCCAGTTTCTAGCTATTACAAATAAGGGTGCTATGAACATAGATGAGGAAACTTCCTTGTGATTTGGTGAAGAATCATTTGGATGTATACCCAGAAGTGGTATGGCCGGGTCTTGAGGTAGAACTATTCCAAGTTTTCTAAGATATCACCAGACTGACCTCCATAGTAGTTGCACAAGCCTGCACTCCCAACAGCAATGGAGGGGGGTTCCCCTTTCTCCACACCCTTGCCAGCATGTGTTGTCATTTGAGTTTTTGATCTTAGCCATTCTGACAGGTGTGAGATGGAATCTCAGAGTCGTCTTAAGTTGCATTTCTCTGATGATTAAGGATGCTGAGCACTTCTTCGAGTATCTCTCAGCCATTAGGGATTCCTCCTTTGTGAATTCTCTGTTTTGCTCTGTTCCCCATTTATTGGTTGGGTGATTTGGTTTCTTGGCATTTAATTTCTTGAGTTCTTTGCAGATTTTGGATATTAGCCCTCTGTCAGATGTGGGGTTGGTGAAGATTATTTTCCAATCTGTAGGCTGCTGTTTTGTTCAAATGACAGTGTCCTTTGCCTTACAGAAGCTTCTCACTTTCATGAGGTCCCATTTATCAATTGTTGGTCTTAGATCCTGGGCTGCCTGACCTTCTTATTACAGATGTGTTAGACCTCTACTACTGAAATAAAATACCAAGAAAATCAACTTCAGAGGGGAAAATGGGGGGTGTGTGCTTATGGTTCTAAAGGTTGTAGCTTACGGTCACAGCTGCTTTGAGTCTGAGCCACCAGGATGCACCATGGTTGTGAGAGCACATGGAAGAGGAAGTGCACTCATCTCCAGGCAGACAGGAAAGAGGGAAGGGCCAACATCCAGATATCTACTTCAGGGTCACAACCCCAGTGACTTAACTTCCTTTCACTGAACCCAACATCCCAATAGTCAAATCACCTTCCCCATGTCACCACAAGCTAGGGATCAAACTTTTCAGAAATAAGTCCACAGATATTTAACATTCAGATCGCAACAACAACAAAAAAAATTTTTTACATCTGTAATTCATCGAAGTTTGTTTGTTTGTTTGATTTGGAAACAAGGTTTCAAATAGCCAAGGACAGCCTTGAACTTGTTGAAAAGACAAAAAAATGTCCTTGAACTCCTGACCCTCTTTGCCTACACCTTTCTGGTACCAGGATTACAGATGTAAAAACTACCTTACCCATTTTGGAGATACTGCACAGCTCCCTCACGGTAAAGCATAGCACCGAATCCCATCTGGCTGACTTCAAAGTGTGTCTCTTTCCCATTACATATGTAAAGCCCGCCGGTTGTGGTGGTGCACGCTGGTAGGATTTGCTGAAGGAGGCAGAGGCAGGAGGATCACAAGTTGGAGGCCAGCCTGGGCTACATATGTAAAGCCCAAAAAAGAATGAATAAAAGGAAAGTCCAGTAGCAAGCCATGCTGGGTGTGGAGGTTTGAATAAGTATGACTCCCATAGGCTTGTATATTTGAATGGTCAGTCATCAAGGAGTGACACTATTTGAATAGGATTAAGAGGTGTGGCCTTGTTAGAGGAAGTGTGTCTCTGAGAGTTGCCCAAGCTGGCTTGTGTTCTCTCTCTCTCTCTCTCTCTCTCTCTCTCTCTGTTACTCTCTCTCTCCCTTCCTCCCTCTTTATCTCTCCTCCCCTCCCTTCCTTCTGCTTGCGGATCAAGACATAGCTTTCACCTACTTCTCCAGCACCACACATGCCTGCCTGCCATCATGCTCCCTGGCATGATAATAGACTAAGCCTCTGAAACTGTAACAAGCCAGTAAGCAGCACCCTCCATGGCCTCTGCATCAGCTCCTGCCTCCAGATTCCTGCCTTGTTTGAGTTCCTGTCCTGACTTCCTTCAATGAGTGAATATGATGTGAAAGTTTAAACCAAATAAACCCTTTCCTCCCCAACTTCCTTTTAGTCATGGTGTTTCATTACAGCAATAGAAACCCTAACTAGGACACTGGGGAACGTGGGGAGGCAGCAATAGGCTGCTATCCCAGCAGGGGTGTCCGTCAGCCAGTTACAAGCCTAATGGGCTAGGAGCTGGGAGTGGGGGTCCATTACTATAAATCACAGAACTTGTTTAAAGAAATTCTGTACCCGGTCATCAGATGTCTGTAGCAGTGAGTAGGGACCCCAAGGACAGAGCTGTCCCACCCAATATTGGAAAAAGACACTAACCCCAGCTGGCCTTACTGGGGGCTGCTGGCCAGAGTATCATATTAGAATTCCATAAAAATTTCCTCCTAAAGCTAGACATGGCCTGGGTGGAAGTATTGGCACGAGGAGAGGAAGCTATTGGTCTGGGAAATGCTGATGGCAGTTGAAGCCTTATTGGGTGATGAGGGGCCAGCGATACCATGGACAACAGTAAGTGGCCTTTTGCTAGGCTGTGGCCTGTCCTTTCAGGCCACAGAACACAGGGAGGCTCTGCCCCAGCAGAACCCACAGAACAATGGACTTCTCAACTTTCTTCCAAGGCACTCATGGCCTTGCTTTCAGAGTGAGGCCCTCCACTTGCATCTGCTCGTTGTCAAGAAAGGTGACCGAAAACAGGCTGGAGAGATCATTCAGCCAGTAAAGTGCTCAGCGAGCAAGCTCATGGACCTGAGTTTAATTTCAGGAACCCATTTAAAAATAAAAACAAAGCACCTGAAGAAGATGTTTCTGTACTGTATTCCCAGTAATATAGATGCTGTTGGTGGGGCCAATATAAAGAGTCATTGGAAAAACAGAGGGAGAAACTTAGTGAATAGAAAATGAGGGTCTTACCCTGGCTGAACAGAACAGGTTCATATTTATTTGTTTCATATCTTCATACCAGTGCACTCTGAAATACTGACTGAAAAATTTCCCAAGATTGAAGAATCCTATCCTCATTGAGAATAATACACAAACAATTCATGATCATTTTATTAGTGCCTGTTTACTTTTTAATGTAGTTTCAAAATAAATTAGTTTCTGTTCATCTGACGCTTAAGAAATAATACAGTATGTAGTAACAGAAAATAACAAATATATTAAAGTTTAAAAAGTAACATTTTTATTAAAAAATAAAATGTGAGGGAGTATAAAGATGCAAGCCTATAAACCTAGCATTCAAGAGGCCAAGCCAAGAGAACTGAAAGATCAAGGCTAGCCTGGGCTATGTAGCAAGAGGGTGTCTCACAAAATAAAACCAAAGTATGTAATTAACAAGTTATGACTATGCTATTTATGGCAATGTAACAGTTTGCTTACAGACTGAGAAGACAAATAGATGAATTAACTGTATGATCCCTTTTGATTGGTATATTACAATTGTATCAAAAAATTTGAATAAATAAATGATTTGCCATTCGTTTTTCTTAAAAAATAAAAAATAAAAACAAATAAAAGCAAAAACCACAGGCACAAGAGTGCACTCTTTTAATCCGGGCACTACAAAGGAGGTAGAGACAGGCAGATCTTAAGGGTTTGCTGGCCAGTCAGCATAGCCCACTTGACAAGTTAAATGCCAGCGGAGGACGCTATTTCAAAGGTGAATGGCACCTGAGGAATAACATTTGAGGCTATCTTCTGACACATGCCTATATACACTACTAAACACATACACACACACACACACACAGTGACCAAAACCCAAAATCCATGTCTTCATTTAAAAAAAACAACCAAAAAGAAACCGGGGTGGGGGGGGGGGGGAGGCTGGGACACCATGGGAGCCATTTGACAAAGCTTCAGCATGCTTTTTTATTTTTCTGTTTCGTAGGCTCTGGGATTCCCTGGAGAATTCCATAATCAAGAAGAGATCAGGGCCTGCTCATTTTTGTAAGACTCCCTTAGACTACCAGACAGCAGGCCTAGTGCAGACCCACTGACCTTCTGAGGTGTGTCTTCTAAAGCACAGATTGCGACAACCCAGAGCCAGGTGTTCCTGTCCAATCTGTCCTTCCCATGGTTGCCAAACCCACATTCTTAAATCAGTGCTTTCAGTCCATTGCTCCCTCACTCAAGGGCTTCTGTGGCTGGTGGAAACTGGATTAGCATTCAGGCCTCTTTGTCAGAAGGCCTGCTCCACCAATGAAAGTTCTGTATAAGCTATCCCTTCACCCAGAGTGGGTTTCGGGCAAGTCCAGCTCCTCAATGCTCCTGGGCTTTTCTAATAAACTTGTTCCTACTGAAAATACTTCTGTAGACTAGCCAAATCTACAGAATCCTGAAACCAAACCAAGGGCAAAACCAACCAGCAGCAGATCCATGAACAAGGCTCCCTCTGCCCCAGCAGTGGATGTTTGTGACATGGACATGCTTTCTGAGGGGGAAATGTGGGCATATGCACATATGTGTTAATTATATGCTTTGCTGTTGTTACAGATACACACAATCTGGAAGGCCCATATAGTCACTGACTGTTATACAAGCTTGCATTAACTTTTGACAAATTCCATCTGTGGCCAGCCTACAGTGTCAATTAATGAATGACTGTAGCTTCAATATGGCAATAGATTGACTTTTTCTTTTTCTTTTTCAGTAGTTATAGGGAAAGAACTCAGGGACTCACACTTGATAAGCAAGTGCTCTACCACTGAACTACATCCCAGCCCTGACAGTCACATTTATGTAAGCTGGAAGAAATCAAAACAAAGATCCATGGAGCGCTTTACTGTTCTGTTAATGCCAACCCAACTTCACTGAATTAGAGACCAGTTTTCAAATACTAGGTTATTTCCTCCTCTTCCTGCTCCTCCTCCTCCTTCTCCTCTTCTCTCTCTCTCTCTCTCTAGTGTATGTGTATGTGTGTGTATGTGTGTGTATGTATGTGTGTGCGTATGTGTCTGTATGTGTGTGTGTATAAGTGTGTATATGTGTGTGTGTGTGCTAGTCACAAAACAATCACTATAGCCAGGCTCATTTCAACATCTTGTGTGTATTTTTAACATTATCTCTATCCCTTTCTGTTTAAAATACTTATTATTTTCCTTATTAATTTTTAATTTTTAAAATCTTGTTTTATACCTATGAGTGTTTTGCCTAAATGTCTGTGTACCACTTGCATACCTGGTACCCTTGGAGGACAGAAGAGGGGTATCAGACCACTGGAACTGGAGTTACAGACAGTTGTGAGCCACTATGTGGTGCTGGGAATTGAACCTGTGTCCTCTTGAAGAACAGCCAGTGCTTTTAACCATGGAGTCATCTTTCCAGCCCTGATTATTTTTTATTTAATGTGAAAAATGATAGGTTTAATTATCACATGTTTTAATCGTGTGTGTGTGTGTGTGTGTGTGTGTGTGTGTGTGTGCTATAGCAGATCCATGCAGATCAGAGGACAGCCTTGGGCTCTGGTCCTCACCTTCCGTCCTGAGAGTCAGGGTTTACTGTCACCTTGAGCCAGGGTGACTGTTCTACAGCTTTGTACACAGCAGGCAAGCTGCCCACAGACTCCAAGGAACCCTGTCTCCACCTCCCACCCCAACTAGGAAGGCTGGGATCGCAGGTGCTCCTTACTTTGCCTGGCTTTGCATGGGTTCTGGGGATTCGGACTCAGTGCTCAACGACTGTCCAGCTCTTAGTCACTGAGCCCTCTTACTGGCCCTTGTTATGCCACTTTGTGCATATGTGTCATTCTGTATCCTTGCTTTGCTCAGCCGCTCCTCCCCTTTCCTTCTCTCTCAGTGATCCTTTTCCTACCTTCAAATAGACTTCTGCTTTCATTGGGGGGAGGTGTAATATATAGCTAATTTAGATCATATGATAGAAAACAATATTTTTATTTCTTCCCTCGAATAGCCTCTACTATTCCCCTTCCTCTTTCCTTTAGTTCTCTTCCTCCTTCTGAGAGAGAAAGAGAGAGAGAGAGAAAGAGAGAGAATTCACATTAGATATTTGTCTATCTGCATTTGGCGTATTTTGCTTAACATGATGACATCCAGATCCACCCATTTTCCAGTAAATGGCATTCTTCTCTCTGTCATTTCCAGTACATTATTTCTTCTCTGTGGCTAAATAAAATTCTCTTGTACCACATTTTCTTTATTCACTCATCTGTTGATGGACATCTAGTCCAGATGCCATTTCTTTGCTACTGTGACTAGAGCAGCAACAAGCATAGATGTGCACAGGTCTCTATGACTTAGACTCCCTCAGATATATACCCAGGACTTGTCTCCTGGATTATGCAGGAGCTGTATTTTTAGGTTTTGTGGAACCTCTGCATTGATTTCCATGGTAGTTGCACTAGTTCACTTTCCCATAGGTGTTGTATACATGTTCCCCTTCCTCCACCCCCATCCTCACCTCACTTGTTGTCAACTACTTCCTTGACGATAGTGAGATGTTCCCTCTGACTGCGTGAGATCAAATTTCAATGCAGTTTTAATTTGTATTTCCTGGTGTCTCAGACTAATGAACTGCTTTTTCAAGTATTCGTTGACTGTTTGTATTCCTTCTTTGGAGAATTATCTATCAAATTTGTTTGTCCATTTGTTGATTCGATGACTCAGACATTTGATTTTTAGAGTTGTTTACAGACTCTAGCTATCAGTCTGGTTGCCAAAGGATTTCTCTCATTCTGTAGGCTCTGCTGGTTGTCCCATGCTTTAACTCTAGATTAATTATTCAGCAAGCTTTGGCTCTAAAGGAGCAGAGAGAAAGGGAGTGTCACTAACTCTGTGAGCCACGCAGCCTCCCAAGTGAGAAATCAGCCACAGACATGAGTTAAGCAAAAGACTGTCCACTACCATGTCCTAATAAAACTTTTACCAAAACAGGCAGGAGCTCAGAGTTGGCCCCAGGCTGAAGCTTGCAGATCCTGTCTGAATACTCAACAGAGCAATGAATCAAGCCCTGACAGATAGTGTTTGTTTACAGATCAGTCACTGCCTACTCACAACCATCAACAATGTGAGGGGTGAAGATGGGCAACCAGGCGTTTCCTGGGAGTGTCAAACACCACAATGCACCCTGTTCTGTGACCTCGCCTAGCTCCTGGTGGTCGGCTAGTGATATTCAGGGACTTCTGACTCCTACTGAATTCTCCAATCTCTTGTTTCTTCCCCTTCACTTGGTATTCTGGCCACATGTCTCTCTTGGTGTCTAAACTCTTCATATTTATCATTTGTTTGCTCCCATGTGCACATGGGGTGTGTGTGTGTGTGTGTGTGTGTGTGTGTGTGTGTGTGTGTGTGTGTGTGTG
>CAJQZJ010004381.1:13052039-13108435 GCA_907164525.1 Lophiomys imhausi | reverse complement strand
TTGGTTGGAGGGTGCATGGATGGGTGGGTGGGTAGGTTGGTTGGTTGTTGGGTGCATAGATGGGTGGGTGGGTAGGTTGGTTGGTTGTTGGGTTGGCTGGTTGGTTGGTAGGTTGGTTAGTTAGTTGGTTGGTTGGATGGATGGTCAGTTGGTAGTTAGATAGTTGGATTTTTTAGACAGGGTCTCACTATGTAGCTCAGCCTGGCCTGGAACTCTCTATATGGCCCAGACTACTCTCCAACTTGTGGCAATCCACCTGCTTCAGCCTCTCAAGTGCTAGGATTATATATATGAATCACTAAGCCCAACTTATACATACATTTAAGAAAATTAAATGTAAAAGATTGTTCAGCAACTACCTTCAAATTCCAGAGAATTCAACCTTTGAGAAAGTATATATCTTCAAAGCTAACCCCTTTGGATGACTTTTCAACCAGCTACTTGTTTGATAGTCCTGGCCAAGTAGCCTCCAGTTTCCAAGTTTTTAAGCTTCAAGCATCTTGATGCTGGCCTTCCATACCCTCAGAGGGGATCTCAGCAGCCTGAACCAGCCAAAGTAGTAAGGAAGCAGCTCTCTTTGAAGCCAAGTGAAAATTGACCTGAAAGATGGGTCTAGGGTGAATTTTTTTCCCCTTTGGCAAAGTTGTCAATCTCCAAAATTGGAAGAGCGTTACCAGTTTTGTTTAGAAACAAGGTGGTGGAGGCAGTAGTCTGAGATTCTGTCTCATTGCCAGCTCAGCTCTATGGAGGCGATCAAAAGACAGGGCAACAAGCCACAAAACAAACTGAGTTTCTGTGTTTTGCAACAATTATTTCAAGGAAAGGAAGAAATTGATCTGACTGCAGGGCATGGAAGGGCAGCCATGACAGATGAGCAGTAAGTTAAAGGGAAAGCTGGGCAGGAATCTCATTTTAGTTGACTATATGTCTATCTTTTTCTTTTAGTTTTGTAATGAAAACTATCGCTCACACCATCTTACATGCACAACTTTGAATACTGAGCATAAAAACTGGCCGCTTGAGCTCCTACCTGACACTCAACATCATTGTGGCTGTACTACGCCACTGTTTCCACTCCGTGGTTCTACTATTCCTGTGGATGCTAGTAGAAACCGCCCTGGTTACCTGGCCTCCAAAACGGCATGTTGACTCTGCAAGCCTTAAGTTTTGAACTCCAAATCCTCTCCACACTATTTCCACTGACCCTGGTCCATCGTGTCATGAGCCTTACCTAATGCTACCCAAGCCTCCACAGTGATGTCTTTGATGTCTGGATCCCGGTCAGCTTCCACCTGGTCATGCCTTCTGAAATCCCATCTAAGCAGTTTCTTGCTGACCTCAGAGTGGGGTTATTTTGGTAACATTTAAAGACCCACCATCCACAAAAGATATCTTGCAGAGTCTCCCTACCTGGCTAATGTTCCTTATCTACCTAATAGCAGTCTCTCAAAAGAATTCCTTACTCACAGATCCCTTCTGTGGGAGTGCCACATCAGAGAAAAGTATGTCTTGCTGCCAGACAGAAGTCCAAGACCAGCGAAACTCTTGAGATACACTATCATAAGACTATCTCCCATCTGCACTCCCAGGGCCTGCTTATCTTTCCTAAAAGCCATTTGTACACCCCTTTCTGCGATTAAGATGTTACATATGTCCTAAATCCTAACAGCCTCTTCTGTGACCTTCTGTGTGCTTATGTAAATAAAAAGTTATCTGTTCCCCTGAAATCTGTCTCCTGTCAGTTTAATTTGAGGTTCTCTGTTGCAGAACCTTAGAGGGTAGAGGGAAAGTGGAAAGGCTAGGGGAGCAAAAGTTACTATCCACCATGAAAGTAAGACACTTGGAACACTGTGTCACTAAAGACAACCTCAGTGTACACTGTGTACACTGTAAGACATGAAGCTTTGGCTTTCAAAGTGGCATTGTGCCAGATCTTAATGAAGCCCAATGTTACTGTCTGCACCAGGAACGGCATTGTTTTCCAGGGTCTTTTTCTTCTCTCCTCTCTCCCCATTCTTCTTTATCTCCTTTTCTTCTTCTTCTTCTTCTTCCTCTCTCTGCCCTTCCTCCCTTTCCCTCCTTTCCCTCCTCCTCTTTCACCTTTCCCTCCTTTATTCCTCCTCTGTTTTTCCTCAACTTCTGTTAATGGACTTTCTTTTATAACCATTGCTTTTAATTTTGTTATTATATGTTTAGCTAAACATATGTGGGAGGCACACATGTGATGATCAGAAGAAAACTTGTAAGAATCAGGTTCTCTCTTTCTATCATGTGGCTTCCAGGGCTTGAACTCAGAGGTTAAGCATTTTACCCACTGAACCATCTCACCAGCCTGGTAACAGTTTCATTTACATAAAAGTAAAGATATCTGTAGGCTCTATACTCTCATCCCACACTCAGTATCCGCCACCATTAACATTCCTCTGGTCCGCTTGCTATAAAGAATGAATCAATAGATATATTGATGTTAATTGAGGCCCATGTGTCATTCAAATTTCCTTTCATTACCATTAAGTTAGATGCCTCCTTTTGTGATTAGGTTTGTTTCTTATTATTCTTCTTTTTTTTTTTTTTTGGTTTTTCGAGACAGGGTTTCTCTGTATAACAGCTCTGGCTGTCCTGGACTCGCTTTTGTAGACCAGGCTGGCCTCGAACTCACAGAGATCCGCCTGCCTCTGCCTCCCAAGTGCTGGGATTAAAGGCATGCGCCACCACCGCCCGGCTTTATTCTTCTTTTTAAGATTTACTTATTTTTATTTTATATATACAAGTGTTTTGCCTGCATGAGTATATACCACATGCATGTCTGATGAGAACACTGGATATCTTGGAACTGGAGTTACAGACAGTTGGGAACTCCATGTGGGTATTAGGAATTGAACCCAGGTCCTCTGCAAGAATAGTAAGCATTCTTAACCTCTGAGCCATCTCTCTAGTCTGATTCAGTTTCTACCTAATGCCCTTTCTCTGTTGCAGGATCTTATTTAGGAACCATATTAGTACTTGGGCTGCTCCTGCAGTGACAGTGTAACACAAAAGAGTTACATAATGAACCAGACCAGGAGGAAATTAAGCCAAGTTGAGAGGCTGGTGAAAGCTAGGAGATGAATCTGGCTCAATGGGTAGCTTCTTGGGGCCTACACTCTAGCCTTGCTGTGTGACCCTACTTCATGTTCAGTTGTTTTGTTTGTCTGGCTCACTGTGTAGCCCATTTTGGCCTGGAACTTGTGATCCCCCTCTCACAACCTCCCAAGTACCAGGATTATGGGCATGTGCCACTAAGCCTGCTGAAGCACATACTTTTAATACCTTAGATTAGTTTTAAATGAAATGTTTTAAGCATTTCTGGAATCCGTGAAGTGCCTCTTCAGAATATAGTTTGTAAAACATTGCTAGAGACCATGCAATTATATTTTCTGTAAGAATTGCCTTATAGACAAGGGACTTATTCAACTTTGCTAATATTGATTGTGGGTAAGGGAATGATCACACTCAGAGCCTTGTGTATGCTAGGCAAATACTCTACCACTAAGCCACACCCTCACCTCCAATAATAATTCTTTTGACTTGTTATTAAACAGGCCACATCCTCTGGTCTCTACTAGACAATTGAATTCTTACTAAAGACTGACTAGCACCCCATAATTGGCTTCCTAATTACAAGTAT
Organism: Lophiomys imhausi; assembly: GCA_907164525.1. Classification (NCBI taxonomy): domain Eukaryota; kingdom Metazoa; phylum Chordata; class Mammalia; order Rodentia; family Muridae; genus Lophiomys; species Lophiomys imhausi. The sequence continues at coordinate 13,104,768 of CAJQZJ010004381.1, read as the reverse complement.
ACTTTTTTTTTTTTTTTTGGTTTTTCGAGACAGGGTTTCTCTGTGTAACAGCTCTGGCTGTCCTGGTCTCACCTTTGTAGACCAGGCTGGCCTCAAACTCACAAAGATCCGCCTGCCTCTGCCTCCCAAGTGCTGGAATTAAAAGCATGCGCCACCACCGCCCGGCACAAGTATACCTTTTTAAAGGAGGAAGGATTTATTGTGGTCCTTGATTTCATATGGTTTGGGCCAACATTGATGGAAATGCTGTGGTGGAGTACTTTACACTGTGATGGGCTAAGAAGCAAAGAGCTTTCCTGTCCTCTTTGTCTCTATCTAAGCTACCGGGGAGCGGTGTTGGCCAATTTTAGGGTAGGCCTTCCACCTCCAGCTAACTCTCTCTGAAAAGCCTCTCATAGCTACATCCGGAGGTATACTCCACTGATATTATTAGAATTATAGTCAAATTGACAATTAAAGTTAACCATTGCAGGTCTACCCTTTGTCATCTTTATACCCACATATATTGACTTAACCCATAATTTTCTTCCATTCCTGACCCCCCCCCAAGGTTTATGTCCATCCATATTGCAAATTGAATTTAACATAAGAGTCCCCAAAGTCTTTACAGTTTCAACAATGTTCAAAAGTCCTAATTCAAAGTCTCTCCCGAGACTTTTGTTTTTTTGCAGCAAACTATTTGCTGCAAACATCTATACAATCAAAAAAAAAAAAAGAGTGACATACCACCAACCTACAATGGCATAAACATTCTTATTCCAAAAGGGATGATTGAGAGAGTAACAAGGAAGGTTTGAAACAAAAGAAGACTAAAGTCCAGCAGAGAAACCACTAAATCCTAGTACTCTGTGTCCAGCATGAAAAGTATACAATGTCATGATATATGGTACTATGGGCTTGGGTGGTTCCACTTTATGACCTTGCTGTTTGAACCCACATGACCTCTCTCTTGGATTGACTCTACTCATTTCAAGAAATCTGACCCTCCTATATAATGTCTAGCCTCACAGGTGTCCATTGAAAATCTTTGCAGAATTCAAGAGTTACAGGGTCATGGAGGCTTCTAGAAAGATTTTTCAAGGAGGATCTGTGATGCTAGGCAATGTAAAGCAGGGTCAGTTTTCTTTCTGGGAGTCCCCAAAAGGGCACTATATAAAGCTGAAAAGGTAAAGACTAAGTTGTGTTAGAGACCCTAGGATATAAGAGTTGCCAGGAACACAGAGGGTCTGCTAAGGAAGCCTGCATGATCCTGTAACTATTGAATTCTGCATATCTGAAAAAAATCAACCTCTTTTCTAGCCAGTCTGAACATTTCTTTTTTGTTATTTGTACTCAGTATAAATCTGGCTAAAAGCAGCTAGTAACAATCATGTCACAGCCTCCATGGTATGCCATTTTGAAATCTCATATACCAAGTTACTCATTTTATCTCCTTTAAACTCAGCCTCACTCAAAGTCTTAGGACCTAGGCAAAATATAGATTATTCTCTGTACGTTAACATGAGTGAACTCTAGTCGAATTCTCTAATATAGTCTTTGCTGCCATCTGAAACATCGTCAGCCCAGTCTTCATTTTCTACATTTCCACTTGCTTTCTGGCCTGCTGAGAAGCCATCAGAATTGGCCATTTAGCTCTGCTTCCAGCATCTGATAGCTTCTGCAGTCCATACGAACCCCATACACTTGAAATTTCCATTGAGTAGCCAGGCTTACTCACATCAATGACCTCACTTCTCTCATAACAGTTTTTATATTTCTGTGCCACTATGACCAAATACTCAATAAAGAAAACTAAAAGGGGGAAGGATTGGTTTTGACTCATAGTATCAGAGGGTTCAGTCCATTCCGGTAGGGGTGGGGATGGGAAGGGGATGCAGTGGAACAGAACGGTTTATATCATAGTGAGCCACAAAGCAGATAGAAAGAAAGCTGGTTGTTGGAGTAATTTTCCTTCACAACATGTGAAGGAATGTCTCTGTATTTTCTTTTTTTTTGGTTTTTCGAGACAGGGTTTCTCTGAATATCTCTGGCTGTCCTGGACTCGCTTTGTAGACCAGGCTGGCCTCGAACTCACAAAGATCCGCCTGCCTCTGCCTCCCAAGTGCTGGGATTAAAGGCGTGCGCCACCACCGCCCGGCTTGTCTCTGTATTTTCAATTGTTAATTCCATACTGGCAGAGAGCTAAGTGCTGGCAGGGTTTTGGTATTGTAATTTCTTTGGTCCATCCCTGGCTTTATATTAGTAAATATTTCTCCTGCTCAGATACTTGAAGTCAGGCAACTTTTCACTCATTGGTTGTAATAAAGAACTGATGGCCAATAACTGGAACAGGAGGTGGAGGGAGGAACTTCCGGGAGAGAGACGGACACTGGGAGAAACTGATGGCCAATAACTGGAGCATGAAGTGGAGGGAGGAACTTCTGGGAGAGAGACGGACACTGGGAGAAACTGATGGCCAATAACTGGAGCAGGAAGTGGAGGGAGGAACTTCCGGGAGAGAGACGGACACTGGGAGAAGAAAGCAACCATGAGAGATTTAGAAGCAGACAGGAAGAGAACAGATGGAGGTGAACAGGAGCAGAGAGGTTGCCACATGGCGGGCATAGGTGAAAATAACTGGGTTAAGTTTAGATAGTAAATGAGAATCTGCCCCAGCTAAAGGCCTAAACTTTAAACTATATAAAAGTCTCTGTGTCATTATTTTTACCATGGAAGGTCTGAGAAAGTCCCACTATAGCTGGTGGTCTTATATATGTATTTTAATAAAAGTCTTTTAATTTTTAAAGAAAGCTGGCATTTCTTTTAATTACATTTATTTATTTGAGAGAGAGTGTCTGTGTGTGTGCCTGCATGCATGCCTGTCTGCCTGTGTGCCTGCGTACATGTGTGTGTGTGTTGCAGTATGCTTGGAGGTTGGGTCTCTCCCCCTACCTCCTCAAACTCAGGACATCTGGCCTGCTGGCAAGCACCTTTACCTGTTAAACTATTTTGCTAGTGCAAAAAAGCAAGGATTTGAACTTAGTCATTCTGGTTCCAATGTCCACAACTCTAACAATATGCTGCTTCTGCCTCTGAGTGCCATAATTTCCTTTTTAAACTTTGTTATTTCTTCTTTGAGAATTTCATACATGTGAACACCATAATTTCTATGGTCACTGGACTCCAGGAAAATTTATTAATTTATTCTGTGGACATTCCCTGAGTGCCTACTCTTCCACAGATTCTATCTCAAACAGATGGTAGAAGAATGCATAGTTATCCAGCCCTGTCTACAGTCAAAGGCTCCCAGAGACATCTAGAATGTCCTGTTTATCCTGAAACCTATCACACTGTTCAGAAAGCATTCTTGACTACCCCATCTGCTCAAACACTCGCTCTGTTCGGGCTGGGAGTTGACTTCTCACCATCAGCACTTTTATTAGAGATGAAAATGAGACTCAGAAAGATGATACTCCGTGCCTGAGCAGAGCTGGTGTGAGGTCACATCCACTCTGGGTCTTCTGTATCGACTTCTTCTCCATTAGCTGTCCAGCTTCCCATCAGCATTGTGTGTGGTTGTTCTTGTCTCCAGTGTCTCTTTTATCAGACCATAGGTTTCTTGAATTCTAGAACTGTATCTCCTCTAGGATGTGGTCAGGCTCTCAATGGGCTTCCAGGACATACCCTTTAGTCTTTCTCAAGACATTTTTAGGACACTCATAATATATCAGAGTGCTACATTATGTATACATGTACCAGTACTGAGAATGTAGAAGATGACAAAGGCAAATCTTCTTTTGTTAAGAAGTTCACCATTGGCCTTTAATCTCAGCACTCGGGAGGTAGAGGCTGGTAGATCCTTAAGTTCAAGGCCAACCTGGTCTACAAAGTGAGTCCAGGACAACCAGGAATACACACACAGTAACCCTATCTCTAAAATAAAAATAAATAAATAAACAAATAAAAGATGTAAAGCTCTCAGCTCCTCCAGCACACTGACATGCTTTCCACTATGACAATAATGGACTAAACCTCTGAAACTGTAAGCCAGCCCCAACTAAGTATTTTCCTCTGTAAGAGTTGCCTTGGTCATGGCGTCTCTTCACACCAATGGAAACCCTAACTAAGACAGCAGAGAAGGGAAGGAAGATAAGTTTTACTCAAGAGCTCAAGACTTTTTATAGAAAAGACAAGATTAGGGCCTGGACCTTAGGGAGGAAGAATTTCATAGCACTGAAGGAAGGGGAAAGGCTGTTCAGCAGCAGCCTGAACAAGCAGCTGTAGAAGCTCTGCCCCAATACATTTAAGAAGACAGAAACCAAAAAGTCATTCTCTTCTGCCCCACTCCTTCCCCTTCACATGCTTTTCCCCTTGAGCAGGTCATTAAGCCTTCTTATGAGGGATGGCCTCTCTTCACCTGAAGGGGAAAGAAAAGGCCATCCTTATCTCCAAAGTCCCAGGGACACAGAGGAGAATCTGAACAAACAGGCCCTGCCAAGCCCCCACCCCTGCCCAGTTTACACCCTGAGGTCCATACCCTCTTCATCCTGCCACACTTCCCACAATTCCCCATTTCTACATCAAACCTAAGCACCAAAACACAAGTGGCCCTGTTTCTCCAGGTCTTTGTTTCCACCCAACTTGTACAAGACAAATCTGTACCTGTTTCTCTAGATAATCTCCTTTGTTATAGGTACATTAGCTGAGTCCTGGTGATAAGCGAGGACACAAAATCTCTCCTCCCACAAGCTCACCCTACACTTGAGATGTGATGTGCCAATCTCTGGCTCCCAACATGAAGTGCCCCTGAGAAGCAACCGTCATGCACTATGAAATCAATGAGTTACCGTGCATGAGCTACTGGGCAAGTGCCAGAGTAACAAAGTCTTAATGGCAGATCAAGCAGAGGGAAGAGGGTTCAGAGGGCATCAGCTGGAAAGCTGGGGAGGAAGAGGTGGCTACCCATCCATGAACTTGGCCATAGTCACACTATCATTATCATGACACACTGAAGTGCCAGCCTGACCTTGTCAGCTGTCTGACAATTTCCCCTCTGGTTCCTAATGACTACTTTTGCTTCCCAATTTGTAGTGTAATGAGAGAGGGGGTGTTCTCCTCTGCTGACACCTGGAATAACTTCCTCTCAGCACCACCCCACATTTATCTGAAGGAAATCCGTTGCTTTCCTGTGCGAGTTGAGGGCTAAGATTCCAGGCAGTAGACCACAAAGCTGATCTGCGTTGAGAAGAAGCTGGGTTCCCCGGCCCTTCTTTTCTGACTATTTCAATGAATGTGAGTCTACAGGCTTGATGGTGAGTTTAGTCCCAGGGAATCACCATGTCTGACAAACATGTAAAGAACTGAGAAAGTGCCAGAAGGTTAGAATCAGTACAAAAAGTACAGAAGGTGAAGGGAAGGATGAGCAGCCAGTGAGACCAGACAGTGGGTAGAAACTGACCTTGGATAGAACAGAAATCTCCAATGAAGAATATTTTTCTAGGTGCTGAAATCTGAACTTGGGGCTTGCACATGCTAGGAAAGTTCTCTACCTCTGATGAAAGTTTTAGGTCACCTGACATAGGTCTCCCACTCTACCTCCCTAACATGGCAAACAGTGAGGTCTCTGCTGTTTCCTTTGAAGAATCTTAAAAATTCTGAATCCAGATTGTCCCAAAGATAGACCATAGGGTCGGGCATGGTGGCACATCCTTGTAATTCCAGTACTTGGGAGACAGAGGCAGGAGGATCTCTGTGAGTTAAAGGCCATATAAGGTCTATAAAGCTAGTCCAGGACAGCCAGGGATCTGTTAAAAAGGGAAACTCTATCTCAAAAAACCAAAAATGGACCATAGGCACACATAATCCAGGACAGAGAGGCACAGATGATACCCAGGGTTCACCAGGAGGACAAAGCCAATATGAGGGTGCCCTAGATGGTCTTCATAAATACTGTCCCATCATAAAGCAACATCTCAGCTTTCTTTAGCATAAAGCACCATGATGCGAGTTGGATGACAAGGCATCTGCTGCCACAGGACACTCACTGCAGAAGGGGAGAGTCATAGAACAGACTGGGGAAGAGGAAGAGAACCATGGCTCTATCATCACCCATACGAGTCATTTGTTATCAACTAAAAGACTCCAAATATCCCAAGGTCCATCAGTAGATGCACACATCCAGACTTCCAAGACTGGGAGAAGACCACATCTACCATTAAAATTTATTTATATCCCCTCAAACACAATTGTTTGGAGACTGGAGAGATGGCTCAGTGGTTATGAGTGCATACTGCGCCGGGCGTGTTGGCGCACGCCTTTAATCCCCAGCACTTAGGAGGCAGAGGCAGGCGGATCTCTGTGAGTTCAAGGCCAGCCTGATCTACAAAGTGAGTTCAGGACAGCCAGGGCTACACAGAGAAACCCTGTCTCGAAAAAAAAAAAAAAATGAGTGCATACTGGTTTTGCAGAGGACCCACATTTAGTTCTCAGAACCCACTCACAAATACGTGTAACCCAGCTCCAGATGATTCAACACCTTCTTCTGTCCTCCACAGACACTACACTCACACAGCACATATATACGTAATTAAATTTTTAATTTAAAAAAAACTAAAAATACAGCCGGGCGGTGGTGGCGCACACCTTTAATCCCAGCACTTGGGAGGCAGAGGCAGGCGGATCTTTGTGAGTTCGAGGCCAGCCTGGTCTACAAAGCGAGTCCAGGACAGCCAGAGATATTCAGAGAAACCCTGTCTCGAAAAACCAAAAAAAAAAAAAAAAAAAAAAACTAAAAATACATATTTTAAAGGCTCAGTTACTCTTACAAAATTTCTACATTTGATTCAAAACAAATAGGTTCCTGGAGCTTTCTAAATGTAAGTATGTTGACTGGCTCAACAATTTTTCCATTGTCATAGCTAGCACCAAAGGAAAGTGATCAACCAAGAAAACTGGACAACAGGTCTCAGAAGGCATCACAGAGTCTAAGAATCTTCTGCCTTGTTTTTCAGGTAGAAAAAAGCAAGCAAGAAAGAGAAACAAAGAACGTGAGCTCGGCGGGAAAGCCCCCACCTGCATAATAGACTCATATCCTGCCGTGCCTAAATTACTAATTACTTTAAGTGATTGAAGAAAATGCCACACTAGAGGGGAATGGCAAAGAGTAGATTGGATGCTGAGTGTATCAGAAAGTCCAAGTATCTGGCTTAGGTAAGGGAAGCCCACACGCACCCAGGCAGCTGTGCAGAAAGATACCAACTTCAAGGAAAGAGCCAAGAAAAACACCAGTCAGAAAATCCCCAGAAAGGACCAGACACAGCCTTCATGAACAAACACACATCCTCTGCCCGTGAGCTAGCCCAAAACACAAGTCACAGTAATGTGAGCCAGGTGTCTCCACTTCCTACCAACATGGCTGCCAAGACCATCAGTGAACAACAGTAACATCTGAAGTGCATCTGTGTTTAAACACATAACAAGTATATATTTTTTTCTTGTCCAAGTAGGTGTCTGTTCTACATTTATGTTATGATAGCATCGATCCTTTTTAGAAACAGCCCTTCCAGCTTGCAGAACAATGTTGGTGTTTTGTTTTGTTCCAAAGAAAGCACTGACTATTCCAGTATGGAACAATTCAGTGTAATACCAGCACTTGGGACTCTGAGGCAGGAGGATTGCCACAAGTTCCACAAGGACAACCTGAACTACATTGTGATTTCTAGTCCTAGCATTTCTTAAAAAAAAAAAAAATGGGGGACAGGAGGTGACAACATCATCAGTAAAGTGTTTGCCACACAAGCATGAGGATCTGGCTTTGACTTTCCAGCATCCATGTATAAAATCAGCCATGGCTGTTCTTATCCATAACCCTGTAGTTGAGGTGGCTGACACAAAGGAACTCTGGATCCCATTGGCCAGCCAGTCTGACCAATTAGTGATCTCCAGGTTCAATGAGGGACCTTGTCTCAAAAAATATGGTGGAGAATGAGAGAGAAAAGATGTCCCATGCCAACCTCTGGCCTGTCTGGGCAAGTGTGCATACCCTACGATGATAGGAATCCGAATTGCTTGCATAGGCTCACATATTTGAATCCTTGTCTGTAGTTGTTGGAATTTTCAGAAAGGATTAGGGAGTGTGGCCTTGTTGGAGAAGATATGCCACTAGGTGGGTTTTGAGTTTTAAAAAGCCCACCGCAGGTCCAGTTAGCTCTCTGTCTCTCTCTCTCTGTCTCTCTCTGTCTCTGTCTCTCTCTGTCTCTGTCTCTCTCTCTCTCTCTCTCTTACTCGTTGTGTCAACATGCTAGGTCTCAGCTTTGCTCCAATGCCATGCCTGCTGCCTACTGCCTGCTGCCATGTTCCCTGCCATGATGGTCATGAGCCCCAAATTAAATGCTTTCTTTTATAAGTTGCCTTGATCATGGTGTTTGTCACAACAATAGAAAAGCAATTAAGACATACCCACATGAACATGTACAAACACCACAAAAACAAACAAACAAGCAAAACCCTCCGTGATGACACTATGGCTTTCAGAGAGGTACCTAGAAATCATAAACAGTAGGAGCTATGGAATGTCAGAGGTAACCCAGACACTAGAACTGTGGCACCCAAAATAATCTTTCCCCTGCATTTTTCCATTGAGCAAAAGGAAAAGAAGATAGGACAAAACAGTGTTCTCAAGAGTACAGCACTATGTATTAAAGACCCTCTCACAGGGGAGCAGTGTCTAGGCAGCCTTTCTGAGGTTGCAAATTAGACTGCTGAAGCTGTCTCCCGAGAAAGGGAAGAGATGGGGTGAGAATTCAAAGTGAATCACCACCATTGGCGTAATTCAGCTAAAGCACAATTAGACCTCGTGGAGACTGGATTCTGGAACTGAGAAGGAAAACCACACTTTTAGCGTCTGAGCTTCTCTTTGACGTCTCTTTGTTCACAGCTCTGCCCTACTTTGCTCTCTCAAAACTCACTTCCTCTGCTTGCTCATCGTAAACTTAACTCAGCACACCATCCCAGCCTGAGGGGGCCTTTCAACTCTGGTGGCTCCTGAGCAATGTGACATCCCTCAGCTCTCAGCAGAGAACCCCAGAAAGGACCTGCCTGGGTACCTTGTTGTTTGGACTGAGCCATGCAAGTCACAGGAACAGGATGGATCCTCTGATCATACGACTCCTCCATTCCACCAATCCTCCATGCAGGGAAGGCTTCCTCCAAAACAAAAAATGGGAGGAAGAAGTGTAAGACATTGGGAGGGTAGGGTGATTGTGTCTTATCATCAGGTATAAGCTTCATTAGCAGATCCATAGGACAAATAAGAAGCTTTGGACACAGAGTAGGTTTTTGAAGAACATATTAATGCCTTTAATGTTGGCACTTGTGAGGCTGAGACAAGAGGACCGCTGAGTTCTATAGTAAGTTTCAGGTCTGTGTGCACTACCAAGTGAGAGCCTGTCTCAAAAAGCCACAAAGTGGTAGACAAAATGACTCAGTGCTCACTGCCAAGCCTGAAGATCTGAGTTCAGTCCCCAGAATTCACATAGTGGAAGGGAAGAACCGACTCCCATAAGTTGTTCTCTGATCTCTTATATATACATACCCACATGTATACACATACACACACACACACACACACACACACACACACACACACACACTAGATAGATAGATAGATAGATAGATAGATAGATAGATAGATAGATAGATGATAGATTTCTTTTAAAGTCGTAACAACAAATAAACAAAAAGAATTGGTTAACTTTCCATTACTATAACAAACACCTGGATTAATCAACGTATAAAGAAGAAAGATTTATTGTGGTGCTCACATTTAGAAGTTTTAATCTATGATCATTTGGCCCTATGGTTTCTAATCGGGGCAGCACATTGTGGTATGCATGTATGAAGCATCACCACTCACTTTGTATCTGGGAAATGAAAGAGAGGAAAGGGGAGGGGCCCAGGATCCTGCAATCGCCTTTAAGGACACACCCCCATACAGCAGGAGATCTCCCAGGAGGCTCCGCATCTTACAGGTCCTACCACCTCTCAAGAGATAGCTCACCAAACTGGGGACCAAGATTTTACCATATGGACCACTAGGAAACATTCCAGATCCCAACTGTGGGAGAGGTCCTCTGAGGCATGGAAGCCTGAACACAAAACCGAGTCCTATGTCCCCAATCTTACCTGGCAAAAGCAGGAAATCTTGAGAAATCATTTCTTGGCCTCTTGTCTCTTGAGCATTCCACAGAGCTGAGAGCCACTTCTCAGGCCACTTCAGGAAAATGAAGAGACCTGGGAGATTCCACAGCCTGCAATTAAGGGGCTTGCTGGAGCATTTCATTGCAGAAGTACAGTTGCCACTTGGAGCAGATTTGTTGTTGTTGTTGTATGGGAAAGAAATATGCATTGTGAGAAGTTCTGGACCAAACCTAGCAAAAATGCAGGTAGTGTCGTCCCCTGACATTGTGATACACTTACAAATAAGTAAATCCATCTACCTAAGGGGTGGACTGCCACCCCTTCGAGAGAACTGCAGTCACACTTGTAAGGGCAACCTCACAGTTGAAGGATATCCTTGTTTCAGAAAAGAAGAAGAGAGCAAGCAGCTGTTCAAACATCAAAATTTTAGTTTGACTGAGACAGAAACCTTTTGGGGGCTGGTTGCAAAACACCATAGCAAACTGCCCAAGGGTGGCTATTCTATTTTTGATGTTATTGGGGGTGGGGGTGGGAGCACGCACTTGTGTGTGTGTGTGGGGGGGAGCACGCACGTGTGTGTGTGTGTGTGTGTGTGTGTGTGTGTGTTAATCAGACAACTCTCTTTCTAAAAGAGTATAAGTACACTTCTACTCAGACTCAAGCAGATAGATACAATGTCTACAGAAAGGCCTAGAGTTACACCTGAAGTTTTGGTCCTAAAGCCTAAGGAAATCGAACTAACATCCACATTCAGTCAAACCCCATATACCAATGGCATTGTGACAGACGCATTCATATAGTCTAAAGAGGCACTAATTGTTAGAGTAGTTGTGATCTGTGTAGCATCATTTCCACCAGTGCACAGGCAGGACGAGACCCATCTTGCTGATTCGTTGCTGCCCTGTGAACAGATGCACAGCTGTGCCTTGGTGGCCTTCATCGACAGTGGGTTTCCTTCCACAGATGCCCAGTCACAGTTCACCTGGGTAAGAATACTCAGCGGTCTTCATTTCCCCAGAAACTATGAGGAGGATGCTAATGTAAGAACCAAGCAGGTCTTATTCTGCCTGCTCACCCACTCCATCCTGGCCCAGCATTTTAATCAATTCAGTGTGTTTAAAAATCAATTTGACCGGATGGGAGAAGAGAAGCTGCTTGGAGCCCTGTGGTCACTCAGAGCAGGAACTCAGAGACAGTCCTCATTTTTCAGAAGGTCTGTTTCAGGGTAGAGTTTCCTTCTCCTTCTCAGTCCACAAACAAAGCTTCAGTCAAAGGTGTGTGCCCCAGCATCAACCAAGTGTGTTTTCTTGCTAACTTCTTCACTATCCTTTATTTTTGTGATTCTGAACCAATGTCTAACTCTACTAAGCTTCCAGAATACAGTAAAATGGGCCAATAATACCCTCCCTGCCTATTATTGAAGTTCTGAGGAGGAGACTAAAAAATACTAAGGTAGAGTGGGAAGCAATCTGGAGAGGTGGCTCAGTGGTGAAGAGTACTTGTTGCTCTTGCAGAGGACCTAGGTTTGGTTCCCAGCACCCACATCAAGTGGCTCACAACCACTTGTAACTCCAGCACCAAGAGATTTGATAATCTGCTTCTAACCTCTACAAGAAACTGCATGTATGTGGTACACATACAGACAAGTAGGCACATACACATATACATAAATGAAAGTACACTTAAAATAAATTAAGATGATGAATAAGAAAGAAGCTTGGGAACAGGGGTTCCTGATGAGGAAGCCACACTGGGGCCCATGGTTCCGCTGAAGTTGTTTGAAGGGGAAGCTACACCCCGCATCTGGGGAAGTTTGAGGTCTTGGGAGCAACATGCTGATTCTCAACTGTCCTCCCACGTTTATCAAGTATATTCTAAGATACATCATTAGTGAAGGGTCCTATGTTTGGGATACAGTTTATCCCCCAAGGTCTCATGTAAAAACTTTGCTCCCTGCATGGAAGCATCAAGACCTTGAAGAGTCAGCCCTATCAGGAGGTAATTAAGCCATTCCATGATCACTAATGAACTAATGAAGTTTTGAGGGAATGGATTAGGTCACCGGGGAGTGTATTAGTTCCTGTGAGAATGCGTGTCACAAGGAGGCTTGGAACATTTCCTAATCCTAATCCACTGTGCCCCCTCCCCCTTGTTGCACATATTCTTGCCACTGTGAAGCCATGTACCATGGGATCCTCATCACAACAATTAAGTGTCAGTACCATGCCCTTGAACCTCCAAAGCTATAAGCTAAAGAATTTTTTTATTAATATATTACCAGCAGCATATTAACTCAACAGTGGATTAAGACCATTGTATCGAAACCTTTATGCTCACGTCTGAGAGACTTCCAAGTTGAAGAGAAGCAAGTTGGAGAATGCTGGAACCACCATCATTCTGGATGTTTGGTCTGACTATTCAGTGAACCCCACTACATCATAACTGTTACCACTGCTGAGATATCAGTTTCATCTATTCATATGCATGTATAGACTGTCAGAGCTAGAAAAGAAATGCAAGTTTTTCATTTTTCAAGATAATAAAATTGAAGACCAGGTTAGCAAGGAGTCTCATTCCTGAAATGAGAAATCTTCCCACTGAGCCTTACCTCCTTTTAAACCCTCAAATGAGTCGGTGATATTTGAATGTTGAATGATACAAGACAGATGAACACTGATTTAAATGCCGATGTATGTCAGACCCTGGCCATCAATCATAACCTGATGGCTCAGGAGAGCCATCCTTTAGAAAAGGAACTGGGAACAGCATGACTAGAATTCACAACTGAAGCCAGCTCTGAACCTCAGCTGTCCGGTACCCACTGCTGAAGCCAGGTTCTCCAATTAGGCAGGCATGAGGCTCAGCCAGAGTCTAGCATATCTGATGGAGTGAGAAGCCAAAATGTGCATCTCTCACCAGGGCACGCTAGTGCAACATTGGTGCTGAAGCTGCAGGATTCAGAGGAACTAATGACATATGTGGAAAACTCCACGCTAATGCAGAGAGGAGCCCATATTTAATCTATAGAAAGTCTACTTCATTTATGACATATCCCCGTTCATTCACATGTTGAAGTCGTAACTCCTAGTACCTTGGGAAGTCACTACATTTGGGAATAGGGTCTTTAAGAAGGTGGTTAGAGTAAAATGGGGTACCCTGGGTGTCCTTGTTAGAAGAGAAGATTGGGGGCTGTGGTGTAGCTCAGCTGATGGAGTATTTGCCTGGTGTGCACAGGGCATCAACTCTGTGTGAACCAGTGTACGTATGTACAACCAAGAGGTAGAAGCGGGAGGATCAGAAATTCAAGGGCATCAATTTCAAAGTGGTACTATTTTATCTAATCTACTACTAGGCTCCTGATCTGTCAACAATTACTTATGTTGGTCCCCTGATTTAGACTTCTTGTGTTATTTCCCTTTCTCGTTTCCCCTTTCCTCCTCCTTGGTGTGTCTGTTGTGGAAAGCCCCTCCTCTGAACAGGCAAGCGTCAGCTGTTTCCAGGCTTCTCCCCACCTCATCAGGGAAACCTCGTTTGAGAGGTTGCCATCTAAGTTATGCCTCACCACTTCGGACTTTACTAGTTTTCTGTTGTTATGTGTTAGGTGAGGATGGATCTGAGACTAAGGACCTATTCTCCCCCGACCCCATCAATTTCCCACCATCTCATTACCTCTTCCTTTGTCCACCAATCAAACCTATTCTACACATCAAGATAACTAGCCAAAGAATTAAAGACAAAGAGCCTGTACGATCCAACAAAGGCTTTGGCACTTGTCACTACTAGAGTTGACTTGCATTTAATTCTGAAAATCTATTAAAATATGAAATTTCTGATCAAGAAGAAATTCAGCCTGATCAAATAATATCCAAGGAAAATCAAAAGGATCTTGTGGACCCTTCCAAGGTGGGTACTAGCTGGTGGAGGTGGAGTAAGTCTCTGAAAGCTATTCCTGGCCCCGGCTCCTGCCTCTCTCTGTGCTCCTAGTCTGCTGCATTGTAAGCCCCTTCCCCAACACTTAGCTGTGTCCACACTTTCCCTCCATGATGAACCAAAACCCTCTAAGCTACAGTGACTCTTCCTTTCTTTAATTTTTTTTTCCCCTGTTGGGTATTTTAGTCATAGTGACACAGACATGACTAAAACACTGACGTGATGGGGCTGGAGAGATGGATCATTTAATCCCAGCATTGGGGAGGCAGAGGCAGGCGGGTCTCTGTGAGTTCAAGGCCAGCCTGCTCTACAGAGTTCCAGGACAGCCAGGGCTGTTACACAGAGAAACCCTGTCTCAAAAAACCAAACCAAACAAAACAAAACAAAAACAAAAAACAAACATGAAAGGTCACTGACAAAGAGTCTGCTTTTCTCATATTCCCTTTTCATTTTATATAAAAAAAAAATCACTTATTCCCTGAACCTTTTAATGTCTAAAGTCTTAAAGACGCCCAGTTGGGGAATAGACATTCAAAACTTGATCCTGCAAAGGACATTTCAGATTCAACCACAACAGAATTTTCCTGCAACAATAAACTATCTTCAGTAGGACGCTGATTCCTAATTCCCAAAATTTGAAAATATGCTGTTATGTTTAAAGTATTATACCATAATATAGATAGTACAACTGGGCTCAGGATATGATATTCTATGGCTGTTTCCAAGAAAGAACAATGATAACAAATGTTGGTGACATTGTAGAGAAAGAACAATCACTAATACTGGCAATGTAACAAGTATAGCCACCATGAGAGTCAGCATGGAGGTTTTGAGGTAAAATTTGAAACAGAACTATTATATGTCTGGATGTGTAGGCACATCCAAAGGATGCTAAGTCAACATGCCTGCACATCGATGTTCATAGCTGTTCTTTCCACAGTAACCAGGTAATAGAATCAACCAACCTAGGTGTCCATCAACAGAGAAAGGATAAAGAAAATGAATGTTGTTTGGGCTTATTGGTAAAGAGCACTGGCTTCTCTTCAAAAGTCCTATGTTCAGTTCCCAGCACCCACATGGTAGCTCACAAACATCTGCAACTATAGTCCTATGGGATTCTTTTGGTGTGGAGACATATGTACAGACAAAACGCTCACATACATAAAATAAATAAATTGATTTTTTTTTGAGGGGGGGTGTGTTTCAAGACAGGGTTTCTCTGTGTAGCCCTGGCTGTCCTGGAACTCACTCTGTAGATGAAGCTGGCCTCAAACTCACAGAGATCCTCCTGCCTCCTCTGACACCTGAGTACTGGTATTAAAGACCTGTGCCACCACACTCTGCAAATAAATCTGAAAGAAATAAAGGAAAAGAAAGAAAATGTGGTGCCATTGAATTTATCAGTTGTAAAGACAAATAACTTTTTGTTTTGTTTTGTTTTGTTTCAAGACAGGGTTTTTTATCTCCAGGATAGCCCTGGTTATCCTGGAACTCACTCTGTAGACCAGGTTGGCCTTGAACTCACAAAGATCTGCCTGCACCTGCCTCCCCAGGGCTGTGATATAGCTCTGCCTTGCCTGGAACTTACTATGTAAACCAAGCTACCTGATCCTTCTGAATGCTGGGATTAAAAATGTATGCTACTTGGGGCTGGAGAGATGGCTCAGCGGTTAAGAGCACTGGCTGCTCTTCCAGAGGTCATGAGTTCAATTCCCAGCAACCACATGGTGGCTCACAACCATCCATAATGAAATCTGGTGCCCTCTTCTAGCCTGCAGATATACCTGCAGACAGAACACTGTATACATAATAAATAAATCTTTAAAAAAAAAAAATGTATGCTACCATGCCTAGTATGCAAAGAAAAACAAAATTGCCGGGTGTGGGGGTACACATCTTTAAGTCCAGCACTTGGGAGGCAGAGGCAGACAGATCTCTTTGCGTTCCAGGACTGCCAGAGCTGTTACACAGAGACACCCTGTCTCAAAAAACAAAAACAAAAAAAAAAATCAAAATCATAATATTTACAGAAAAATGGGTAGAACTAGAAATCATTATGTTAAGCAAGATCAGCCAGATTTAGAGAGACAAATACTGCATGTTTCTCTAATTTGTATAATCTAGAATTTAAAGTTTTATATATATGGTTGTATTACTTTTTTTTTTAAGTGTCATTCTAGCCAGATATAACAGTATAGATCTGTAGTCTCAGCACTTGGAAGCTCAAGCAACGGGGATTATGAGTCCCAGGTAAGCCAGACTCTTGATTTTGGGGCAGGGGTATCATTTTATAAATCAATTCACAGAGACATAGTAAATGCAAAGTAATAATATCATTGCCACAATCACTGCAATATTCATAAAAGCAGAGTAGTCGATTTGCAGTGCCTGATATGCAAGTTCCTGGCCTGAGCCTGGAGAATGCTGGGTCCCCAGCCCTTATCAGCTGCAGCACCCTCTGATAGCACAGAAGTCAGGAGGGAAGCTCCTCCCATCAGAGTTTTGCTCAGCTTCCTCTTTTGTGGTCCCTGGGGAGCACCTCAGAACCCCAGAACTTAGAGGGGGAAAAACTGAAAACAGCTAATCTGATGTAACCCTTCTGCTTGCAGGTCAGAAGGCCAGGACGCACACCAAAATGCAGACATTCAAATGCAGCCAACCTTTATCAAAGCAACATTTTGTATTCAAAACTCTTCATGGAAAACCCCCTGTTTAGAGACACTTTTCACTTTTCTGTCTAGGCCTCCCCTGTAATCTCTCTTTTTCTTTATTTTATTTATTATTTATGTGTGAGAGAATGAGAGAGATAGAGACAGACAGACAGACAGACAGACAGACAGACAGACAGACAGAGCGAGTGAGCACATTCACAGGTGCAGATGCCAGAGGACAGCTTTCAGAAGTTGATTCTTTCTTTCCACCTTGTGTTCTGGTGATAAACTCGGATTTTCAGGCCTCGTGCAAGCGCTTGTACACCAAAATCCATTTCAACAACCCCTGCTCTTCTGTAGGTTCTCAAAGAAAATTTTAGAACCAAGCTGGGGAGATGGTTCAGTCAGTACAATGCTTGCTCATCATTCTTGAGGTCCTGAGTTTGCTCCCCAGAATCCACATCAAATAACCAGGAATGGGGGCAAGCATTTGTAATCTCGGTACTAGGGAGGTAGAGACAGGCAGTCGATCTGGAAAGCTTCCTGGCCAGCCAACCTAGCCAAATCAGCAAGCACCAGGCCAATGAGAGACCCTGAATCAAGAAACAAGGTCGATGGCATCTCTGAGGAGCAGCCAAACACGTGTACAGTCCATATGCATGGGCACCACAAGGGTGCCCACCTAGAACTGGCAGATGGAAGGGAGGGGTGAAGGGGAATGATGTCATCAGCCTGGGACAATGTCCCGTAATACCCAAATCAGAACAGTACAAGCCTCATTGTACTTTCCATTAAGAAAGTTAGACCTGACCAGGTCCCTTCCACAGTGCTTCGGGAATCCCCAGGGAATGCCCACATGCTGTACCAATCTGTCCTGCTCCCTCAACTGCCACCTGGCCCCATGCCACTGCCCTTCCCCTTCTTGTGCTCTGAAACCCGACTCTTCAGGCAGCTGCTGTTCCCTGCCTTTCACCCCACACTGGGCACAAACCGTTCCCTCAATTCCCCTCAGTGGCAGTAAATAGTAGACTGTCACATTTGAGATGTTACAAAAGCCAGGGCATGACCAACGATCACTGAATCCCTGAGCACTAGAGCTGGGCGTGCCAGGTGGCTGTCCTTCAAGTCCATGTGCCGTCAGCTGGAGGTTCTATTTATTAGAGGTCACTTCCCCTTCCACCGTAAGTCCAAACCCCAAACGCCCCAAGATTAAGGAGAAAATAGCTTTCCCAGCATTGGGAAAGGGCATTGAAATTAGATTTCTAGAGCCCCTGGACTTGTACTTCCTGTTTCTGTAAAGATTAAACTTTACCGTGGTTTAGCCAAAAGCCTGTAAAATTTATGTCTAGAACAAATGAACAAGGCGAAACATGCCCTCCCACCAGAGAAATAGTAAGAAAATAAAATAACATTAAAACAACTGCTTAAACTTCTTAGCGGATGAGTTCTCATACTTATAAATCTTCTTATTCCATAAAAGTCCTTTGGCCAAAAACACATGAAAGGATGGTTGACGTCACTAATGACTAGGGGAACACAAACTGATACTACAATGAGCTATTTCCTCACACCCACCAGAAGATCTACTGTGAACACGGATGTGGGTATGCACACAAATAGGAAATTAGTGTTAGTGAGAATATAAGAAACTGGAACTGGAGCCCTTACACATTCTGGTGAGCACGCTAAAGGTGCAATTGCCATGAAACCCATGCCATGGCTATCTAAAGTATCAGACATATAATTAACCATGTGCTCTCGCAATGCCACTCCTGGGATCCAACAAGTCTACTCAAAGGAACTGAAAGCAGGGTCGCAAAGAGATGTCTGTGCACTGATGTTCGCAGCGGTCCTTTGCACAAAGTGAGTGAGGCAGAAACAATGCAGGTGTCCACCGAAAGATGAGGGGGTCAGCAAAATACAGTAGTCACGTGCATGGAATATGGCTCTGCTTTTTTTTTTAAGATGAAATTGGGGCCAGGCGTGGTAGCACACACCTTTAATCCCAGCATTTGGGAGGCAGAAGCAGGCGGATCACTGTGAGTTCGAGGCCAGCCTGGTCTACAAAGTGAGTCCAGGATAGCCAGAGCTATTACACAGAGAAACCCTGTCTCGAAAAACCAAAAAAAAAAAAAATGAAATTGGGGCTGGGGATGAAGTTAGTTGGTAAAGGGTTTGTTTAGCATGCATGATACCCTGGGTTCAATACCCAGCACCACCTAAAAGCAAATGTAGTGACCCAGGCCCAGTAATCCCAGCGCTTGGGAAGTAGAGCTAAAAAGATAAGAGGCCAGCCTGGGCACATGAGGCCATGTTTTAAAAAGTTTTTTTGTGGAGGGGTTTGTTTTTGTTTTTTGGTTTTTCAAGACAGGGTTTCTCTGTATATCCCTGGCTGTCCTGGAACACACTCTGTAGACCAGGCCTTGAACTCACAGAGATCCACCTGCTCCTGCCTCCCAAGAGCTGGGATTAAAGATGTGCGCCACCATACCCGGAAAGAATTTTTTTTTTAAATGAAGAAATTACACAAGTCCTTACTGTCCGGTAGAATTTGAACTTTCCATGAGGAGGGAAATGTTCTTGGTCTCTGTTTCAGGCGTCACTCACTGCTGAAAGCCACTGAGCACTTAGCAGTGATGAGTATGACACAGTAGCAGTGTAAATTTGATTTTAATCATTTTACTTGCAAAGAAGGTTGGCACAGGAGCTTGCAGCATGTCACTGGACAGCACAGGTCTCAACAGCCACAGGCCCTTTGTACATCCTGCAGCGGCACTGGTAGCTCAGGACAATTAATCTGGCTGCCCCTTTGAGAACAAGGACTTGCTGCATAGGTCTCCACTATCACCTGGCTTAGCTGGACCTCAGCCCTTCTGCTCATAAACAAAGCATTGTCACCTGTTCCCAGCTCCTCTCCCTTCTACTCAATATCAACCTTAGAAGACCCTTTCATTGTATACCTGTAGCATGTCCAGCCAGTGCCTCAGCAACCCTGCAACTGTTCAAATGTGCCCCAGGACTTAGTCTCTAAGAACAAATTGCAACCATTTAGTTCAAAGACTTTAATTGGCTTTTTATGTGTGTGACTCTAGACCTGAGCAATACTTCATTCCATAAAATAGAATGTATTCTGATGAACCCAGGAGAGGTATGGTGGGTGGTACACGCCTACAAACCAGATAGTGGCCAGTCTAGCCTATATACCAAATTTGAGGCCAGCCTGGAGTTCATTAGACCCTGTCTCAAAATTAAAAGAAAATAGTACCTTCCACTGTGCTACCAGTAGTGGCTTTTTGTTTTGTTTTGTTTTTTTCCAAGACAGGGTTTCTCTGGGTAACAGAGCCCTAACTGCCCTGGACTTGATTTGTAGACAAGACTGGCCTCGAACTCACAGAGATCCGCCTACCTCTGCCTCTCGAATGCTGAGATTAAAGGTGTGCATTACCATGGTTGGCTGTTAGTACATGTTTTTAATCCCAGCACTCAGGAGGCAGAGGCAAACAAATCTCTGTGAGTTTGAGGTCAGCCTGGTCTACAGAGCAAATTCCAGGACAGCAAGGGCTACACACACACACACACACACACACACACACACACACACACAGTCACACACAGGGACACACATAGACAAAGACACGAACACACAAAGCACATACTACCAAAGTGTAGGAAAAGACATCTGATTGCTTGTCATCTAGTCATCTAGTCTAGTCACTTCCAGTTAGCTATTTGCATAAAACCTCAGTATTGTGTGAGCTGAAATTGGTCTGTTTAGAAACTTGGCTGTTATCTAATCCTGATTTTTCGGAAGCAGCTTAGTTTCAGTTTGATGATTCTTGCTCTTCCCCAGTTACTCCATTTTGAGTTTTAGACTGGTCTGTTGGGGTCTAAGACAGTAGTTTAGGAAATACAATGAACTTTATAATTTCATTGAACACCAGCCCCCGTCACCTCTCAAAACCATCCTGCTTAGAGAGTTGTAGTAGAAATGTTTTCCTAACAATAATAATGAGCAGTCTAGCCAAATGTCATGCTGAACAAGAACTGTGTTCTAGGCATCGCTTTCCGGTCAACTCTAGCTTACCTGCAACTCCACAGATGTGGTAATGGCACAGTCAGAGAGCCAAAGGAGGTCCAACAGCCTGCCCTGCTTAGGTCAACATAACCAGGTTCGAATACCACAGCTTTCCCTGCAGGAGGCTGGGCACTTCCCCAGAACACAACGACAGCCCACTCGAGGGAGGCCATGAAGGTTGTGCGTGCTATTTTTAAACTTTCAAAGATCACACTGTACATGGATAATGGGAGCGCCTAAGTGCCCTAGTGTTGTGGCCCCAGTCAGCAGGCCGCCTAAATGCAAAAGATGGTTATCTTCTTCTAACCGTAGCCCCTTGAAAAGGAGTCCTGCTCAATGCACTGTTGCATTAAATGGCGTCGCTTTTGAATAGGCGAGGCACCATCTCTTTATAAAGAAAATCTCTCTGTGAATCACATCTCCCTGCGGTGACACATTCATATATTCAACTGGATGCTCCGCTGGGGTTTTTGTGTAAGTTGAAGCTGGAAATATTTTACTAAATATAAATATCACTGTACGGTTTTAGGGGCCATGTTGCCTAGTTCCTCCTCTTTATCTATTTCTTTTCTTTACTGTGTTCTTGCACTGCCATTCAGACATATCTCTCTACTTTGTCTAATCTTCAGCATTTGTTGAAGACCTCGTCTGACCCTAGATTCATGGATTAGGGGCCCTGGCTATAAATATCAAATAATAGAAACCACCTTGAATAGGTGGATGCCAGGTACTAAGTGTGAAACATGCTTTTGTATGCCTGATATTGTTACTTTTTTTTTTATGGGATGTGTCAAGAAAATGGAAGTTGTGGCCAATTAATTATTTACTGTTCATATAAGTAGGCTAAGCAGGCAAAGTCAAGAGACAAGACAACTTCAGATCCAATTTTAGTATTCAAAAGAGGTGTGTGAACCTGAGAGATTAAATTTTTTAAAAAAGAATGCAGGCTTACCTTCAATTCAAATGTTGTTTGGAATTAGGTGAAAAGACACTTTGATTGTCTTAAGAGCATGAGCTGAGAAGATGGCTCAATGAATAAAGTGCTTTCAAAACAGCAGAGTTCTCACCCCCAGAACCACTTAAATGCAGGCTGAGTGTGAGGGCCCCTGTAACACCCAGGCTCAGAAGGCAGAGACAGAGGCTTCCAAAACCGCAAGGGCTAGCTAGTCCAGCCCTTATTGGTGAACTCTAAGTTTGGTTTAGAGACCCTGCCTCAGCAAATAGGGTGGATAATGATTGTGGAACACTTCTGGTATTATGGGCCTAAATACACAGACACACACACACACACCACACATATACACATATACATACATACATACAAACACATACACACACGCATCACATATACACACAGATACATACAAATATATATACACACACATACACACACATACATACATACATACAAACACAGACACACACGACACATACACACACACCCCACACATATATACATATACACATAAACATACAAATGCATACACACGCACACCACACACACACACACACACACACACACACACACACACACACACACACCCTGATCACCCTAGTGGACATGTCAGACTTTCTCAAGTAACTCTTAGATATCTGCAACGAGGAAACAAGGGCCACCTGGATGCTCCCAAGTTAGGGTCTCTGTCATGGGCTGTATACACTGGCTCCACGTGCTCCACCAGGATCAACAGGTATGCCCCAGTGTACCAGCTGAACTGGCCTGTCTAGGTGAATCAAGAGTCAGGAAAGTTGGGTGTGATGGCTCTCTAGAGATGGAGGCAGAAGGGTCTCCAGTTCTAAGTCAATGTATCACAAAAGAAGAAGTCTGAGAACATTTCCCCAAACTTACTTGAAAAGAGCAGTTGTTTAGCAAGTTGATGCTCTGTAATCCCAAGAATAGCTAGAATGTCGTTGTTGTTGTTGTTGTTTAGGGTTGTGCTTTGGAGAGAGTTAGAGGGTTACTAAGGGCTAGACAGCTTTCTCTAGAGCCTAGGCTGGCCTGGAGCTCACTATATTTCCCCTGCTACCCTCAAATTCACATCAAACCTCCTTAGCTTCCAGAGTGCTGAGATCACATTTAGGAGCAACTGCAGATCACCATTTAGGATTTAAAGAAGCTGCTAATATTTTAAGCTTAGGAAGCCAATGGACATATTCAGTATTTAAACATGTTTGCAGCCTTTAGACTCATATAGCCAATGAGAACAGTAGTTCAGCTTTGCAATTCCAATTTAGAAAGAGTAATTGAAAAAACAAAAAAACTGTAGCCAGGTGGCAGTGGTGCACACCTTTAGCCCCAGCACTCAGGAGGCAGAGGCAGGCAGATCTCTGAGTTGGAGGCCAGCAGTCTACAGATCAAGTTCCAGGACAGCCAGGGCTACACAAAGAAACCCTGTCTCAACGAAACAAAACAAAACAAAACAAGAGAGAGAACTTAGACAGCATGCTAGAGCTTAAAACACCTTTGCAAATGCCCAACACACATTAAAGACCATACAGAAAGGTAACTCACACCAATGTTTGAAAAACAGAATACTGGAAAGCTGAGGTGCTTCCCTGTGGCCTTTTGTAAGGGCTGATGGGTGCTTTTCTGAAGCTCAATGTAGCAGATGCAAGGGGCACCACACTTTCACCTCATTGCAAAACTTATGCCAACACAATGAATCTATCCTGGGAGAGGCCAAACCACCATGTGGAGCTTATAGAGGGCTGGACTCAGACATATGCTCCCTGCAGTCTGAGGACACATGACCATCTCAGACACTTTCACGGGGCAATATCTGTCTACCTTTCTTACTGAAAAAGACATCAATGGGCATTAGAAACTGTATTGGTTGTGACAAAACAGGTTACAGCTTCACTTAGTCGGGCGATTGATATTATTAACTGATTTGTTGTATTAGACTACACAACAAATGAAAGCATACTTCCTAGCCGTCTTGCAGTCACCTAGCACCCCAGGTCCCCTTACTAGGTAAGAGAATCGACATGTCACATGTCACATGTTGGGATCATCACATTCCTTACAGAATTCCTTATAGAACACACATCTTATAATACCCATCAGACTTTTTCCTAAAAAAGTTAGAAAGAATCCCAGCCTTCAGAACTGCAGCAAGAATGATCCTGTCAGGTTGGTGTCCATAGACCTGGGAGCAGCCTCACACAGTACATGGCGTCTATCTACACGGTCTCATATCCATGCCAGTGAAGTGCAGTTCCATTCACAAGCAGTGCCTCAGAAGCCCACTGGGCAAAACTCTCCAGAAAGAAAGGAAACTGGATATACAATTTAGAACCTTACTTTCCTGAAAGCCAAAGGATGGGTATTTTCTTAGAACTCTAGGGGTTTAATGTTCCATTATTCCCCACAGACTACAATTTCACTTTCTGTAATAACTCAGAAGAGACCAAGAAAAATGATGCAATTCCAACCTCTTCCCTATCAACTACCTGCACACCTTTCATTTCTTCCATTCGGTCTCCCTTCCCCAGACTCCTGAAAGTCCCAGCAGCCCAGGGCTGGGTCCCCAGGGCAAGAGGGGGAGAGATGGAGGAAGTGAGCCAGGCAGTGTAAAATGAAGTCACATCTCCCTTGCCAGGAGTAAAGCGATACCCAGATGGTAAACACAACTCCCAATTACTTGCCTTAAACTAACATTAAAATGTAAAGTTGTGTTTCCTTACCAGACAAAGAGAATACCCAGTTCCTGCCTCTCTTTGTTTAAACACAGGCATGCATCCAGTTTCAGTGGAATGGTAGCCTTCACACTGAACCCCCCTTGTTGGGCAGAGTCAGATTAAAGACCCTCGAAATGTGAAAGTAGGGCTATTTTCCTAGGAATCACCTAAAAATATAGATTCTAGGACCTTAACACTGAGCAACTAAATTGTTCTCAGAAGGCCCAGGCAACTCAGTCAATGCCATTGGATGAATTTGGTACATGTGGTGGTTTGAATGAGAATGGCTCCCCTCGGCTCATATATTTGAATGTCTCTGCAGTTGGTGGAACTATTTGGGAAGAAGTAGGAAGTGTGGCCTTGTTGAGGGATGTGTGTCACTGGGGATAGGCTTTAAGATTTCAAAAGCCCATGGCAGACCCAATCTCATTCTCTCTCTGCCTCTTGACCGTGGGTCAGATGTGAGTTCTCAGCTGCTGCTCCAGAGTTATGCTTAGCAGACTGCCACCATCCTCCCTGCCATGATGGTCACGCACCCTCTGAAACTGTTAGCAATCCCCCAATTAAATGTGTTCTCTTGATATATTGCCTTGACCGTGGTGCTTTGTCAAAGTAATAGGAAAATAACTAAGACAGCACACAGTAAAGTTAGGAATGTAGTCATAAAAAGGTCCCTCCAGAGCAAGACACTCTCCTAAGTCAATCAAGAAAGCAGTCAAGCTGGGCATGGTGGTACTAGTGAGGTCGAGGCAGGAGTTCACAGCTAACATCAGCTACATAGTAGATTCTTAGCCAGCCTGAGCTATAGGAATCCTGCCTCAAAAAACAAATAAGGGCCCAGAAAAATACTCAGTTCGTGCAATGCTTCATGCAAACATGAAGACTTTGATCTCACATACATTTTAATAATAAAACAAGCATAGTAGTCCACGCTTGTAATTGCTGCTTGTAATCACTGGTCAGCCAGCCTATCTAAATCTGTGAGCTCCAGGTCAATCAATGTCTCATAAAATAAGGCAATGAGTCCTAAGGCTCAATACTCTATGCTGAGTTCTGACTCCATATAAACATATATGGTCTGTTCTTGCTCCATTCTGATGCTGTGATAAAAATAGTAATAATAATAATAATCTGACTAAAAGCAACTTGGAGGGGAAGGAATTCATTTGGCTTATTCTTCCTGGGGACAACCATCTCTGAGAGAAGTCAGGGAAGGAGCTCAAACAGGAACCTGAAGGCAAGGCTGCTTCCTACTCAGTGTAGTTTTCTAACCAGAAGACTTACTCACAGGCAGGGAAGTACAGAAGGAGCCATTGAGAATTCTGCTTCCTAACAGGCTCACTCAGAGACACAGGCTTAGCTAGCTTCCTTATACAGTCCAGGCTCATCAAACTAGGAATGGTGCTGCCCATAGTGGGCTGGGCCTACTGCTTCAATGAATGTGAAAGCAAGTCCTCACAGACATGCTCATAGATCAATCTGGTAAAAACAACTACTCAATTAAAACTTCATTTTGTTTTTTGGTTTTGGTTTTGGTTTTTTTCAAGTGGTTCTGTCAAGCTGACAATTAATGCTAACTGAGACATGTACCCTCACAAACATATACCCCACATGCATGTACACACACCTACACACGTGCATGTGCACACAGATATAGACACCAATCATTTTCATCTGTAGGAACTTGGCCTCAGATAGCCCTAGAGAAGATGGGGGAGGGTTATCTGTTAAGCTCAAGAGCACTCTCCCTCCACTCCCTCCCTCCCCTGTCTCTCTCTCTCTCTCTCTCTCTCTCTCTCTCTCTCTATCTATCTATCTATCTATCTATCTATATCTCTCTCTCTGACTCCCTCCCTCTCTCCTTGGATAGAGGGGGAAAAAAGTATCATACATGCTAAGACAAGCTCTCTATCACAGAGCTAGATCTCAAGTTCTGACTACATTCTAAAAATTCTCCTAGGTTCTCTTTGTACTGGGGGCAATGCTTTGTGCACAGCGGGTGGGGGGGGGGGTAGAGGTGTTTCATTTATAGTGCCAGTAGCCCAGGGTTAGAAGACATGAAGAAGGAAGGGGCCCAAACTCAAAAGTCCCTCTACCCAGAGCTCATTGAACACCACATTTCTTTTTTTTTTTTTTTTTTTTTTTTTTTTTTTTAGGCAGTTTTTTTCTGTTTAACAGCCCTGGCTGTCCTGGGCTTGCTTTGTAGACCAGGCTGGCCTCGAACTCACAGTGATCCGCCTGCCTCTGCCTCCCAAGTGCTGGGAATAAAGGCATGCACCACCACACCCAGCTGAACACCACATTTCTAAGATCAAACTTCCTCACAAAATACAAATATTTGGAGGCCCAGGGCCTACAAGAAAGAGTATGCATTTGGGGAACAAAGTAGACCCTGCATAGATTTGCATGACTTAACCTCAAAAGTCACAAAACATCACTCCCATGAAAGTCTTTGCCAATGCTTGGAATTAAACCCATGGCTTCATGTACATTCGGCAACCATCTTACTCCTGAGCTGTATTTATCACCCGCCCAGGGTGCTTTGGGTTGCAGTGGTTACCAAGCCTGTTCAAACCATGTTAGAGGGTGCCCAGACCTCAATTCTTGTTAGAAGAACTGTTTAAGAATTAAGACAAAGAGTGAGATGGGAAATCACTGAATACAATTTACGAGAGACAAAAAAAAAAAAAAAAATACAATCCCACCCCTTACCGCTGGCCCCAGCCAGAGTGGAGAAAGATATTCACATCAGAATCAGCCAGAAGAACAGAGCAACTGATGCTCTCTTGGACGGACCTACTTGTGGAAAATAACAGTTTAGTAAACTACAGAGTCCACAGTGAAGGATGATAAAAGTGCTTCCATGGCAGACATTAGGAGCTGCTTTGCGCAAAAGTGCTGGCTCCTTACTTGTGCCCACAAGGTAACTGAAGCAGAAGGAAAGTCTAGAACCCCTGCTTTCATCTTGCGTGTCTCCTCTACTTCAGACCCCCCGTTTACCCCTGTGCGTGAGCATGTGGTGTTATCTTCACCCAAGTGAATGGCACCACAGAAACAGAGAGCTCATTTTCCGTATAGATAGAGCCTGATCCCACAGCCCGGAATACCTGTAGATAATCAACAGATATTTGTCATAACCCAAGTATGGTGGTGTATGCCTACAATCCCAGCACTTAGAAAACAGAAAGAGGAGATTCAGGAGTTCAACAACGTCCTTGGCTACATTACGAGTTCAAGGCAAGCAGTTGTGGAACATTTGAGAAACTTGAGACTCACTGTACATGCAATTTTAATTTGTTTGAATTATTGAAACCATTTAAGTATTTGGGGAAATTATTATTATGTGAACAACAGATGTGGCATTAAGGTTTGGACCATACATAGCCTCCAAAGGCCCACACTAAAGGTCTGGTCCCTGGCCTGTAGTGATACTGGAAGGTAAATGGTGAACCTTTAGAAGGCTGGATCTAGTGGAAGGAAGTTAAGACACTGGCATCTTGCTCTGGAAGAAGAAACTAGGACCCAAACAGCTTTCAATCCCTTTGCTTCTTGGCTATCATGAAGTGAACAGTACTCCAATACTCACCCCCATCCTGACTGCTTCTTTGCCATGATTCCAAAAGCAGTGGAACCAGATCATCATGGCCTGAAATTTCTGAAAGTCAAAGCTAAAATAATTTATTTTTCTTTTTAAGCTCCTTATCTCGGGCATTTTGTCAGAGCAAAGGAAAATACAATTAACTAATGCCAAAAGCAACTTATGAGTTTAAAATCTGCTAGACTCATACCTTAGAGGTATATTATACATAATTAGATGTTTAAGAATTAAGAGCTTTTTTCTTTTTCTTTCTTTAATTATCAGTTTTATAACTTTAATGAATCAGTTGCTTTTGATCATGAGTGAATGTGTGTGTGCGTGTGTGTGTATGCGCGCGCGCGCAAGAGAGAGCAAGAAATAGAGTTCACTCTGTAGAATAGGTTGGATTTAAACTCATAATCCTTGTGCCTTCGGTTCCACAGTTCAAGGCTTACAATAAATATGCCACCATACCTAGCCTCAAATATTATTTTTAAACCCAAAAGTAGTTTGTGAAAGGTAGCCACAGTATATGAAATTCATCATAAGAATACATAAGCAAACACACACACCCACCCCTCATGATGTCAGATGTGACAAAATGACTAAAGTAAGATACCCTGGCTGTGGGTAAAATAAAAGCAAATTGGACAAAGCAAAACTCACATGATTGATGTCCCTATACGCTCACGACCAAATTCTAGGGAAAGTCGGACGCTGGTAAAATTCTGCAGCTCATACTGTGATTCTAATAACTTTTATTGTCAAGTAAGCATAACCCCTGGCTACAAATTTCTCTGTACATAAAGACACAGTCATGACCTGCCACCTTGTAGCTCTGGATCCAGATCCACAACTAGACACCGGACTGTTTAGTAACTGGAAAGGAGAGAGAAACCCTCAGCTCAGGCATCAGAGCCTGTGAGTCAAACCGGCAAGAGGCACACTGAGAGAAGGAAAGATATGTAATGTTTATTGGTATTTGTGTGGGCACAGATGCCTTGCAGAAAAGCTGTGAAACCTAAGAAGTGTTTGTAACTTGGCGGTGTGATATATCATCTTAGCAAAGGATGACAAATTGTGGAGAAGTGACCATGCAAAGGAAAGGGCATTTGAGAGCCTAGGGTTGATAAATTGTGGAAGATGATTAGGAGTATATGGAGGAAACGAACAGACGATAAGGGTTACTTCAGTGAGGTCTTTTTATGGACAGCCATTTGTGGGCTCCCTGTTTCCAGGGATAAGAGTTGTTCTACTCTTCCTGGTCCAAGGACAGCGCATTCTCATGGGAAATGTACATCCTGCTTTTAGACAGATGGGGATGGCAGAGAGCTCTTTCTAGGTCTGCTATTACTGGTTGCCTCTAGCTCAAAATAATCAATATGCCAAAGTGCATATTTTAAGGTGGTATATTTTGGACCCCTTCAGAATGGAGCCTCAAGGATCGTTCTCATGGGCATAAGGGATCAGTGTTATGATAGTCTGACTTTCTATGTGAAAAAAATTAAGGAGGCTCTAAAACATTTCAAATAACTCATAAACACTGAGAGCCCATTTCTAGGATTTGGACTTAATAAGCCACCGATTTCAGCAATAGAACTCTGTTTCCAACATTTGCTGTGCTAATTAAAGAGGCAGTTGGCCTTAACCCCACTTCAGAACCTCATAGAAACAGTCTCAGAAGAGTGTGCTGAACATCCTAGTTGTGCGGCCTTACCCAACCCACATATTAGGTCTCCCCTCACATCTTATCTTAACCCCTCAGGCCTCCACAGAAATGCTACTCTCCTCATCTCTAATCTCACAAAAAACAGCTGACCAATGTCGGTACCACCTGTAACTGTGTTCTTTGGTGGTCAGCATGAAGGCCCCTCAGAACACTGAAAATTGGCCTACCATTTGTTCCAGCTAGACCACTCCTGGGTATGTACCTGAAGGACTCTAGTCCTAGAGACACGTGCACACCCACGTTTATTGCTTCATGATTCTTAATAGCTAAGAAATAGAAGCAGCCAAATGTCCATCAGCATTTTAATTTTTTAAAATTTAGTGTGTGTGTGTGTGTGTGTGTGTGTGTGTCTTCATGACGTGTGCATGGGCATGGCACATTGTACACATGTGATATGTCAGACAATAGCTTGGTGGAGTCGGCTTTCCCCTTCCACCTTTACAAGGGTTCCAGAGTCTCTAGGATTGTGTGGTGCAAGTGCTTTCACTCACTGAACCGTCTCACAGCTCTCCTTTCTTGAGTTCATTTTATCCACCTGGAAATTAATTTTACCCCATGAAACTGGCAAATCTGTAAACCAAGTTCTTTATATTCTCAGATCCTCTCCAATCCCATAGAAATACTGGGTATTCTAATGATTTAAAGCCTCCTGTTTAGAACCATTTTCAGAGACATTGTTACTGTGTCCTTGTGCTTTGCAAGAAGCAAGGGCCGCACTCACATCTAGAACCTTTCTAAATACCCCATCATGTGAATGTCATTCTCTGAAAGCCCAGTTGGTCCCTGGAGCTCTTCGGTAGCTTAAAGGGCGCCACTCTTCAGAAAGTTGAGTTCTGTGTAAAACAACAAACAAAGACCCAGAAGCTCACAGTAAAAGATGATGGTCAACTCTGCTAACCATAGGTAAGCAAGTGCCAGAAAACAGAGGCAGCTGCAGAAACACAAACACCTTAGCATGCACCACGAGGACACAGGGCTGACAGAGGGGAGGGCACACCCCTAGCTTCTGAGAGCAGCAGAAGCAATTAACGAAAATGTTTGCTGTATCTGGGCTGGCCTGCCTGCAAGATGAGCAAGCAGCAGCTGAGACAGCACTGTCTCCCTCTGCCATCGGTGGCAGATCGTCACCGCTGTAAACACTACAGTTGGGGCTCAGAAAGCAATGCTCCAGAGACTTGAACTGCTAAGCGTTTCAAACTGCAGGAAACTATGGAAGGCCTTAGAAGCTACCTTAGAAATAAGGTTTCTAACCTTCCCTTATCTTCCAGAGGGAACATCTTCCCAAAGAAATGCCAGGTGTTTCCATCCCTGTCCTAGGAATCTCACCAATTGACCAAGAAATAGTAAAGCTGGATGCTGGTCAGATGACTCAGTGGGTAAAAGCATCTGTCACCAAGCCTAATGACTTGAGTTCCATCTCTAGGACGTACATAGTCGAAGGAGACAACTAACTCTCGAAGGTTGTCCTCTGACCTCTGCATGCTCGCTGTGGAATGTGCGCAACCCTTCAACTCACAGACACAACCAAACCATTAAAAAATAATAATAATAAATGAATGTAACTTTTCAAAGCTTAAGAAATTCTAAGGCTGAAGAAGGGAAGGGACTAAAACTCCTCAGCAGAGAGGTACTTTACATAAATTCTTCTATGGAGGCCTCTGAGATGGTTAATTTTGATGGCCAACTTGACAACATCAAGAATCACAGAGGACACAAGCCTCTCTGCACATGCCTATGAGAGAACGTCTGAAATTAGGCGAATTGACTTGGGAGGACCCATATTAACTGAGGGCAACTCCACTCAATGGGCTGAGGTACTGACTGAATGAAAAGGAGAAAGCAAGCTGAGAACCACCTTTCATTGCTTTTCTCTGCCTGGCTGTGAATGCAATGTGACTAGCGACTTATGCTGCTGCTACCAAGCCTTCCCTGTCGCGATGGACTTCTCCAACTGTGAGCCAAAAGAAGTCTTGCCTTCCATAAGCAGTTTGGTAGGGTGTTTCATCACAGCAACAAGACAAGTAACTAACAGAGCCTCCAAGAGATCACCTGGGAAACTGTCTGTGTCCGGCAGATTTTATTCACAGTGGTACAACCTCAGCATCCTCCTGTGATTTGTTGCTGTCTCCCACAGAACCCAGATGAACCTTCTCTGGGTCTTATACTGCCTTTTGTGTTCCTTCTCCTGCAAATCATGTTCTACTCCTCCAAGTTGCCTTTACGCCACTCCCTCACCCCAATAAGGGGAAGCTTCAACTGTCTGACCATTTTCTGTGCACATAGCTTATAAAATAAACATATATCCTTTTTCTCCTGCTCTTCTGCCTCTTGCCCATTTGGTTATTCATCCAAACACTGCACAGGACAGACAGTTAACTTCCTCACACCCCTACCCTACTTACATGAAATGCTCAATGGACTCATACCTAAAATTCAATATGATGAGATGACCATGGTGGTGCCATCTGGCACCCCAGCATCAGGAGGCTGAAGAGGGACAGGAGCTCAATGCTAGCTTTGTGAAGACATTCAATAATAATAATAATAATAATAATAATAAATAGTGAGTCTCTAACTTGGCTTTTTGATTGAAACAAAATGAAAAAAGGGAAGAGAGCAAGAATGACCACGGGGATGTTCAGGTGACCTTCAAACACACAAGCTTTGCTGTTTCCCTTGGCTGTCTCTCAGAGGTTGAAGTTATTAAGTACCTATTGTTGAAGACACACTATACACTTAGGACATAGGCTGTAGATAATTCAAGCTGAATCTAACTTGAAAGCCTCCCTCCTGCAAGTCTACTTTCTTTTCGTTTGTTTTTTGTTTGTTTGTTTTTCCAGACTGAGTTTCCTTGTGTATCAGCCCTGGCTGTTCTGGACTCACTTTGTAGACCATGCTGGCCTCAAACTCTCAAAGATCCACATGCCTCTGACTCCTGAGTGCTGAGATCAAAGGTGTGCGCCACCATGCCTGGCCCAGTCTGGTTTCTATAGTACCAAAAAGCACTCTGCAAGGGAAGGAGGTAATTAATAGTCCTATCCAGCTATGAACCACAACAATGACCATCATGGCCAAGATATCCCTAAAGATGCAACAGTGACACTCACATGTTGGTGGTAGCCAACAGCTATGTGATTTAAGGCCCACTCCGCAGGAGGAAAATCGTGCTTGGTACTGAGAACCTAGCCAACTACTCAGAGCTAATGAGGTCATGGAGCTTAGAAGAAAAATCTACTATTGTCCCTTTGCCAGACTGCCATAAATTCTTAGCTACATCCTAAATCTTATCCTTTTAACCACTGACAAGTAAAGTTACCACCGCTCATCAAAAAGGCTTCTCTTTACAGCAAATGAAGACCATCACAGAGAACCACAAGTGAGCACAGAGCAGAGATCAATGATGGCGGGGAACGCTGCCACAGTGGATACATCTGCAGCATCTATGACTCAGGGGACATCCACTGATGTAGATGATGAAAGAATGTACGAGCCAGAATAGCAGGATGTCTCCTCTAAGGCTATCTGCTCTAGAAATAGCTACATAAACAAGACCTGAACAATGACAGTATCAGTAGACATGCTAACTAGGAAGGGGAAAAAAATCATACAAGGTCCCACTGTTAGACAAAGAACTATCGGCAACTATGATTGCTGGGAGAGGAGAATTAGCATCTCCCGCGATGAGCCCTTTAATTGGTTATCCAATACAAAGTGGTCAGCCCTGAACCCAGGTACACACAAGCAACAAAAATGAACTCAGCAGGTTATATTTGCATATGCATGCTTATATATATGTGATAATTTGTAATCAAAGATAAAGAGGTTATCAATTTGAGAATGGGGGGCGGGGAGGGAAGAGAAGGGGGGAAGTGATGTAGTTATATTTTAAGTAAAAAGTTATTTTTTAAAAAAGAGAAACATATTTGTTTCTGAATAACTATAACTATTTTTTTACACTTCTCTACATTTCTGCATTTATAATTTCAATGGAGTTTTTGGTTTGATTTGCATTTGTTTTTCAGGATCCTGCTGTGCAGCTCAGGCTTACCTCCAAGTCAGTCCTCCTTCCTCAGCTTCCAGGGCCCTGAGGGTACAGGTGTGCACACTGTGCACTAAAGCAAGTGGGGATTCCTTTCTACCTACTTTTTTGTTATTGTTTATTTAATGTTTTTTTGGAGACAAGATTTTGTGAGCTGCCATGTGGGTGCTAGGAATTGAACTTGAGTCCTCTGGAAGAGCAGCCAGTGCTCTTAACCATTGAGCCATCTCTCCAGGACCCAAGACAAAATTTTGTTTAGTAGTCTAGGCTGCCCTGAAACTTTTAATTGCCAGGCCTCATCCTCCTGAGTGCTAACAATACAGGCATAAGATGCCACCCCTGACTTGTCCCTTGACTTTTACCTAAAACTGAGATTCTTTATTGCATCAAAAAAAAAAAATCACCAAATAGCTGGGCATGGTGGCACATACTTTTAATCCCAGCACTCAGGAGGCAGAGGCAGGCGGATCTCTGTGAGTTCAAGGTCAGCCTAGTCTACAGAGTGAGTCTAGGATAGTCAGGGCTACACAGAGAAACCCTGTCTAGAAAACAAACAAACAAAAACAAAAAAAAAACCAACAAAATAATCACCAAATAAAAAAGGAGTAGAAAGATATGATAAAGGGAACAATTTACTCAAACTAAAAAGCAATAGTGACACAGATATTTGAAATGGATTTGGTGTCTGATAAATGAAATGATATATCGCCCTCTGAATGTTCCAGGCAAATGACTTGACTGTGACGTGATTTTTTTTTTTTTCTTTGAGGAAAGTTTTTTGTGTGTACCTTTGGCTATCCTGGGACACACTGTGTAGAATAGGCCACCCTCAAACTCACAGAGATAAGCCTGCTCTGCCTTCTGAGCGCCTGGATTAAAGGGGAAATCTTTTGCTAAATAGAACCTAAATCCCTGGCACTGGAGAGGGTTGGCATGTGGAAAGGTCCATATTTGGACTTGAACAAAGGCCTGAGTCAGGCAACAGGACCACAGATCTCAAAGAATGGAATGTTAGATGGACTTTTGGGGTTCCATGGATGGATCATTTCAGGCTTCAGGGTGACAAAGTTGAATGAAGTCTCTCATAATGCAGATCTTTTACAAATCAGAGGGGGCTAGACTAATGAGCTTTGGGTTCAGGTGAGAGACTCTGCCTCACTTCATAAAGTGGAGGGAAGAAGAAACGAAAATGCTCCTTCACACAGGCAACAAGAACACACAGAGGCATTAATAGGTTTCATCTCCACCCATGATGCAAATATAGGCCAGATCAGACCAGATTGAAAGTAAATGCAGCTTTAGTTGATGCAACTCTCAGAGAGTGAGGCCTTAAAAGTTGCCATGCAAACAGGGAGACAGAGACAGAGAGAGAGAGAGAGAGAGAGAGAGAGAGAGAGAGAGAGAGAGAGAGGAAAGAACCCACGGGTAGAACGAAGAGAGCGAGCTCTGGGATGGCTGGGGGCCCTTTTACCTGCAGCACACGCCTGGTGCACCAAGGGTTGGCAGGTGATGACCTAAGCAGCAGCTAGGTCCCTGAGAGCAGGCCAGTGGGCTTGCCCGTATACTAACACAAATGGCACACAAATGGCAGGGTCCACATTTGGACCGTGGCTGGAGGGATTCACAGTGACCGAATACAGAATCCCTGTCTCAAGTAAAATAGAGCAAAAGTAATCGGAATAAAGCTGCATGTGCCTATAATCCTAACGTTTGGGAAGTAGAGGCCGGAGGGTCAGGAGTTCAAGGCCAGCCCTGCCACCAACACACAAACAGAAAAGGGTGGGACCTAGCAGGAGGAAGAATAAATGAATGGTAGATCAGCACCTTGGAAATCCAAGACACTATTTAAATGCAAAATAAACTGCAGATTAACAAGTTCACTCTGGCTTCAGGGAGAAGGGACTGTCTGCTGCAGGAGTCATTAAAAGTCACAAGCTATAAAACAGGCAGTAAAGTGGGCTTTGTTCAGCTTTGCCCTGAAGAATCATATAACCTTGCCTGAAATCACCCATTTACCCCAGCTCAGAACTAATCACCCGAAACCAGTGCATTGCAGCCAGAAAGCCCTCCAGGTTCCTTGGAGAGTTCTGCCTGTCTCTTGGGTTTGCTGTTTTCGCTGTCATGGCTGCCCTAACTATTCATTCCCCTGGCACTCCTGTAGTCCCAGGGCTCACTCCAACTAAATAATGACAGAGGTAACACGGCACCCATTAATCCAAAACCTTGTCAGTTAATTTGCCCGAGGTAGGGAAGTTCAAACTTTCTCTTTGACATCAGCAGAGCATCATCTTACACTATTTTACATATGCAAATGGAGCCACACAAAGATAAAACTCAAAAAAGGGGCACATGGTTGAAAATTAAATACCCTCTTTGAGAGAAGTTTGGGTTGTAAGGCAATATTAAAGAATTAATTTAGCTGGGCATGGTGGCACACAAGCCTTTGATCCCAGCACTCACTCAGGAGGCAGAGACAGGCCTGGTGAGTTCGAGGCCAACCTGATATACAAGGGGAGTCCAGGACGGCCAGGGCTTGTTACACAGAGAAACCCTGTCTTGAAACCCCCCCAAAAATTAATTTTTAGGGGAGAGAAGAAGCCCAAAAACAGGCTGCAACCTGGGACAGAGGTCTTCTGGGAACTAGGTGCAGTGTTTTGGCTTCCAGCCTCCTCCTCTGTAATGGGTTTAATCTTCTGTGTCAATAAGAATTTAGAAGGTACAACAAAGGCCCATCTTGGCTGATCTGGATCCTTAAGGGGATGAGGCAACGTCCCAGATTCTTCCTTAGAGGGTGAGGGAACTTCCTGACTGCCATTCTCCAGGCTCTCTCAGCTAGAAGCTCAAGGGGGTGTATTTGGGGGCTGTTTCCTGAGTTTCAACACTAATGTCAAACAAGAAGTCAAAAGCAGAGGCAGATACTGAAGGAAGTCTGGCCCTCTTCAACTGTTTTTCTGTGACAGTCACAATCCTTCATGTCTGTAACTCTTTCAGTCACTAATCCACTCTGGTCAGCCCACAGCACCAAGGCAGCCTGCTGGGTTATCAGAGTGCTTGGTGCCAACCAAAGACAAAAAGAAAAAGTGTCAACTTCCTTTTTTCCCATAGTTCCTTCTGGAAGTTTTTATTTACTTGGACCTTTCTTGAGTAGACTAGGGAAGGTGGTAAAGTGGAAAATAGATAAATATTCTGTGCTCTAGAGTTTCATCCATAATTTCTAATCCCATGGAGAGTGTACTGGAAAGGGGCTGGGGGTAAGAAACACTCCTGACGTCTGTCAGAGACCGGGCATCTCCAAGAGCAACTTGGCTGAGGAGACTAGCTGAATTGATGAGCTCTGGATTCAGGTGAGAAAGCCTGTCTCAACACACAAGCATCAGTTTCTGGCCTCCACACACAAACACGCCCCCACACAGGGAGATGGAGAATGAACACAGGCACACACACACACACACACACACACACACACACACACACACAGAGAGAGAGAGAGACAAAGCAGAAGTGATTTCTCTGAGAGACGCTTGTAGAATGCATTCGCTTGTTGACTACCTGGAAAGGGAATAATGTAAAAGGATTTGGTGACTGAAGAGCAGCTGGGGTGGCGGGGGCAGATGGCAAACGGCTTCACAGCCCTGAGGGACAGCAGTGAAAACCTAGACAGGAGGACAGACAAAACTGAAAGATGAGTGGAGGGGGAGAAGAGTCGGCAGAGTCCCCCGAGGCAGAGCTAGAAGGTTGCACCTGTTGATACTCAGTGAGAGAAACACGGAGGCTGTGACCACCTTAGACCTCAAGGCAACTATACAAGGCCTTTCTGTCCTCATCGAGGGGAAGCAGCAGCAGTTCATGCTGGGAACTCTTTTCTCACCCTGTGCTGGATGCTTTCCCTCATGTGGAAGGAGGGCAGGAGGGAGAGGGATGGACTGACAGCCTCAGTGAAGGCAGACCGGGAGAAGGATATCTAGACACAAGGGTGCGAAGACAGAAGCTTGTCGGGGACAGCTTGCACACCCTGGACTCTGACCCTCGGTAAATGCCAGTTCTTGGCCACAGGAAGCTGACGGGAAATTAGCTCACCTCGAAATGAAGCTTAATTGTTCAACAGAGCCATTAGCATGTGTCCCGGCCAAGAAAAAGAAAGGAAAAGAAAAAGAAAGGTCTTCCGATCAGAGGATGGGCAGAGGTGGTACTAGAGACTCTGGACCAACCAGAGGGGTGAGGTGAGGGTCAAGAAGGAATGGACCAAAAAGGGAAATAATCGGGAGGGGTTAAAATGGGACAAAAATTTCAGTTGTTCTTTATTCCACGTTACTAAATAAGGAGATCACAGACCTGGCCTCCATGAGACCATGGGGTAGCAGTGACGTCACACCCCTGGGAGGCGCTGTCCCAGAATCTCGCACTGAGAGGCAGGAACGCATTCCTCAAGACAAGCTCAAGTTCAACAAGGATTGCAGAACCTGGGGAGCCACATCCAAGATGATGCCACAGGCTGTCAGTGGCCTCCATGGCTCCATACATTTTGAAAATAACAAAGAAGGAAAGCACCGCACATTTGTAACGAGCGCGTGCACACTGTAGTAAACATCATGTTGTGACAGAAGAAAAGAGGAGGGGAGAAGGAGAAGAAGAGGGAAGAAAAGACCGACTGGGAGTACAGGAAAAGGTGGAGGAAGGAAAGAAGAGGAGGAGAAGGAAATTTGAAGGACCTGAGGCATCCTAACTGCCCTGGCTCAAAGTCCTTACAGATCATCTATGGAAAACATGTAAGATAAGAGTCAAGTGCAAAACAGGAGACAACTGGGCCATCCTTCAGGAGTAAAGATAGCTTGCTGAAACAGGTACTTTCCTAGCAAAGTTCTAAAGAACACCGAGGAGTATGTAAAAGCTTGTTTGGTTTGGTTTGGTTTGGTTTTCAAGACTGGGTTTCTCTGTGTATCAGCCCTGGCTGTCCTGGAACTCACTCTGTAGATCAGGCTGGCCTTGAACTTACAGAGATGTCTGCCTCTGCCTCCCGGGTGCTGGGATTAAAGGTGTGAGCCACAACACCTAGCACAGAACAATGTTTTCCAGAGTTGTGGCTCGCAATGAGTCACAAAACCAACTGAATGAGTCCTGACCAGCATTTGTACTTAAAATGGACTAGTATGGTAAATATCAGAGCGAGCCACACATACAGTAAAAAGTGTGTCTGCGTGACTCCCTTTGCATCTGTGTACTTCAGTCAGGGGAGTACCAGGTTAGGATGCAAAGTACATTACATCGTAATTTTACTTATTCATTTCCTGTGCGTAAATTCAAAACAAGTTTGAGGGGCTGGAGAGATGGCTCAGCAGTTACGAGTATGTACTGCTCTTACAGAAGACCTTAGTTTGGTTCCCCGTGTCCATATCTGGAGATTCATGCCTCCCTGTAGCTTCAGCTTCAGAGAATCCAATACCCTCTTCTGGCATCTATGGACACGCAAACACACACATACACAGAGACACACAAACACACAATCATAAAAATAAATCTAAATAAAGTTTGAAAAAACACTGGACTATAGTATAAAATGAAAAAAGAAAATCGAAAGCAATAAAATTGAAGAAATGTATCAGTCAGGACCGGTTGGGTTAGGACACAGTAACAAGTGGCCCACAGCAAGGGTTGGGCTCTACAGAATGTCAAACATTAACAGCAATCAGTCAGAGTCCCACTTGTTTTATATTCACTCCAGAACCCAGTATATGATAAGAATCATCACCATATGGAATATTAATGGTCACATAAGTATGAACATGTGAGCCATTTATGGCTATTAAACGTCTACTGGAAGTGCCACTTGTTCACAACTCAATTGGTCAAAGCAAACAAAGGGACTACACCTGAGAGTAGTAAGACAGGGAAGGTAGACCCCCCACACACACACACACACCCTCTTGGAAGAGCAGCAATTGTTAAGGACACCAAGCCTGGTGTGGTGGCACACACTCTTAATCCCAGCACTCGGGAGGCAGAGGCAGGCGGATCTCTGATTTCAAGGCCAGTCTGATCTACAGAGCAAGTCTAGGACAGCCACAGCTTGTTATACAAAGAAACACTGTCTTAAAAAAAAAAAAAAAAAAAAGCCGGGTGTGGTGGCGCACGCCTTTAATCCCAGCACTTGGGAGGCAGAGGCAGGCGGATCACTGTGAGTTCGAGGCCAGCCTGGTCTACAAAGCGAGTCCAGGACAGCCAGAGCTGTTACACAGAGAAACCCTGTCTCGAAAAACCAAAAAAAAAAAAACCTGAAAATAAGCACAATCTTCTCCCAAGAAGTTGGAGGAGGAAGGTCTAAACTGTGCTACAGCTTATAAATTGTAGTATAATGCTTGGAGTCTATCTTGAGCATAATAATGAGCCATTGAAAAGTTGCAAGGAAAGTGACCAGATGCTCCCTTGGTAAGGTTCCTGTGCCTGTAGTGTGTTACATGGATAGAGAAGGGCTGAGACTGTAGATCAAACGTCTTGCTAGAGTAGCAAAGGGCAGGCTGGGATGGGGTGATCTTGGTGGTAGAATGGGTCTGAGTTTGATCCCCAACAATGCAAAACAGACAGGCAGGAGGCCAGTTCTTTTCTCCCTTGTAGTAATAAACCTCAGAGTTAAATGTTACAATGTAAAGAACAAGAAACATGTGCCTGGTATGGTGGTACACACCTTTAATCCCAGCACTTGGGAGGCAGGGGCAGGCAGATCTCTGTGAGTCCAGGGCCAGCCTGATCTACAAAGCAAGTCCAGGATGGTCTGTTCTGTTATACAGAGAAACCCGGTCTAGAAAAACCAAAAAAAAAAGAAGCATGACATTAAAAACAATTATAAGGATGTGTAGTTCAGCTGATAGAGTGCTATCCTAGCATGCACAGAGCTATGGGTTTGTTCCCCAGCACCACAGAAATCCAGGTGTAGTTGGACACTTCTGTAATCTCAGCACTTGGAAGATGAAGACAGGAAGGTCAGATCAAAGCCACCCTCTGCTGCATGCAGAGTCCAAGGCCAACCTGGGCTCCATGATGTCCTGTCTCAAAAAAAGAAGAAAGGCTTATGTGGACTCATATTTTAAGAGGTTATAATCCACACTCATTTGTTCCCTTTACTGTTGCTTCTGGTGGTACCTGTACCTCACGGCAGCCTGGAATTGAAAGAGAGAGCATCAAGAAGAGGTTGGGGATCCA
The DNA here is from genome assembly GCA_907164525.1 of Lophiomys imhausi. Classification (NCBI taxonomy): domain Eukaryota; kingdom Metazoa; phylum Chordata; class Mammalia; order Rodentia; family Muridae; genus Lophiomys; species Lophiomys imhausi. The sequence continues at coordinate 13,063,716 of CAJQZJ010004381.1, read as the reverse complement.
AATTGCCTTCAAGAGCATGCAATGGTGACCTAATTTCCTCCCACTAGGCCTCACTTCCTAAGGATTCCACTACTTTTCAACAGCTGTTAGCCCGTGGGCCTTTGTGGGACATCAAAAATGTAAAATTATGGCAACAGTGGCCTGCCCACCACCCCCACAGAGGGAGACATGGAAGGAATGGTGGTCAGCTGGCCACATGTCAGAAGGGTCCTACTACAAACGATCCTAACTCCGCCATCCCTTTCCTCCTGCTCCCACCTGGTAGTTATCCTGCGGGCCTGCAGTGGGGTATTCCAGTCTCACTTCAGACCCCAGAGAGGGTACATTCACACAAGGAAGGCATCTGACAGAAATATGACTCTCGTTCCTACAGACAGAAAAGGGGGGGTGGATTCCTAACCAGGCATAAATGAGCACATTTTCTTATTTGATTTGAACATTCAAATTCATCTGTACAGAGCATGTGTTTCATTATACAGGAGGCTGGCTGGCTCTGTTCAAAATGAGGCTGTGGAATGCTCTAAGTAACTCTGAAGGCGTTCCAGAGCAATGTTCCTGAGCACAACCCCGTAAGAGGAGCAGTATATGCACATACAAATGCAGGCATAAGTACAAGGTTACACATCATAAATACAGGAGCACAGGCATCAACAAACACAGTACACAGAGCCCGAGTTTCAGAGCCACAGTTCCATTTTGGTTTCGACATTTGCTAGTGAGGAAAAGATTTTTTTTTTTTTTTTTTTTAGTAATCGCCTACATGTACCTGCACACACCCACTGACACTCTTACACAGAGGAAGCCGATGGTGAGCTACACATCTTTGACCAAGATGGATTCTTCCATCTGTCCTGAATACCTTTTCCCAAGGAAAAGTGTTGAGTTTCTCCATCTTCCCAGATCTTTGCCCCAGAGAACCTGACAGCTTTGCAGACTGCTCTCCCTACACAAAGCAGCCTTCTAGGAGTGTAGGAGTGGGAGCCATATTTTTGTCAGAGCCCCTCTGGGATGTAGTGAATTTTTACATGTTCCTTACTCTTTCAGCTGAGGACTTCAGGCAGACTGATAGGAAAAACTTCCTCTGGGAAAGCGTCTGCCTACCCAGCAACACTGTACAGGCAGGACAACAATCCCTCTGAGAAACAGAAAAAACTGTCCAAAAGGTAGATAGAATAAACCTGATTGACCATTATTATTTTATTTTATTTTTTAGAATAAATGGGGTCCAGTTTGCCTCAGCTATAATTCAGGCATCACATTTATATGAGAACATAAAATACTACACAGCTGTACATAAAACAATATGTGTGTTCCCAAATAACAGTGATACCACTCAGCAGTAAGGACTATATTTTGACCAAATAAAAGATGGCCTAAATTTGACTCAGTGGGGTGGGATTTATGGTGTGATTGCTTCTTGAAAATAACGGGATGGAGATGGGGGATTTTTGTCAGGGTGGAAGGAAATGGATGAGAACAAGACGGGATGGAAAGTTGCGTGCCTTTCACTACATCTGGAGGCTTAGTTTGTACAAAGAAAAAAAAAGGAAGGGCATTTAATTTTAAAAGTCTAGTGTATCCCTCCCAAATAAAATCCTTTTTTTTTTTCTATCAGCCATCCATATTGCAAAGCCTCACTTGTCTCAGTATCAGACACACAGAGAAGTTGCTTCTCAGATTTAATGAGGAATGCATAAAAACCATGGTAGCCTCCCCAGTCTCCAGATTTTTATGCATTCCTCCAGTCCCTCTTTCATTCATATGTATGATCATTTGACAAGGATGTATTGTGGGCTTAATGTGTAACAGGCTTTCGGGTAGGATGGGAGACAGCTCCTGCCCTGAGTGAGCCCACAGCCCAGGAAACAGACCACCTCCATCCAATGTGAGAAGCGTCAGGGCAGGAAAAATTTCAACATGAAGCACACAGTACACACTACTGAGACAACACAGGGTCCATGAGACCCCTTAGGACAGACTGCTTGCTATATGAATCAGAGAGCAAAATTCTCAAGGTTGGGTACTAAGAAAGGAGGCATAAACTTGAGAAGCCAGAAAAGATCAAAGCCGTATGTGCACAGCATGAACAATACTGGGTGGTACTTCCGTGTGCGTAGCTCTTACACGCATTGCAACATTTGAATGACATACACACTGTTCCCAGATGCTTCGTTCAGCACAGGCATTCGTTAGGATGTGGGTATTGCTGATGTAACAAAAACCTGAACGAGGAGTGTTGTAAGCCGGGCATTTACTCTGTCTTTCCCAACAGACCAGAATTGAGCAATCCAAAAGCTGCACTGGGGGCCACCAGCTGAAGGCTGGACACTTTTACTCTTCTATGTCTTTAGAATATTACACGCAGCCACATGTTCAAAGGGAAGCCCCTCCACATCTCAGTCCCAGCCAGAGGGACAGGGGAACTCAAAAGAGAAGACACTTGCTTTCTCCAAGTTTTATAAGCATAGACTTCTCTGCATAGACTACTAGCCACAATCTTTTCACATGACCACACCTGTTTACCCGAGAGCTAGAAAACGTCCTTAATCAGGACAGCTTCTGGCACAGTTAAAGACTTGTATGACACAGAAAGGTAACTGGTACTTCTTGTGATGGTCCTAATCTTTATTGTCAACTTGACTCAATTTGGAATCATCTGGGAGGCATACCCCTGGACATTTCTGTGAAGGTGTTTCCAAAGAATTTCAGCTTCATAAGAAGATCCATCCCAAATGGGTTAGAGACTTACACTAAGTACAAGAGAAGAAAGGATAAAACCCGATAGGCTCCAGCATTCACCTCTCTCTGTCCTGCCGAGATTTCACCAGCTGCCACACTCTGCTGCTGTGCCTTGCCCACCATGGTGAACTGTAAGTCTTCAAGACCTGAGCACAGATAAACCCTTCCTCCCTTATGTTGCGTCTTGCCAGGTCACAACACCATGAAAAGGAACTAACCCACTCTTTCTTCATTGCCTTGTGGGAAAGAACCAATGGGGAAGAATGTGTGTGTTTGTTTTCAGTGCCATGTAACAAACCACCCAAAAAAAAAAGGTCTGGCTTAAAACAACACTAGTGTGTAATCTCACCATTTCTGTGGGCTGGAAAACTAGGCACAGCAGGGTCAGATTCTCTGCACCTGGGGCTGGAACACAATAGAGCAGCAGTTCTCAACCTGAGGGTTGCAACTCCCACAGGGGTCGCATATCAGAGCTCATGCATATCAGATATTTACATTATGATTCATAACAGTAACAAAACTATGGTTTGGGGTCACCACAACATGAGGAATTGTACTAAAGGGTCGCAGTGTTAGGAAGGCTGAGAACCATTGCGATAGATGATCAGATCCCTTTCTAGTCTTGAAAATTACTGGCAGACCTCATTGCTTTGGCAGCACAGTGCTGAGGTCCCAACTTTCCTTCTAGCTGTCATCTGGGAACCACTGCCAACAGCTAGATAAGCTGGGGTGTGGTACACCATACCTGTAATGCCAGGACTTGGAAGGTAGAGGCAGGAGCTCTACCTACCTATAGAGAATATGAGGGCCAGTCTAAGCTACATGAGATGCTGTCTCGAAATAAATAAAAACAACAAAACTGTAGGTTGCAGCTTGGCATGGTGGCACACTTGGGAGGTAGAGGCAGATGGATCTCTGTGAGTGAGGCTCTCTGCATAGTGAGTTCCAGCACAGCTAGGGCTACATAGTGAAACCCTGTCTTGAGCGTGCGTGGGGAGGGAAACACGGGACACAGACCTAGAGGTTGTGTGAGTTCCTAGCCATTAAACTCCCGTGCATGGTTCCTAACACAGATGTGTTTCTTTGTTTTCCTCTCCTATAATCAGCAATACAAAAACCCACTTTTGTAAAGCTTGTGCAATTAGCTCAGTCTCACCATCATCTTATCTTGGCTGCCACATCTTAAGGGTAACCGACTTTAGATATTAATTATACGTAGGGGGGGAAATTTCTTTACAAGAGTGCTTACATTCATATTGTACTAAGAACCTGGGACAGGATATGAACCAATGACCAGAACTGTGGACAGCCCCTGTAAGTCATTTCCCTGACCCAAGAAGATCCACATTCCAAAAGCAAAATCCATTCACCACTTCCTGGGGTATCCAAAGGTTTCATCCTGTTAAAGCATGGCAGAGTTTTAGTAGGCAGAACTACCCTATGGCTTTCAGTGTTCACCTAAGGCCCTGTACATGTTCCAGGCGACATCTCACACTCTGTAACTCTGTATGCCTGGCCTCCTTTCTCTAACTCAGGTATCATTACTATAATCTTTTGTTCTTACATCTTGTTTTCTCCAGGAATGTTGCAAGATTTTCTCTCTCTCTCTCTCTCTCTCTCTCTCTCTCTCTCTCTCTCTCTCCTGTTTATGTTGGTCATATTCCAAGCAATAGCCCCCCCCCCATCAGCATCTGTTTAAACTGGCTGGTATAATTGGCTTTGCTACCTGGATTGGATTCTCTTCTTCCCTCTGGCACAGTCCCCATTCACCAGAAAGACAATATGGTCTAATGGCAAGAGTTAGGACCTTGGAATCAAGTAAATACAGATTTAGATTTTCTCTCCAACAACTTCTAGCTGAATATACTTAGAATTTCAGGCTCCCAATTTCCTCCTCTCTGCATGTGGGAGAATCCCTACTATGCTGGGCCAGTAAAGGATGTAATATATATGAGAGTTAAATAACATAAGATCCATAACACATATTGATTGGGTATATGGGCCCTGCCTAGGACCCCAGAACTTGGAATGTCAAGACAGGAAGAACAAGAGTTCAAGGTCAGCCTCAGCTACATAGCAAATTCAAGACCTGCCTGAGCAACATGAAACCAACAACAGAATAGATTGACAGCATGTTACAAGTGTACGATATGGATATTACATGTCTTTCCTCTCACCAACTCCTGCCCCACACCGTTACCAATTTCCTTCCTTTCTCTGGAGGGGCACTGGAGATGGGTGATGCAATGGTGAGCGTTGGGTTCTCATTAGCAGATGCGAGCCTTGTCCTTTCACCCAACCCTATTCCATGGCAATGGCAACCAGACATGAGTTCTGAGGAGTGGATTTTGATATTAACCAACCATTTCTAGGTGGAACTATTCGAGCCATAATCCTGTTCTCCCAGCATCCTGATGTCATTTGTCATAGTTCTCTCTGAAAATGCACTTGGACTGTATTCTCATACACTGTTACTTCCCTCTTAACAGATTTATGCTCCTAAGGAAAAGGATTTGAACTTGAAAGTGTTTCAAATACATCCCTTCCAGAGATGCTTAGGATTAACAAAGGATTAATGGTCAAAAGTAACCTAACTGAAGAATGGAGGCTGCCCAGAAGGACCTGGTACAGACTGCCTGGCAAAAGGCAGCACTTTCTGGCAAACTTCTCAAAGCGCTGAAATAAAAGGGTCAAGAGTCACCTACTTAAGTAATACTCTCCTTGGCAAAACACTGTGGAACAGTTCTGCTGTCACAATGAGCTATTATGTGTATGTGGCATTGACTTAACATAAGGATTAACATAAGGATTAACCAGTCATAAAACATTCTTTTTTAATACCTAAAGCATGACTCTAACATGGTGGTATTTCTACAAACCTAATTTCCATCACATGAGAATGATTTGAAAAGCCTGTCTCCTTCCTTTAACAGTGTTGACTTCAAAAAAAAAAAAAAAAAACAGTGTTGACTTCAAGCCATCATCAGAACACCAATACAAACATCACCTCTAGAGAAAGAATTGTATGTGAACCAGGAACCACCAGCTCTCCCCATACATTGTCGCTCAAATGTCTTCATCTTTGTGCTGCAAAGCAAGACTCTAAGGGCAAGAACGAGACATTCACTGAGTTCTAATGACCCAGACGTGGAATGCTCCTCTTCCCTGAGTGGATCATGCCAAAGCCAAGCCCCCCGAAGTAAAAAGGACCATCTATGAATCATTAGAGACAGAGGTGCCAAGAAAGCTACTGGATTCGTTCAGCATTATAGGCAGGAGGCTTGCAGCTGCCAACTGCTTTATAACCATTTTTATGAACTATTACTCACAGTCCTCCAAGGAGCTAAATGAGCAAAATAAGTCTTTTACTTAAAGAGGCATTTGGCCACAGACATTCTGGAAGCAGCAAGTTCATGTTCGGATCTCCAGACAACTCTTCCAGGTCAACATTCCATCTCATGGAATGCTTTGCCTTACAGCAAGATTATCCTGTGTTATTGGGAATAAGGTGTGAGGTTATATTAAGGCCCAAGTAAAACAGATCAGCATGGTGCAGCTGCGCCCAGAAGATGGAAAACCTGCTTCCAGCTATGGTCAGCTCTTTGATTAATAACAATGGCAAAGTTAGGGGACAGTACAGTGGCCCTAACAGGGGCTGCTATGGTTTAGACTATAAATTCTCCTGGCCCCTTGTACTTAAGGTTTGATTCCCCAGAGTGGTGATCCTGAAAATTGGTGGACTCTTCCAAAAGAGAGGTCTAGTAAGAGGCTATGGTGGTTTGAATTAGAATGACTTCCATAGGCTCATAGATTTGAATGACTGGTTCCCAATTGATGGAACTCTTTGGAAAGGATTAGGAAGCAAGGCTTTGTTGAAGGTGCTGTGTCAGCAGGGATGGGATTTGAAGTGTTAAAAGCCTACACCACTCCCAGTTAGCTCTCTGTCTCTCTGTCTCTGTCTCTGTCTCTGTCTCTGTCTCTCTCTCTCTGTCTGTCTCTCTCTCTCTCTCTCTCTGTTTCTCTGTCTCCAGTTCATGGATTAGATGGAAACTCTAAGCTACTACCCCAGCACCATGCCCGCCATGATGGTCATGGACTTACCCTCTGAAACTGTAAACAAGCCTCCAACTAAACACTTTCTTTTATAAGTTGTTTCTTTGTAGAAACAGAACAGTAACTATGGCACAGGTCCTTAGGTTAAGGAGAATATGCCCTTAAAGGGATTGTGGAACTGTGGTCTTCCTTTTTGATTCATGACAATGAGCTGACTTTTGCTCCTTCCTGTGTTCCTGTCATACTGTACTGCTCCACCACAGGCCTAAAGAAACTGCCCAACCCATCATGAACTATGAGCCCAAATAAACCTTTCTATATTGTAAGCTAATTGTCTTAGCCATCTGTTACAGTGATGAAAAGTTGTGCTCTATGCATCTAATACTTTCCAATTATTTCACATATAAGGGTCTCTCTAGCACAAAGATCCTTGTATTTATTTATTTATTCAAGACAGGGTTTCTCTGCATAACGGAGTCCTGGCTATCCTGGACTCACTTTGTAACCCAGGCTGGCCTTGAACTCACACAGATCCTCCTGCCTATGCCTCCCAAGTGCTGGGATTAAAGGCCTGTGCCACCATGCCTGGCAATTATGGACAGCTATGAATTGTCATGTGGGTGCTGGGATTTGAACGTAGGTCCTTTGGAAGAGCAGTCAGTGCCCTTAACCTCTGACTCATATCTTCAGCCCAGACCCTTGTATTTAAACACAATGGCTTATATGTAATAATCCAGAGGTAGACGTTCCTAAGCTTGTACAATGCCTCTGCCATCCTCAATGTCTGACTTCTTTTGAGTTCAAGATAGTTTGGCTCCAGTCTATCCATTCCTCACTATCAGGAAGGAGATAGTCCAGGGCCCATTGGCACATCCCTACAATCCCAGCACTTGGGAGACAGGAGTTCAAGGTCATCCTCGGCTACATAGCAACTTTGAGGTAAATATGACTGTTTGAAATGCTGTATCTTTAATTTAAAAAAAATCAGTTAGTTGGCCACAAGTTGCAAAGAAACCTAGGAAATAAAATCTGGTTGTATTGTCAAATGCCTCACAGAAACTTGGAGCTTATATTGAGAAGGAAGAATATTTATGGACAAAAAAAAAAAAAAATCATTACCTCATGACACATAACAAGCAAGTATGAAGAGTCCCCAGACCCAAGGTGCACCTTCGTGTTGCAGTAAGAGAAAACTTACCAGAACAAAGTGACCATGATAAATCTGAATTAGTGAAATGGGGAAGACTGTAGGATGTAGACAGGCAGGATTCTGGTACCAACTCTTTCATGTGTAAGCTATGAGATCTTAAACGTAGAAATCAAGATCTACATCTTAATTTCTTCATGAACAAAATAAGAAAGTCTGGTGGCACCCACTTTCAATCCTAGCACTTGGGAGATAGAGGCAAGAGAATTAGGATAAAGTTTTCAACTACATAGTAATTTTTGGAACCAGACTGGGCTACATAAGACATTTTCTCAAAATGCATAAATAAAAATATAAATAAGCAGACAAAAGTATACTAGATGATAGATAAAATTACTTCTCGATCTTTCACTTGATGTCAAGGTAAACAAAATAACATGATAAACTTTGTGATAGACAAAATCCCCTGAAGCTGACAAATAAATCATCAGAACTGATATCTTGGCAAATTTTTAGTCCTAAGTTAGATGTATATCGTAAGCTCTCTGTAAAAATCATTGCTTGATTTAGTATATAAATGAGTCTTCTGTGTTCCTAATGTTATAAACTTATAGAAATATCAATCAGTATCACCCATTTTATATAGTTGTTGATGTTGCTGCTTAGCTTATCTGTTTGTTTGCCAGGTGGTTTTGAGGGGCAGAGGACAGTGTTTATTCAAGGCAAGGAGTCACCCATTCACCTAGGCTGGTCTGGAACTCACTATGTAGTTCAGACTGACCTAAAATTCACAGCAATCTTGTCACCTCAGCCTCCTAAATATATGCATGAGTGACCTTGTCTGGGCCAACATGTTTTTTATTACACTTAATTATTCATGTGGGAGTGGGATGTATATCTGACAACTTGCAAAGGTTATTTCCCTCTTTCTACCATGTAGGTTCTACTTGTCAGATTTATAGGCAAGTATCTTTATCCTCTAAGCCATTTTGCTCCCCTATACCCACCTCATCTATATATTTCTATTAAAGCTCAATTTCTCTTATACAAATACTCAATCACTTTCATTAAAGAAACAGGAATATGTGTAAAATTTCAGTGGATCATGATCCAATTTCATCTATAAGCCTAAGTTATCATGAACAACTTACCAAAGGTTAATACAAAAAAACCAGGTAATTTAGGCTCTGTTCATTTCATGGTAAAGGCAAACATGGCTTTACATAGAATTTTTCTCTGCTCTGTTCATTTAAATGTCTTCCATTAGCGAGGAGGATGTGGAAATCTGGTTTCTTCAAACAGGAAATACCTGGATCAGAAGGCCCTACAGACCCTGAATACTGTAAGACATACTAAACATGCCAGCAACCTTCATCTTTAGACTGTCAATCAATGCTAGTTTTAATGGCTACAATAAGTGAGAAAGCTTCTGGGGGAACATGGGATCCACAAAGCCATTGCTCTTGTACAAATAGTAAACTGAGTGAAGCTAATAGCACACTCTTGTACTCAAGAGACAAAGGAAGGAAAAACCCCATGACCAGGCCAGCCTGGGCTAGATAATAAATTCGAAGCCAGCCTGAGCTACATAAGGAGACCCTGTCTAAAAAAGGAAGGTCTGGAGGTACAGTGGTATAGAGCTTGCCTAGCATGTACAAAGCCAGAATGGGGGTAGGGCTCAAACTGAGTGCTGCTATTTGATTTATTTTTATTAGTATCTGTTGGTTGTACATACTAATGGTGTTCGGTGAGGTATTTCAACACATGCATACAACATGCAATCTGACTGTTTTCCAAACATAGTAACATATAATTAATGAAAATGATATATTGCCTTCCAAGCTGATTACCTTTGAAGGCAAAACTATATAAATGTTCTTCTGTTTAATTTGGTTATTTTTTTAAAGGCTCATTGCTTTATAATTAGATAATAATTCCATACTGTGAAATGAGTACTTCCAAGTGCCAACTATTTTGCTAACCACTTTAAGATGGATTTATTATCTCAAGTTCACAAAAGAGTGTCTCAATCCCCCAGAGCTGCACTCTCCCATCTTATTTGAAAGAAGAGTCCCCATTCTCTGAGAGACTTCAGTGTGCCACATGGAAGCACAGACTTACCCGCTTACCTTGCTTGCGATTACAATGGCTAATGAGATGGAAGCAGAAGCTTCCAGAAAAAAAGGAAGACAGATTGATAGCAATTGTACTCTTGGTCATTTCCTTCCCCTGCAACTGTGCAGCCTGTGGAGAGAATGGCTGGGACTCCAACTGAGATCTTGCAATTTATGGATGGAAACCACAAACTAAAAGTAGTCAGACCTGGTGGTGCAGACCTATAATCTCAGATAATTGGAAGGCCAAGGCAAGGGGATTACAAGTTCAAGACCAGCCTGGACTACACAGTGAATTTAAAGACAGCTTGTAAAACTTAGTTAGGCCCTGTCTCAAAGAATAAAAAGAAGGTGAATGTATAGCTCAGCAAGAGAGTGCTTGCCTAACATGCATGAGGCAATGGTTCTCTCAGTAGCACAGGAAGAAAGGAAGAGAGAGACAGAGAGACATGAGAGGAAGGGATGGATGGATGGAGGGACAGAGAGAGAGAGGAAAGAGTTAGGGGAGAAGACAAGGATGAAAAGGGAAAAAAGTAACAGAATATTAAAATAAAAGAATTTTGTTCTGGCAGTATCATTGAGCTTCCAGGCCATCCATGGTTGTCTATTTTCAGAATTGTTTTATTTCATTTTATTTTTAATTACACTTTATTGTGTGTGTATGTGTGCTTTCGAGTGTGCGTGCGTGTGTGTGTGTGTGTGTGTGTGTGTGTGTGTGTGTGTGTGTGTATACAGAGCAAAGACAACTTTCAGGACTCAGGTCTCCCTCTCTCAGGCAGATCCTGGGAATCAAACTGAGGTTATCTAGTTTGATGGCAAGTACCTTTACCCTATGAGCCATCTCAGAGGATCCAGAATTATTTTATACAAGAGAAAAATAAAGTCTTATGTGACTAAACCACACTCCTTGGGATGTTTTATTCTATGCTCTTAATCTTTTCTGATATACTTTCCACTGTCTTACATATAAGCAAGTTGAGATTCACTCGAGAGAGAATAGAGTAATTTGCTCATCTAACACCCAACATTAGGCATGTAGAGAAACATGATTCAATCTAGACAATCCAACTGCATAAGTTCCTTCCTCTCAGAGCCAATGTATACATAAGTTTACTGGTTAAGGATAAAAGGCATCTAAGGTGGCTGGGCGTAGTGATGCATGCCTTTAATCTCAGCGCTCAGGAGGCAGAGGCAGGTGGATTTCTGTGAGTTCCAGGCCAGCCTGGTCTACAGACTTGATTTCCAGGACAGTCAGGACGATTACACAGAGAAACCCTGTCTCAAAAAACAAAAATCAAAAAAAAAAAAAAAAAAAAAAGGCGTCAAGGGCATGGTGATTCATCCCCGTGTTCTTAGCAAGAGGAAAGTTGATACAGAAGAATTGAGAGTGAAGCCAGCCTAGGCTACCTAGAGTGACCATGTCTCAGAACAACAACGAACAAAGGAAGTAACAGCAGGGGGAGTGAGATGGCTTATTGAGTTAACGCATATGCCACCAACATTGACAAACTTAATTTGACCTCCAGGTTCCATGTGGTAGAAGAAAATAAACTCCTGAATGTTGTCCTTGGATCTCTACACACACACACACACACACACACACACACACACACACACACACACA
>CAJQZJ010004381.1:12914095-13052029 GCA_907164525.1 Lophiomys imhausi | reverse complement strand
CACACACACACACACACACACACACACACACACACACACACACACACTTACACGCACACACACATTAGTATTGGTTGTCAACTTGATTATATCTGTAATCAACTAAAACTAAGTAACTAGGCACACCTAGTGAGGAATTATCTTAATTGAATCCTTTGAGGTAGGAAGATCCATCCTAAATCTGGATCATTTATGGTTGGAAGACCCACTCCAAATCTGGGCCACACTTTCAGGTGGAAGTCCACTTAAAAGGACATAAAAGAAGGAAGTTTTTGCTTTTTACCTGCTTGTCCTTACTCTCACTAGCAAGTTTATCCTGTTGCCAAGGGATTTCTTGGCTGGTATTTGAACCCACTTCTTCAGGATTACAACATATACTGAAGATAGTGTACAGCAGCTCTCTAGGACCTCCCTGAGACTCCAGCACTAGATTGGGACTGCTGAAACACCCAGTCTGTAGTCTGAACAACTACTAGATCATTGGCTTTCACATCAGGAGACACCATTTGTTGGACTATTCAGACAAGCCACCCTAATACATCCTTTGTGTGTGTGTTTGTCTGTTTGTCTGTCTGTGTGTGTCTGTGTCTGTATCTATATTTTTTTTTCATTCTGTCAATTCTGCTCCTTTAGAACACATTGACTTCTCTGGTGGTGGTGGTGTATGCCTTAAATCTCAGCACTCAGAAGGCAGAGGCAAATAGATCTCTGAATTCAAGGCCAGTGTGGTCTACAGAGTGAGTTCCAGGACAGCCAGGGCTACACAGAGAAACCCTGTCTCAAAAAAACCAAATCAAAACAAAAACAAACAAAAAACCTACCTAAGATAACATACAATCACACACTTACACATATAATCTAAAACTTTATTTAAATAGAGAAAAATCAGCCAGGTGTCATGGTGCACGCTTTTAATCCCAACACTCAGAAGGCAGAGGCAGGTAGATCTCTGTGAGTTCAAGGCCAGCCTGGTCTACAGAGTGAGTAGAGGACAGCTAAGGATACACAGAAAATTCCTGTCTCGAAAAACCAAAAGAGAGAGAGAGGGAGATCATAAAATCAAGAAGGTGAATAGATGCTCACAATCTATTGTACTGAGTCTATGGATTTCTGAGTCATTAAGCATGTAATTTATCTGCTATGTAAACCAATAAAGATTAACATTTAATAGTGAAAGTCTACTCCTCTCCCACATCAAATTTCTTCTTAGCCAGTGATCTTCTTAGTCTCCAAGACAAGTCCCTACATCACCCTACAAAGGCGTACATGTCCGATAGCATGAAACCATCATGCCAAACTGGACCTGGTGACAGCTGCTTCATCCTCATTTGCCTGAGCTGTGAGTAGCAGAGACAGGAGGCCTTCAGTCAGCTATGATGTCATCCAAATGGTCTACGCCTGCAACTGAATTGTGGGCATACATGTAGCACTGTGTTCAGTGCGTGGCAGAATACCTGGAACGTGGTTATTTCACTGGACACCGCATTTTCCACAACTTCCCAAGAAAACCAAGAACCACCGAAAGTTTGAGGGTGGTTTCAGTGTCATGCCAGAAGCAAATTCTACCATACCACCACATCTCATTTTGCTCATTAGTGTGAACCCCAGACAGTTTCATTAAAATTAAGGCCTATAACTCCACAGGGACGTTGTCCAGATTGCTAGATGGGTTGGTTGTCTTATCTCCTTAGAAGGATCAGGCCCCCACACCATCTTTCTGATCTCCAGAGTCAGCCTGACTGTGAAACTGCTTAAAGATGGTGACCCAATCTGGAGCTGGGTGCAGAAGGCTTTTCATATGCTTCAGAAACTCAGTGGGAACCAGGGGAGTTACAGAGGAAAGGACAGAGCCAGACTCTCCTTGGGATGTCTGAACTGTGTCTCTAAGCCATTGTGCTAGGGGCATATGCCCTTCTGTTTCTCTAGATCAATGGTTGTCAATCTGTAGGTGCAACCCTTTTGTGGGTCACAAGCCAGATATTCTGCATATCAGTTATGTACCTTATGATTCATAACAGTAACAAATTACAGTTATGAAGTAGCAATGAAATAATTTTATGGTTGGGGGGATCATTACAACATGAGGAACTGTATAAACGGGCCACAGCATCAGAAAGGTTGAGAACCACTGCTCCAGACAGTCTCCCCACCCAAAAGGCTGCTCTGTAAGGTCATCTAGTGACTGTCTCATTCTGGTTTCAGAATGAGCTTGCCCAATACGGAGCTCCAGCTTGTGCTAGAGGCAAGGAGTAGAGAAAAGTCAAAGTCTACGGAGGTGCTGTGAGCTGGCTAAGACTGTCAACTAAAGCTCAGTTCTCCCATCAGGCATCCCTCCCACAAAAAAACAAGAAACAAAAACCGCTTACTTTCTTCAGATTCCAGGAATCACTCTATTAACTGACTCCTTCCATCTTAGACATAGTAATGGCTTCCCACAATATCACCCTAATGTACTACAATCTCCTTAGGGTTTCCCTGCCATTCCCAGACTTGGCAAACTCTCCCCAAAATGCATGGCTTTCTTCTCCTGCCAGGGTTCCCAAAGAACTTCTGAACAGGTGCAAACTAGCACATGGAAGTTCAGAGCACTTGGAACTTAAGGTAAGGGGATCTGTGGGTGTTCAGGTAAATTCCTCCATCCGCCAACACATGGTCCTGCAAAGTGCCCAACTATTCTGTGTTCCTAACCTACCAGAAGAAACACAGGACTCAGATGAACTCTAGGACATGTCTAGATTTAGGATAATTCTAGAGCGTTCCTTTCCCTTCCCTGATTTTCTTCCCAACTCCCACAGGCTCCTGTGTTTGAGTACCACTTCTGAGGCATCTCCTACAGTCTCCTGTGTTTGAGTACTGGGTCTCTGGCCAGTAACGATGATATGGAAGGTTGTAGACTCTCTCAGGGGTAGAGCCAGCCTAAAGGATGGGGGACAGTTGGGGGGAGAGGGCCTTGAGGTTTTTAGCACAGCCTCATTTCCTGTCCCTTTTTTGCTTCCAGACTGTGGCAGCAATAACCACCATCATCATGTTCTTGCTGCCCTACCTTCTCAACCATGATGGACTGTATCTTCACAGTATAACTCAAAACAAACATCCCCTCCCTTTAATTACTTTTGTCAAGTGTTTGGTGAGAACCAAATTGGTAAACAATATGCCTCCCTTCCTTTTTTTTTTTTTTTTTTTGGTTTTTCGAGGCAGGGTTTCTCTGTGTATACTTTGGCTGTTCTGGACTCACTTTGTAGACCAGGCTGGCCTTGAACTCACAGAGATCCGCCTCCTGCCTCTGCCTCCCGAGTGCTGGGATTAAAGGCGTGTGCTACCACGCCTGGCAATTAGACACCTGTGGACTGCCATGTGGTTGCTGGGATTTGAACCTGGGTCCTTTGGAAAAACAGCCAGTGCTCTTAACTGCTGAGCCATCTCTCCATCCCTAGTTTTTTTTGGGGGTTTTGTTTGTTTGTTTGTTTGAGACAGGGTTTCTCTGTGTAGCCCTAGCTGTCCTGGACTCACTTTGTAGACCAGGCTGGTCTTGAACTCACAGAGATCCGCCTGCCTCTGCCTCCCGGATGCTGCCTCACTTCCTCTTAAATCCATCTTTGACCCACACACAGTTTCCTTTCCTTGTCACACCACACATGCCTCAAGTCCTCTTTGGTGTCAACTAAATAGCAACACAGGACAACCAGACTTAGAAAGAAAACAAAGAGACCATTGTCTGCTCCTCCCACATCTTAATCCTGAAACCACCACAAAATCAGACCCCACCAGATCCTTTCTTAAATTTTAATATGGGTTTAAAACTATTTTTGCAATGTACACACTGACATAAATTACAATGTCATGTTGTAATAGTTCGGGATAAAATGAACTATATACATGGGTCCTCAGTCAGCTAATTCCAAAACAATCTGCCCTTGACTTTTGTTAACATCTAATTAACACAAAACTGCAACAAAAGGCAGAACAATGTTGGAATCTGGTGTCCAGAAATGAGCTCAGCCAATTTATGGCTGTCAAGCCTTTGTGCAGCTTGAGCCGTGGACAAAGCTAGAGTTCTAACCCTTCTCTCATTTCCAATTATGTAAACCACAAAATCGGCTGTTGCCAAAAGCACGCATAGATGTAATCCCCAATTTTCCAATTCAAACCTGGTTGCAGATTTAAATTGCACGGATAAAGCTGCGAGTAATCGCAGAGGGGCAAAAATGGACACAGAGTAGACGTAGAGCCCTCCACAGCCCTCCAAGGTCTTTGTTGTGCTGGGTTTTGGTTTTTGTTGTTTTGTTGTTTTCATTGCTGTAATGAAAACAACTTAAGGAAGGGTTTGTTTTGACTTAGGGTTTGAGGATGCCAACTATTTTAGCAGGGAACGCCTGGCAGTAAAGACACGTAACCATGGTGGTGAGAGATCAGGTCACACTCATCTGCGGTCAGAAGGACCCTTCATTTAGTCTTTGTGAGAATTACGAAGTACAAATACCAGACACACACTAGACGTCCAATCGATGTTAAGTCTTCTCCCCTCCTCCCTGAATGGCTTATGAACTATTTCATTAACAAACACGTAAAGCCGAGGAGGTAGGGAAAGCGTAGAATGTTTCCCTAGCACACACAAAGCCCTGAATTCAGCTGCACACGCAGGTGTGACGGTAGCTGGCACCCGCAGTCCCATTACTCAAGACATTTAGAAGTTCAAAGTCATCCTTGGCTGCAGAGCCACTTCTAGGCCACCCTAGAATTGTTAAAAGAAGAGGAGGAGGAGGGAGGGAGAGAGGGGGAGAAAAAGAGGAGGAGGAGGAGAGAGAGAGAGAGAGAGAGAACATAAAATAATAAATTAAACTGAGTTAAATAAACACATGGCAGCCGAAGCGTAGTGACTTGAACAGGAAAGGGATTTTATGCTTCCATTTCTTTTTGCCTCTTTCTTCCTGTTTTGGACCAGGGCCAGATCACACTTTCTATGCCTTAAATGTTTGCATCCCTTTCAATGGCCAGTGCACAATAGGAAGACGTGAATGAGATCAGCCTTAGAAAAGAGCTGAAGATGAGGACTATTCACGCAGACCCCGCCAAGAAGAGAGGCAGGAGCAGAAGGCAGAGAAGGGCTGCTCTCCATGAGTTTGAGGCCATCCTAGACTATATAGTGAGTTCCAGGACAGCCAGGGCTACACAGAGAGACCCTGTCTCGGAACACAAGGAGGGAACTGGGAGGGAGGGGATCAGCTATTTTCCTCCCTGCGTGCACCAGCAGTTATGTGCACAGACCCCTGAAGCAAGAGGCTTTTATTATTTTTTGTATTATATTATACACTCTAATTTATTTTACTGTACTTACTACCTCTACCTCCCTTCCACCCCTTGTTCCTCCTAAACCCCCCCAACACTAGGTGGGAGAGAAAGAAGGCTAGAGGGAGAAGGGACGTAGATGTCTTTAGGCTATTTCCTGCTGATTAGGGTTGTTGGGTTCTTTGGGGGTAATACTAGTCTTAGTAGAAGTCCAGCAAACCAGGAGACAGCAGCAGGAAGAACAAGCAGCAGTTTGGGGGAGCACCAGGAGCCAGGAGGACAGCACCCTCTTTCTTCTTTGTAGTCCTTTCTCCTACTTCTTTGTAGAGCCCCCTTCTCCTCAGGACTCTGACTTTTCATTCCTCTCTCAAGTCCTCTGAGTTAAACTTGCTCAGCTGATTAAGCCACGCCCCTGCTAGCTCAGGGGACAGTTAATACTTTACACCTGTGTCTTAAGCAGCCTCACACCTGAGATTAAACAAAAATATTCTCATAATTGGTTATTTTAATAAATTCATACCACAGACCCCCACAGAAATACACACACAATAAAAAATAAAATAAATCTTTATTTTTAAAAACTGCACAAAAAGTAATCAATAACTTAACCAAACTTTTCTACTATTACCGTTTTGGTCAATTTTAAACCCCTGAAGCTTTAGAGAAGGGTTAGTGCATTACTATCCCCCTTATATAACTTAGAGATTTGTTTTAGATACAAAATCAGGTGATGTAATTTCTAGACAGTTAAGCCTACCTTGTATATACTTTCAACATGAAAGGAATTCAAATAGATTTTCCCTCAAAATCAGCTCATTAGAGGCATCCTTCTATCATTTGTCTGTTGTTTCATTTCTGCAGGCTTGTCTATTTCTATGACAAGTCATCTTGGGAGCCTTTGGTTTCTGTCAGCTTTCTCATCCTTTCTCCTCATCTGCATACAAGGTCACCTATGTACCTGTTTAGGGGCCCCAGAAACTTATTACTACAGAGATCAAGTCAGGGAAGCAATCCTCACCCAAAGAGACAATTCCCTCCACATCACAAGTGCCTCTTGTTAGGATAAAAATAACCATGCCCTCCGTAGCTCAGCCTGGCTATTAAGGGTTGCCATTATTTTTGCTCAGCTCTCCAGGACAATGACAGAATTTATGCTCTATTGTTTCCACCAGCCTTTCTGGAGGTTCCTTTTAACCTAGCAATTAATCCAAGCGAAGGTTCTGAAGTAGTTCTAAAGGAAACTTAGTGTGTGGATGCCCTTTGTTTGGGTCCTAGAGAAAGATGAGAGATGAAATTGGACTCTTGTTTTTCTTTCTTTTGCTCATTTCTAATTCCTCCATTGCATTCTGAAAGCAGAGTGTGTGTGTGTGTGTGTGTGTGTGTGTGTGTGTATTCATTCTGTGGTTTTCATGGTCACAAATATGCAGCTGAAAGATTTGAGGAATTGGAATGTAAGACCACAGGGATCCCCTCTCCACCTTCTTCCATGCTAGCCTGGATCCCGAACCCCAGGATCCTCACACTTCTCTATCCATCTGGCCTTTAATGTGATAATCTGAGGCTAAGCATTGGTTGAAGTTGACTCAAAAGCCACTGTAGAGATGGCTACCACCTTCAAAGCCCAGTGGAATGGTCCTGGGCTCCCACAGCAAAATAAGTTTGCTTTTTACATGACCAAAGAGAAAAATCCAAACAAATTGGAACAAGATCTTAAGCAATGAAGGGGGATTCTCCCTACTCAGAAATAAGAAACCAATCAATGCTATCAACATGGATTCTTTCTGTCCTTACAACTGTAATCTTTTCCAGATGACAGCATGCATGTGATTAGGGTCTTCTGGCAGCTCATTTCTCTCTCAGGGCCTTGGAAGGAAGAGTAAGAGGCTCCGTGGCTGGAATCCAAGATATGAACTCGCTTGCAGGTAACACTTGACCCTGAACTATGCTAAGGGGGGTTCTGGCAAGAAGAAAAAAACTCTCATAGGCTAAGGCTTCAAATGATGCAGCTCTAATCCATTAGCAACACACAGGACTTGCAGGATTTTCCTGGCTTCCTGGGATAAGAGTTGTGGTACCTCTCACAATGTCAGTGTTTAAAGTTTGTAAGGTTGAAAGCTTCACAATAACAAGCCTGTAATTGTGATGAGGATAGGAGACAGAGATGGACAGAAACTTCCATTCATGTCCTTGGCAAGAAGCTGAAAATGTCCTTGGATTTGTCCTGGCAATAGGCCAAATATGCAGAGACCTGGAATGGGTTGGGGGAGCTTCCTGGGTTGGTTTTCTGCTATCTCTCTTCCCCTGAATGAGCACCTTGCCTGAAGGCTGTACATGAAAGTGTGACTAAAATTCCAGTCCCAATACTCATCCCTTCTGGTAAACAATTTTGGATCAATGGCTCACACCTATCCCCCAATTCCAGCTCAACCCCTAAATCACTTTAGAGTGTCAACTGCTGAGGGGAGAGGTATGTTACAATAGCCTTTACATGCCACCAAGGATGGACCCACAGCCTCGTACTCAGCTTTGAGCACCACTTCTCACTCCCCTACTAACACTAAACCGGTAAACAACAACTTTGCAATTCTCTGGGCCTTCTGGTCAAAAGAATGGAATACCTCTGGCCCTGTGTGTAGACGTGACATTCCCCTCTACTCCCAAGATTAGAACATTGCATACTATCATCTGCTCCCTCAAGACTTAATCCAGGACACTAGAGAGGTGACCCAGTAGTTAAGAGTGCTTGCTGCTATTGCAGCGGACCCAAGCTTGGTTCGCAGCAATCATATCAGATGGTTCACACCTCCTGTAATGCCACCCCCAAGGGAGCCAATGCCTTCTTCTGATCTCCATAGATACTCACACAGACACTATACCCATAAATAAAAATTTTAAAAATTCCAGCTGGGCCTGTCCATTACCTGAGCAAGAGATCACCCTCATGAAGTTTGATTCACCTAAACCCATGTTAAAGAAATGGGAGGAATCGCCGGGCGGTGGTGGCGCACGCCTTTAATCCCAGCACTTGGGAGGCAGAGGCAGGCGGATCTTTGTGAGTTCGAGGCCAGCCTGGTCTACAAAGCAAGTCCAGGACAGCCAGAGATATTCAGAGAAACCCTGTCTCGAAAAACCAAAAAAAAAAAAAAAAAAAAAAAAGAAATGGGAGGAATAATTGCCCCCTAAGTGAGATAAATTAACTCTGAGCACTCACTGGCTTAATATCTCCACCTCTGCCCTGTGGCCCAAGTAACTTTCTTTCTTCCTCTTCTCCATCTCCTTTCTCCTGGCAACTGCCAAAATGAACAGCTTGCCTGCCCTGTTGTATTTCGCTCATGTGTATGGTACTAGAGATAGAACCTGGAATCCAGAGCTTTGCGTTTGTTCTACCACAGGGTTACATTCTCATTATCTCTGTCTCAGTCCCTCTCTGCCATTCTCTCTCTCTCTCTCTCTCTCTCTCTCTCTGACTGTCTATGACCCCCACCTTTCTCTCTCCCCCTCTCTCCCTCTGCCCCTCCACCCACTCTGGAATCCACACTCAGTCTGGTATTGACTCCTGAGGTCACCAAATTTTAAGTAGGCTAGCCTCTCAGATCTGGGCTCTCACTTCCTGTTCCTCCCTGCTCTCAATATTACAGTCCCCCTCACCTCCATCATCTCACCTTTTTCTACCTTTTCTATTTCCAGAGTCGCCATTAACACACACCTACTGTCTCTCAACAAGACTTCCCAAAGGTATGGAACCTGTCTGTGAAAGTGAGGATGGAGGGAGCCCATTTGATCCCTCAGATTCCTCCAGCCAACTCTGACCCAGCGTATTTTCTCACCTGCCCTTATCTACAACATCCCAGGTTACCACTTGTCACTTGAGGCTTGGCCCAGGCTTCCCCGGGCATCTCCTGACACCCCTCCCCCTCTTCCTCTCTCCTCACCATCACTGCTCACACTTCATTTCTTTTTTTTTTTTTAATTTAATTATTTATTATGTATACAGTATTCTGCCTGCATACCAGAAGAGCAGGGAGCCAGATATCACTGTAGATGGTTGTGAGCCACCATGAATGTGGTTGCTGGGAACTGAACTCAGGACCTTTGGAAGAGCAGCCAGCAGAAGCGCTCTTGACCTCTGAGCTACCTCTCAAGCTCCACACTTCATTTCTTAACCAGAGCTGTGTGAGAATCTCACTTTTTAGGTACTCCGTCTCCTTGACCCAAAGGAAGAGACTCCCAACACATTTCACTCTCAAAGTGGCCTCTCAGGGTATTCTGCAGAACTAAATACTACTTGATTCACAGAGGAATTCTGGCACTCTCCAGGCGGTGGTGTTTGCAACTGTACTCCCCTGTGGTTCAGAATAGTTTTTACTTCTCTGAACTTTTACCTCTACTGTAAAGCCTTCTCAAGCTTTTTACCCACAGCACGTGCATTAACTTAAAAAAAAAATTGAGTATTCACATAACAGAAGGGCAATGGCGTGATTTTCACCTCAGGGAACATTGGGCAATGTCTAGAGATACTTTATATTGCCACAATTGGATGGGGAAAGAAGTTGTGGCCTAAAGTGAGTAGAAGCCAGATAGGTGACTAAACACCCTGCAGTGTTTATTTGGCCCCACTCAACAGAGAGCGATTAGCCTTAAATGTTAGCAACACTAAGGTGAGACACCCCGCTCTGTTGGCCAGTGGGCACCAGGAGTAGTAACTTACGCCAAGCGCTGGGTCACATGCAAGTAATCCTAGCACTCAGGAGACCAAGACCAGAGGTTCTCAAGTTTGAGGCCAGCCTGGTTATAAGCAAACAAAAAGATGCTACCAGATAAGCCAGTGTCTTGCCCCTGCTTTAAAGAGGGACCAGTTTGGAGCCTGATGACCCGAGTTCAGCCCACGTCGGGGAAGGACAGAACTGACTCCTGCAAGCTGTCCTCTGGTCTCCACACATGCGCCATGGCACACAAGAATCTACAAACATACACATCAATTAACTAATGACTGAAAGTCAGAGCAATTAAGAGAATCTATTCCCTTTACTTTAGCAAAGTAACAACAGCCTCAACTAGGAAATATCAAACATTGTGCTTCTAAGAAACTCTGTAGGGTAACTATGCAGCTGATATTCCTCTTGTTTTTTAACTTTAAATGTTTACTGCATTCATTATTGTGATTATGATTGTGTGTGTGTGTGTGTGTGTGTGTGTGTGTGCACGCTGAGGAGGGGTGCATGCACATGTTGAGAGCAGAGGACAGTGTTGTGGACACCATTCTTTCTTTCCACCTTACATGGGTTCTAGGGCTCCAAACTCAGGATGTCAGCCTTGCATCATGGAGCACCTTTACGTGCTGAGTCTTCTTCTCACCACCACCTATCATCCCTCTTTCAAGGATGTGGTCTGGTGGGGTAGCCAATGTGTCCAAGGAGAGGAGTTGACAGACACCCTCCCTCCCCATGTACCTTCAAGTAAAGCTGAGGATATCTGGCAGGAAGCCAGTCTCACAAGCATTCACACATTAGACGTCACATATCCTCCTTGCTGAGCAGAGAGGTACTAACAGAAACACGAGCCTTGACTGAGGCAACTTGTCCTAAACAGGGAAACCCTTTCCTGTGTTTCCTTTGAGGGAATTTTTTGCTGATGGTGGGTGATGATGGTCGGTTAGGGTTTTGTTTTTGTTTGTTTGGTGGCTTTGAGACTCAATTTCACTCTGAAACCCGGCTGCCCTAAAATTCATGATTCTCCTACCTTGCCCCTAGACCCTGGGATTACAGACCTGTGTCATCATACTCATAACAGTTATGTGTTTTGTAGACAGAATTTCAAAGTGGGTCTCATTCAGAGACTTGGGATTTGCTCTTTTGTCTTTCTTTCTTGCTTCCTTCATGTGGCCTAGACTGGCCTGGAACTTGCTAGACAGCTTGGAATGATCTAGAACTCCTGGTCTAGATCCTGCTGGAATTACAGATCCTGCAATTACAGGGATGGGCTGCTTGCTACACCTGATTTATGCCATGATGGGGATCAAACTCTGTACCTAGTGCATGCTGGGAAGCATTCTACCATCTGAGCTACATCTGTAGTTCCTGGTATTTGACATTTAAAATTAATTAATCATCTAGCCTGGGATCCTCAGTGAATTCCAGGTCAGCCTGTTCTATAGAGCAAGACTCTCAGAAAAGAAAGAGGAAGGAAGAAGGGAGGGAGGGAGGGAAGGAGGGAAGGGAGGAAGGGAGGAAGGGAGGGAGGGAGGAAAATGAATCATGTTATTGATGTACTTATTATATTTTTAAGTACTTTTTGAGTGGAAAGGAAGGTGAGACAAGGACTTGATGTGCTTTTAAAGATGCCCTTGATCTCCTGATCCCCTGCCTCCACCTCCCAAGTGGGAGAATCGCAGATGTGTCTGTTCACACCTAGTAAAAACCAACAGCAAAAAAATAATAGTAATAATACATTTAAAGATGTCTTTTCATTGTTGTTTTTGTTTCTTTTTTCATGCTTTTGTTGTTTTTTACATTTGTTTGTTTGTTTGTTTGTTTCATGGGGGGACACTCCTGACCGGCTGAGTGTGGAAGTCAGGACAGCTTGTGAGAGCCAGTTTTCTTCTTCACCATGTGGGCTCCAGGGGCCAGCTCAAGGCATCAGGTTTGGTTGTAAGCACCTTTATCTGATGAACCATCTTGCCAGTCCTTGCTTTTTGTTGTTTGTTTTATTAAAGATACATCATTAAATATCAGAGGAGATGGAGTCCATCCCAGATGATTTTATGGTGTGTCTTACTGAGTGTTTAAAAACAAATTCACACTAATTTTATATAATCTCTGGGGCAGGGAGAAAATATTAATTTTTCTTTCTTTCTTTTTCTTTTTGATATTTTAGGTTTTTTCAAGACAGTGTTTCTCTGTGTAGCCCTGGGTGTCCTGGAAGTCACTATGTACACCAGGTTGGGCTCAAACTCAGGGATCTGCCTGCCTCTGCCTCCCGAGTGTTGGGATTAAAGGAGTGCGCCACCATGGCCAGTGAAAATATTACTTCTTAATTCACTTTATGATGCTATCATGACCTTATCCAAAGACCACATAGTGAAAAGAACTCACTGCAGCCTGCAATGAGGTGCCACAACCCAGCTCTGCCCACACCAGCTGCTGGAGGTCTTAGTTCCCTCCACCCTCAGCGACCCCCACTCAGGTAAAGCCACATCCTTGACTCCACCACAGAAACTTCAAGATGAATCAGCCTGAAGCAAATGAATGAGTTTATCAAGTGTTCATGCAGAGGATAGTATGGGAAAAGAGTGGTGCACACCAAAGAAAAGGTGAGGGTTTCTGAAGAGGGACCTGCCACTTAGTTGTCATATTTAGATGATTGTGTGTGTGTGTGTGTATATATATATATATATATATATATATATATATATATATAATCCAGTGTGTGTGTGTGTGTGTGTGTGTGTGTGTGTGTGTGTGTGTGTGTGTATGCCTTTACAAATTACATTGCTGGAGGGATATAACTCATAGCAAGCTTTGAGGATTAATCAAAGTTTAAAAGTTGAGTAAAGTTTAAAGATTATGTTGAAAAGAAAAAAGCTGGCTTACTTGTTTCTCTTAAAAATTTCCCTTTTGTAAATGAAGTTACCAGGTGGTTTTACAAGTTTTAACACAGTTTAAACTCGAGGCCACAATCATCCTGGCCATGAGCAAGCACCCCTTATTGTTCTTCACACCCTTGTTTGAGATGTCTTAGGAAAGAACACTCAGTGGGCATTCTTGGGTTTCATCAGCTGCACTAAAGGTTCTTGTCTGTCATCAGCAGGAAACAAACTACATCCCAGAGCAAGGAGCCTCATTCCTTCCCTGTGTCCCCTTGATTTCTTTCTGTCTTTCTCACACTCCCGGCAATTACAACATCTATTATGGTTTTTAAAAACTCAAAAAGGTTGGGCTTGGTGATGTATTCCTTTAATTCCAGCACTCTCTGAAGGCCAGCCTGTTCTACAAAGTGAGTCCAGTACAGTCAAAGATACACAAAGAAACCCTGTGTGGGGGGGGAAGAAAACATATTAAAAACACAAAAAAAATAGGAATGGGGGGAGGGAGATCTTCAACTTGAAAAAAGCACCCACAGAGAAAATGTATAGTGAACTGTATATCAAAGGTGACACTTAACAGTGAGAAGTTTTCCCCTAAGATCAAGACCATGGCTTCAGTAGATACTCCTGCCCCCTCCCTCTTTTTTGGTGCTAGGGACCTAGCTCATGGCCTTGAGAGAGATGCTGCTAACTGCATTCAGTATAGATTCTTGTTGGTGCTTAATATTGAACCCAGGACCTTTTGAATGCTAGGCAGGAGCTCGCTCTCTCTCTGAGCTATTTGCAATACAACTCCAAAAGTACAAGAGGTTGAACTTGGGGTGTGTGTATCTGTGTGTACATATATGTATCTGTCTGTCTGTGTGTGCATGTATATGTGTGTGACTATGTCTCTGTGTCTGTGTATATGAGTGTGAGTGTGTATGTGTGTGAATATGTCTCTGTGTATGTGTGAGTGTGTGTCTGTGCCTGCATGTATATTTCCCAGGCTGGCCTGGACTTCATGATCATGCTTCCTCATCTAAGTAGTTGGGGTTACAAGCATGTGCTACCACTCCAGGCTTCAAAACTGGTTCCTGGCAGAACATTAGCCCTTCTGAAAAATTGTGCTGAAGAAATTGGATCTCCATAGGCAAGAAAATTGACCCACAACCTGTCTCAGATCATATGCAAAATTTTTTTTAATGGACTAAGAGTTTAAACACAATATAAAACACAGGAAATAACATGGGGAATTTTAACAGGATCTAAGGCCACATAAAGCTTTCTTATACTCAGCAACAAAAACATGATCTATAAAAGAAAAACTTTAGACTCAATGTAAATATTTGCTGGAAAAATGATGTTAAAATGAAGACAAGCTTCAAGGTAGGAAGAAATATTTAAAAGCACATATCTGACAATGGACTAGTCACACAGTTATTATATATATATATATATATATATTACTACCAAGCAATGAAACGTAACAAAGTATTGATACTAGCAACAGCCTGGGTGCATCATAAGAGAACTATGCTACATTACAAAAGCTAGTCCCCAAAGAAACATACTGTGTGAGACCATTTCTGCAATATTCTTGAAATTACAAAAAGGAAATGAGGGCAGACTAGTGGCTACTGAGGCCTCAAGACAAGAGAAGGGCAGAAGAGGACAGTTATGTCTATTAGAGGGCAGCACTAAGGTCTGGGAATGGAGTTCAGCTGTTGGAGTGTCTTCCTAGCACACATGAGGCCCCATGTGCCAGCCTCAACCCTGAATAAATTAGGTGTGCTGGGACACATGTGTGATCCCAGCACTTAACAGGTGCAGGTCAAGGTCAGCCTTGGCTATGAGGTCAGCCTGTGCTACATGAAAACCCTGACCCAAAAACAATAAAATTTAAATGTAAAAAAGTAAAATAAGTGGAGACATGAGCAATTTGTGTGGTGATAGGATGTGTTCCCTATTGATCGTTTGTTTTTTTTTTTTTTGGTTTTTCGAGACAGGGTTTCTCTGAATTTCTCTGGCTGTCCTGGACTCGCTTTGTAGACCAGGCTGGCCTCGAACTCACAAAGATTCGCCTGCCTCTGCCTCCCAAGTGCTGGGATTAAAGGCGTGCGCCACCACCGCCCGGCAGATCGTTTGTTTTAATGTCAATACATTGGTTGTCATAGTGTGCTATGGTTTTACAATGTGTTTCCACTGGGAAAGAAAATTAGGTTAGTATTCCTTGTAAATGCATGTCAATCTACCATTCCCTAAAATAAAAAGCTTAATGGGTGTATATGTGTGTGGGTGCATAGGTATATGTATGTGTAGGTGTGTGTGTGGGTGGGTGCATAGATGTATGTATGTGTAAGTGTGTGTGTGTAGGTGTGTGTATATATGGGTGGGTGTATGTGTAGGTGTGTATGTGTGTAGGTGGGGATGTAAGTGTGTGTGGGTGTGTATGTGCGGAAGTATATGTGTCTGTATGTGTGTAGATGTGTGTATATATGGGGGGGTGTATGTGTAGGCATGTATGTGTGTAGGTGTGTGTGTAGGCATGTGTATGTGTATATGTGTTTAGGTGTGTGTGCTTGTGTAAGTGTATTGTGTCTGTGTGTGTGTCTGTATGTGTGTAGGTGTGTGTATATATGGGGGGTGTATGTGTAGGTGTATATGTGTGTAGGTGGGGCTGTAGGTGTGTGTGGGTGTGTGTGTAGGTCTGAGCAGCTTTGGGTTAACCTTGAAAACAATCACAAATTTCAAGTTTCAATTTTTTAAAATGCGATCTGGTGATAAGGTGTCCAGTGTCCCGAGAACAGGAACATCACTTCAAGTGAAATAAACTGTACACATAGAGAGTGGGATGGGAGAAGAGTGCGGACATGGACTGGGGTCCTGATAAGTGCAAACAGAAAGCCTGGAGTTACCCTGGGACCTGGAAGGAGCTGGAGACATGAGATGTTTCCAAGCACTGACCACAACAGAATATGCCAGCCAATACAAACATCCAGTCGACTGGGAAACATATTCCTTGCTGATGGATGATGTTTCAAGGGGCAGTCACCATGCTACAAAAATAAGCCCTCCAGGAGATCCAATCTCCTTTGCTCTACTCCATATTCATCAAGTGATTTCTGATCTTAATTTGATTTCTGATGGCTTCCTCACTGGAAAAAAAGGAGCCGGGGAGACCAGTCCACTAAATGATTATGTGTTTTCTTCGATTACAACCCTCCCATGGTTTTGTGGAATTGGATATTTTATTCTAAATTATGTTCTCTCACAGGCATAATAGTATTTTCCCTCCAACAAGAATATAGTCCTGCTGGGCATGGTGGCACACACCTGTAATTCCACTTACTCTGCAAGCTCAAACAGGAGGATTAGGAGTTCAAGGCTACCATGGACTACATAATAAGACCCTGTTTCAAAATAAACCAACAAAAAATAAACTATGGGATTTAATCAACAACTGTTTTTAAAACAATGTCTTAAGGCCGGGCGGTGGTGGCGCACGCCTTTAATCCCAGCACTTGGGAGGCAGAGGCAGGCGGATCACTGTGAGTTCAAGGCCAGCCTGGTCTACAAAGTGAGTCCAGGACAGCCAAGGATACACAGAGAAACCCTGTCTCGAAAAACCAAAAAAAAAAAAAAAACAAAAAAAACAATGTCTTAAGTATCCCAGTATTCTAGGCTGGCTTTGAATTTGTTATATGTAGCAATATACAAAGTTGAAGATGAGCTTCAAATTCTGATCATCCTGCCAAGTCCAGCTCTCAGGAGGCAGAGGCAGGAGGACCACTCACTAGTAGTTCAGGCCCAGCTCCTTTTATATAGCAAGTTCCAGGTGAGCCAGACTTGCATCATCATCAGAACAACAATAGCAACAAAAGACTGGACCCACAAGGACCTTCCAATCCCTCCATGAAATTATATTACCTTCCTGGGATCAGAAGACTGAGGAGCAGACCCCAGAATCACTCACAAGTTCATTGCTCTCCCAGGTCTGTCCATTTTCTCTAATAATCAGTTACTCTCTCAAAACCTACCCCCAATCCCTCCACCTTGTCCTCCGTGAAGGGTGGGTGTGTCCCTCCTTCGTTGCCATAGTGAGCAAAGTTGCTTGGGTAATAATCTTCCTCGGTCCACATTGATGAATGTGAACATCTTTACTCCTGTTAGTTTGCCTATTGTCAGTTCATTCCAGAACCTTCAGAAGGGACAGGGAAAGATTCTCATCAGCTTTTACACTGTGTTGTTCTTCCTTCACTATGCCTGCCTTGAGGAGTAAAAGCCACTTTACCCCTGGCATTATCACCACATAGTTACCTCTATAACATGACTGTGTAGTGAGTGACCCTCGTACTTGACTAAAACTCAGCTATTTTATTTTTATAAAAGGTGAATGTAGGGCTGGAGAGATGGCTCAGAGGTTAAGAGCACTGGCTGTTCTTCCAAAGGTCCTGAGTTCAATTCCCAGCAACCAACCACATGGTGGCTCACAACCATCTACACTGAGATCTGGTGCCCACGCATATATGTAGAGCAAATACTGTATACATAATAAATAAATGTTTAAAAAAAAAAGGTGAATGTAACCAGGTGTGATGGCGCACGCCTTTAATCCCAGCACTCGAGAGACAGTTGCAGGTGGAATTCTATGAGTTTGAGGCTAGCCTGGTCTACACAGTGAATCCAAAACAGCCAGTACTGTTACACAGAAAAACCCTGTGTCAGAAAAAAAAAGTGAACAAAGAACCATACATGGTGGCACAAGTCTTTAGTCCTCAGGTGGCAAAAGGTGGTGAATCTCTGTGAGTTCAAGGCCAGCCTTGTCTACATAGTGAGTTCCAGGACAGCCAGGGCTGTGTAGAGAGACCCTGTCTAAAAGAAAAAAAAAAAAAAAAGGCAAATGATACTGAACTTCCATTAGTTGCCAGGGCCCAAGTCAAGAAACAAAAGGTAATTATATAAGCAGTCACAGTCACAAACTTCAACTGAGTAGCTGCCCTCAGGTCATTCAGGAAATATTTATAGGTCACATATTTTGTATCAGGTTCAGAATTTGACTCTGCAGTCATAAGGGTGGGTTAGACAGTATTGCCCATCAGCATAAATATGAGGCTTGGGGATTTCTTTTTGTGTGTTTTGCTGTTGTTGAATAGTTTTTATATCTTGAATATTTTGCATCATTTTTGTTCAATAATTTTGACTTTTGTAATGTTTGTTTTTGCAAAAACAAAATCATGACTTACTAGACTCGGGGTTCTTTTGTAAAGTAAAGCCTTTGCTTTCAAGATAATTTTGCAACCTTAAAATGGTTGCACACCTTCAAACCCAGCACTCGGAAGGTAGAGACAGGTGGATCTCTGTGAGTTCAAGGCTAGGCTGGTCTACAAAGTGAGTCCAGGGCAGCACAGAGAAACTGTCTCAAAACAACAAAAAAGCATAGATTCTTGGGTTAATATGATGAGATTATTTCTAAACATTATGCTAAAAAAATACAAGCTAATGACCAAAATGAGTAAAACAAATGAGTTGGCAAAATATCTCAAGTGAGCGTAAAATAATACAGTGTTCATAAACAGAGAAGAGCTTTCCTATATTTTTAAAAAATATTTTTGTTGATTCTTTAAAATTTGCATACAATGTATTTTGATCACATCCCCATACGTGTCAACTCCTCCCTGATCCATCTCCAATTCCCTACCCTTCAACTTCATGTCCTCCTTTGGGTTTGTTGTTGTTGTCGTTGTTGGTGTATAAACCAACAAAGGTCTCACCAAATAGCCCTGGCTAGCCTGGAACTCACTATGTAGACTAGACTGACCTTGAATTCATGGAGAACCACCTGCCTTTGCCTCCCAGGTTCGATGATTAATGCCATCCACTTTGCCTGGCATGAGCTCCACAGGCCTGGAGCATGACAGGGTAGGCTAGAAAAGGCCTGGGTTGGAAGCCCAACTCGGTGTGGTGTTTAGCAATCCTAGTCATGAGACTCGAGGTGACAAACTATAAGGTCAGTACAACTGCCCTGGGAATAATAGTATGCTCCTGGTGAGTGGGCATCAGGCTGGTGACAGCCAGCACAGAAGGATTAGGTACTCAAGTGACAACCCCATGTGGTGGCCAGGCCTCCTGCCAGGGTCATCCTCTCTGGTAATAAAATCATTTAAGGCATGCTTGTGCCCAGGACAGTAAAATCAGTCTGAACCCTGGAGACAAGTAACAGTAGCACATAGCTGTAAGCCCAGCACTTGGGAGAACGAGGAAGGAGAACGCTGTTTTTGAGACCATCTTGGAGGCTACACAATGAGCTCCAGGGAGCCTAGGCTTGTGAAGCGAGATACTATCTTTTTTTTTCCTTAAGGTCCCTATTAACTGACCTATTTGTCCCAACCACTGCCCTTTATAGGAGACAGCATTGGCCATGGCAGGGGTATTACCACTTTGTTCTATTGCTGAAAAACATTCCCCTGGGTAGTAGGAAAGGAACCCAGGGCTTCACACATGCTAGGCTAAGCACACAGTATGCAGACATTACTAGCCTCCTTTGAGTTAGGGTTTCTGTTGTTGCAACGAAAAAAACATGACCAAAAGCAAGTTGGGGAGAAAAGGGTTTATTTGGTTTACCTGTCTGTCACTGAAGGCAGGAACTCAAGCAGGGCAGGAACCTGGAGACAGGAGCTAATGTAGAGGCCACGAAGGGATGAAGGGAAGTAACTTATTTGTCTTGCCCCTCATGGCTTGCTCAGCCTGCTTTCTTATAGAATTCAGGACTACCAGCTCAAGTGTGGCACCACCCACAATGGGCTGGGCCCTCCTCCACCAATCACGAATTATGAAAATGCCCTACAGGTTTGCCTACAGCCCCAGCCCAATCTCATGGAGATATTTTTCAAATTGAGGTCCCCTCCGCTCAGATGACTATAGCTTGTGTCAGGGTGACAGAAAGCCAGCCAGTCCACCACCTCAATACAGAATGACAAGCCTTCAGTAAAGAGATGCAGCACAGAGTAGCAGATAGCATTGCAAACTAAATGAAGTTGATAGTATTAGGTGATTGTTTTCCTTAGAAAAGCAGAAATTGGGGCCTGAGAGACCTTTCAGTGGATCAAGACAGCTGATGCCAAGACTGACGACATGAGTTCAATCCCTGGAGCCCACATGGTAGAAAGGGAGAAACTACTCCCACAGTTCTGATCTCCACATGCATGTTGTGACACACATTCTCCCTCTCCATCTCAGACAGACAGACACACACGCAGTAAGAGACAAACAAATGCTCTTGTAACCTCAGTCCTGTGGTTGGCAGAGGAAGGAGGATCCCTGGGACTTGTTGCCCACCAGCCTAGATCCAGGTTCAGTGAAAACTCAAAAGAATAGAGTGGGACACAAAGTTCTACTCTGGCCTCTTCACACACATGCATAAGTGCACACATGCATGCTATACTCACATACCTACATGTGCACACACAGAGACATTCACACCAGTATGTGTACACCACACTCACACACACACATGTACACACCCACACAGAGACACATGCACACATATACCACACTCAACAAATGCATGTGCACACTCACATATACACATGCATACACACACAAATACACAAATACATATACATACACACATGCACACTCACACATGCACACACACATAGAAAGAAAAGAACCCTGAAGTTGGCGGTCAGGACATATGCAACCTAGATCACTATGGGGTGTGTGTGGATTTGGAGAGTGTCGTTCTTTCTCTCTGGCACCATTTTCAATACTGCTTATCAGCCTCAAAAGCCACAGCCATTATGACATTACATCATGATGGGCATATTACAATTTCCTAGATTACATCTTATCTGACATTAGTTACATTTAGGGTGCTTGCTTCCTGGCACTTTAATTTCATAAGTAGACTATGTCCAGATCACAGAAGAGGATGATCCAGCAACTTTCATTCACTCCCCTAGTGTCATTTCCAAAGCTAACATTTCCTTCACAGGCCTAGATTTCAAGGCATATTATCTGCTGGCTCCATGGCTTTTTGTCCATTAGCTATAATAAGCAATGATAGCTTTCTTTTCTTCAAGTATTTTATTTTGTACTTTGGGTGTTTGGCGTGAGGGAAGCTACAAGCTGGGTCTGTGTCCAATCTTCATCTTGATGGCAAAGTGACCTTCACAAGAGATGGGTCATCAAATCCTAAGGAATTCTTCTTGTTATTGTTATTAGTTTTAAGAACAGGGATTACACATCACATAGAGGGACATTAAAGATACAACTGTGTAATATTACCATAAAATACTTAAAGTTAATGAATGTGAAGAGGAAAGATCATGTTTTTATAAAATTTAACTGACTTCTATCTCATTCCCTCTTACTAATAAGTTTTAAAAATTAAAGAAGAAAAAAGAAAAACACAAGCCCAAGCCAGGTCTATGGAGGGTAGATAGGCACTTACACTGGTGTCTAATGAATTCCTATTATCATGTGGGGTAAGAACTTCATTTCAGGTCCACAGGAAACCCACCACTGTATCAGTCATCTATCTGATACTATAGCAAATATCCGAGATGAAGCAACTTAAAAAGAATAAAGGTTCAATTGGGTTCACAGTTTTGAAATTTTGGTGTAGGATAGGCTCTGTTCCTTTGACTCTGTGGCAAGATGGTACATATAGAGGGCAGGCAGTTAATGGTAGAACAAACTTTACCTCACAGCCATATCTAAAAGAAAGGAAGAGAAGGAAAGTAGAAGGGGATACCTTTGAAGACATGCACAGGGGCTGGGAGGACATCTACTAGGTTCCCCTCTTAAAAGCTCGTTGTAAGCTCAGTACTGAGGAGGTGGAGAACAGGAGGATCTGGAGTTGGTCAGTCTCAGTTATGTAGTGAGCTCAAGGCCAGTCAAGGCTGCATAAGACTCTATCTCAAAAAGAATAGAAAGGGTTCTCCTTTCCAGAGTGCCATCCCATGAACAAGGAAGCAAGACTGTAACACAGAAGCTTTGAGGACTCCCATCTAAACCACAGCAATTCCATTATAGCTCTTGACAGACCCTAAAGACGTAGTAAGGCCAGACATGGCAGCACACACCTTTAATCCCAGCACTGAGAAGGCAGAGGCAAATAGATATGTGTGATTTGGAGACCAGCCTAATCTTCATAGCAAGTTCCAGGTTATCTGGTCTATACCTCATATCAAGATCTGTCTAAAGAATTTGAGAGAGAGAGAGAGAGAGAGAACAGAAAAGGAACAGGAGTCAGGCATGGTGGCACATGTGAAGGCCTTTAATCCCAGCACTTGGGAGGCAGAGGCAGGTGGATTTCTGAGTTCAAGATCAACCTGCTCTACAAAGCGAGTCCAGGATAGGCAGGACTGTTACACAGAGAAACCCTGTCTTGAAAAACAAACAAAGGTACAAGAGCTGAAAGTGTGGAGATGTAGTTCAAATGGCAGAGTGATTCCTGGCATCACACAAACCATTGGGAGGGTGTGCCTGAAACTCAGATAAACTCAGAAGGCGGAGGCTGAGGATCAGAAATTCAAAGTCAGCTACAAAGTGAGTCTGAGGCCAGCATGGGATACAGGAACCTTATCCAAAATAAAATATGATAGGGCTGGAGAGGTGGCTCAGTGGCTAAGAGAACTTGCTGCACACAAATGAGGATCTGAGCTTAACTGCCCCCCCCCCCCCACCATGTGAGAAGCCAAGACTGTTCAAGCACCTGCTGGGCGGATGCCAGTGTTCAGTGAGAGACCACATCTCAGGGAGGTAAGGACACCCAATATCCTCCTCTGACTTCCAAATCTCAACATGGGCATATGTACACACACACACACACACAGACACACACACACACACACCACAGGGAATAGGAAAGACAGAAAAAAGAGGAAATAAATGGGAAGTCTAAGTTTATTTTAAAAGATTAGTTTAAGGCATGATTGGGTCAAACCTGTTGACTGGGCAAACAATTCGTGCATGCTTTCTAGAATTATCTTTCCAGTTATCTGTCTCTATTACTCCTATGATTCTATTGACCCCAAATTTAGATCACTGTTTGTTGGGGGCTTCACTGGACATACACTGCAGATGTTTTTAGGTCAAGAGAAAGCTTTGTTATTTCCTGTATACAGGAAAAGCTACACATTTTCCATGGGTATTTTACAAAATGGAGTTGCAAAACCTTCCTGAGCATAAAAGGTGTGTTTTCTGTACCAAAGATATTAAATATACATCCCATGTACTACCTATTGGGAATAAAATAGTGCTGATTAGACTTGGTCATACCTTTAATCCCAGCACTTGGGAGGCACAAGCAGGTGGATCTCTGTGAGTTTAAGGCCAGCCTGGTCTACAAAGTGAGTCCAGGACAGCCAGGGCTCTGTTACACAGAGAAAACCTGTCTCGAAAAAAAGAAAAAGAAAAGAAAAGAAAAAGAGGAGAAAGAGGAAGAGGAAGTCTGGTGGATCTAATGACTCTCACCTGCTCAGAGGGCTGAAGCAGAAGAATCACATGGATTTCAGGACAGCCTTGGCTACAGAGTGAAACCCAATATTAATTTTAAAATTTTTAAGTAAAAATAAAACAAAGAATAAAAGTTCAGTGGGAACCCAACTTCCATTCCTCTGTGTCTTCACTGTTGTCTAAGCATCTAAACCCCTGCATTAAAGAAAGCCCTTGTTCCTGGAATTCTCTAGATTCTATTCCCTACATGAATACAAGTTTCCTCTCATGCTCATACATTTTAAGATTATGAGGATGAATAATGGACTTGAGCTCAGATGAAAGTTTTGAAGGGCAAGTTGAATGGAAGAGAAAGAGAAAAGGTAGATCAGACGTCATGTCACAAACTATAGCATGAAAGCACATGGTGGCTGAAGAGGAACAAAAACGCTGCCTAAAGTGCCTTTGAAACTGTCATGCAAGACTTACTCCCATCTCAATTCTCATTTGGGAAGAATTCCTTGGGCTGGGATTTCATTTCCTTAGCATCTCCCTAATACATACTAATCCCCTTTATTTGGTGAAAGAACAGGTGCAGAGCCTTCGATTAGACGGTGATACTTAGCCACACGGAAAGACTCACTTTCCTCTCAGCATACTTATTCTTAAAATTTGCTTGGGAATTGGCAGGAAACTCCCATTTGTTAGCAGGAGGGAGGGTCCTTTACTTCCTACTTTTTATTTTGAAATCTCTTCAGATACATACACCCATACCCTCATCAGAAAACCAGCCATTGTCCAAACTCTCTGCACTTACAATTTCTTTCTTGTTCAACAACTTTAAAGTAAATCACAGACATGGTGATGACATCACCCCTGAAATACTTCAATGTTGTAATTTCAGAGAGCGACAATGATCGTCTACACAACCCATGAGCACACATAAAACAATTAGCAATCCTCACGGGTTGTTCAGCTCGTGTTCCATCAGGGGAGTGTCCTCGTTAGGTAAATGCACTTTAAAAACATAAGACGATTGAAAGAGAAAAGTTGACAGATATCGGTAAGCATTAACACTGGTGAGATGAAGACACAGAAAAGAATGGTGAGGGCAGGGTTATACAACAACTGGAACTGGAAAACTACTGCCTGAGACATGCTGTCTAGACTGTGTAGGAAAAGGAAATAGAGCAAGACAGATGTTAGTATGTTGGGAGAGAATTCAGTAGACCAAAGAGCAGAGGTCATTCCTGGCTCAAAATCTAAGTATGGTTGGCTGGAAGTATACCTCAGTTGGTAGGGTGATTGCTTAGCATACCCAAGCCCTGGGTTTCCTCTCCAGCACCACATATAGCAGGTAATCCAGCACTTGAGAAGGTAAAGGCAGGAAGACCGAAAGGTTGAAGCCAGTCGGGCCTATGTGGTTAGATTGAAACCAGTCTGGAATCCTTAGCAAAATCTTGCCTCAAAGAAAAACGAAGTATGAGAAGAAGGAATGGCTTAGTAAAGAATGAATGCACATTGTGTAATTAGAGGTTGTCCCCTGGAGCCACAAAAAAGACAGTCTTCCCTTTGTGTTGTCTGCTAGAGCAGCTAGTGTTACAATCTCTGACCAAGACTCAGGCCACTGTCAGTGGAGGAAACTTATCTGCTTAAGATCTCTTTGCCTCCTAGCCGGGCGGTGGTGGCGCACGCCTTTAATCCCAGCACTTGGGAGGCAGAGGCAGGTGGATCTTTGTGAGTTCGAGGCCAGCCTGGTCTACAAAGTGAGTCCAGGACACCCAAGGATACACAGAGAAACCCTGTCTCGAAAAACCAAAAAAAAAAAAAAAAAAAGAAAAGATCTCTTTGCCTCCTTTAACTCATCTGTCAAATACAGAGAAGCAGTAGGCCCGATCTCATGTATTTAGGTAAGTATTAAGTGAATTAAAACATTCTAACGGGCCAGGGGTAGGGAGGGCATGCCTTTAATCCCAGCACTCTGGAGGCAGAGGCAGGCAGATCTCTATGAGTTTGAGGCCAGCCCGGTCTACAAAGTGAGTTCAGGACAGCCAGGGCTATTACACAGAGAAACCTGTCTTGAAAACCAAAAACAAACAAACAAAACACTCTAGGGATGGTGAGAAGGCTCAGTGGGTAAAGGTGCTTGCCCTGCAAGAATGGCGACTGGAGTTAGATCCCCCAAACTCAAGTAAAAGTGAAGGAGAGAACCAACTTCATGAACTTGCCCTCTGAGCTCACACACTTACCACAGCACAACCTCCACCCCACACACACAAATTAATTTATTAATTGAAAACACGCTAGCCCCTCCACAACACACAGGTAAGAAACTTTTTTTTTTTTTCAGTGAAGCCGAACTCAGTAGTGCACAGCTATAATCCTAGCAGTTTGGAGGGGGAGGCATGAGTTCAAGGTCAGACAGAATGCAAAAGCATTCAGTGGTGTCAGATGTGAGTTTGTTCCAGGCACACTCCTACAGTCAAGGCACTTGGGAAATTGTGACAGGAGAGTTGCTTGAGCCCAGCTGTTCAGAGCCAGCCTGGTCAACACATCGAGATGCCACCTTAGCAGGGAATACAGTCTGTTTTGTTTTGGTTTGTTTTTTTGTTTTTGTTTTTTTGAGACAGGGTTTCTCTGTGTAGCCCTGGCTGTCCTGGACTCACTTTGTAGACCGGCCTTGAACTCACAGAGATCTGCCTGCCTCTGCCTCCTGAGTACTCGGGTTAAAGGTGTGCGCGCCACCGCACCTGATGGGAATACAGTCTTATTGTGTCAACAACTGTCTAGAAAGGGTCCAATCCCACACACTGGTCTGTTTCTCCCCTACCCCATGCAGACTCAGGTAAGAAGAAGGGGCCAAAGTGGAGAAGGAAGTTATGTGGTAATGAGCATATGGGAGGGGTGGGGCAGGAAAACCTAGACCAGAGATAATAAAGGGTCTTCTCTCCCAAAACATAGGAATTTGACTCAGTTCCCACATGAGCATGGGAAGCAGGCAGAGGACTAAAGATAACTGCCATGTAACTGATCGTGTTTTATGGGGTATTGATTTATCACTTGGTTTTACAATAGGTGTCAAGTGCTAAGAACAAGCCCTGGCATGTCAAAAGCACTCAATAAATGTCTGCTGTCATTTTTATTGTCACCTCCTTTTTCATTCCCACTAACTACCTCACCGACTTCAGGTCTGTGGTACCCCTTAACAAAGAACCCACCAGAAACCCCATGCACACACTTTGCTGAGTTCCTGAGTGACTACTACAAACATCTCAAGCACTTTCTAGAGGGTCCTCGTGTAAAAACTGATCTGCTTGGCTCCATGGCTCCCTGCCATGCTAACCAAAGCTTGACCAGCATCTGATGTAAAGGCAATGCCCCGAGGCTGCTCAGTGGAATTCTCTGAGCAGCATGGGGGTTCTGTGCCTGTCTGTGATTAGATAGCCATTCACATCCTGCAAATGAGAAAACTGAGATATTATAAGTAAGATACAGAAGAGAGCAGCTGGCATAGAGGAAACAGGCAAAATAACACAGAGACATGCAACAAACAGAACTCTTGAGTGGGAGAAGCTATGAGTAAACAGACAGGGCCCATTCGTGCTCAAGTCCCTACTGAACCCCAGAGCAGCAGGGAACGCCAAGGAACTTAACTTTTGACCATATACTTGTCTCTGCTCCTTCTTCCAACATAATCTTAGACAACTGCCCAGAGACCCTGTGGCCCTCTAAGCTCTATGTCCTCTGTTTGAGTCTCTTTCTTCTTCCAGTAGAGCCTGGATACTTCGTACGGCTGGGAATCCCAGAGTGACTGAGTTTTAAAGCAAGGAGAAAGTTAACTTGTCATGAGCTCATGCGTGCCATAGGCTCCTGCATTTGCACACTTTGTCCTCAGTTGGTGGAACTGTTTGAAGAGGTTATGAAACCTTTAGGAGGTGGAGTCTTCTGGAGGAGGTACATCACTGGGCACGGGCTTTAATGTTTTACAGGCTCACCCAACCTTCCGTTCTTGCTCTCTGCCTCTTGTGCATAGATGAAAATGCAATTGGTCAGCTTTCTGCTCATTCAGCCACGCTTCCCTCACAGTTGTCATCTTTTCCTCACTGTGGTGGTTTGAATAGGTATGGCCCCCCCCATAGACTCATGTGTGTGTCTATAAGGAGTGAGGCCTTGTTGGAAGAAGTGTGTCACTGTGGGGGGCAGGCTTTCAGGGCTCCTAAGATGAAGCTATGCCCAATGTGGCACACAGTGTCTCCTTGCTGCCTGCAGATCAAGAAGTAGAACTCTCAACTCCTCCAGCACCATGCCTGCCTGCATGCCACCATGTGTCCTGCCATGACAATAATAGACTAAACCTCTAATCTGCAAGCCAGCCTCATATTAAATGTTTTCCTTTATAAGAGTTGTCAGCAGGACGTGGTGGTCCATGCCTTTAATCCCAGCACTTAGGAGGCAGAGGCAGGAAAACCTCTGTGAGTTCAAGGCTAGCCTTGTCTACAAAGCGAGTCCAGGACTTCCAGAGCCGTTACACAGAGAAACCCTGCCTCAACCCCCCCCCCCCCCAAAAAAAAAAAAAAAAAGAATTGCCATGGTCAAGTTGTCTCTTCACAGCAATAAAACCCTAAGACAGCTATCATGAAGGACTCTGTCCCTTTGGAGCTGTACACCA
Organism: Lophiomys imhausi; assembly: GCA_907164525.1. Lineage (NCBI taxonomy): Eukaryota > Metazoa > Chordata > Mammalia > Rodentia > Muridae > Lophiomys > Lophiomys imhausi. Next base: position 13,024,070 of record CAJQZJ010004381.1, on the reverse strand, counting down.
AAATAAACCCTTTTCTCCTCTAAGTTGCTTCTTGTCAATGTATTTTTATCACAAAGACAGAAAAATAACTAATGCAAGTATAGACCTTTGCATCCAAGCAATTCCACTTCTAGTAACTTGCCCTGTGAAAAATAATCAGAGAAGCTTACAAAAAAGGGAAGAACAAAATTTCCCTTGTACCATGCTTCAAATAGCAAAAGTGAGAAAACTAATTATATGTGTATCATTTGAGAGGCTGGTAAAATAATTATTGACAACATACAGCTATTAGGTGAGACACTATTGATCCATATTGGAAAAGGGCTCTGAGTTTAGTATATAAATAGATTCATGTCATCATAAGAAGCAAAAGTATCATGTAATAAATTGAAATGTTGTATTCTGATTGCATTTACTGAAAAAATATATATGTTGCTACATTTAAAATATATTTTAAGCATGCTTTTATAAACCAAAAGAAATCAATGTAGGACAGGGGGATAGTTCAGTTGGTAAAGTCTTGCTACACAAGCAGAGGGCCTCATTTATAGCCCAGTACCTAAATGAAGAACCAGAAGCATCTGTAACTGCAGGGTTGGGACTGGGGGAAGAGGCAAATCCTTGGTGCTTCCTGGCCATCCACTCTAGCTAATCAGTGAGCCTCAGGGTAAGTGAGAGGCCCTGTCCCAACAGGCTAAGAGGCTGACTCAGTGGATAAAGGCACTTGACGCCATGACAAGCCTGAAGACCTGTGTTCAATCTCTAAATCCCACATAAAAGTAGAGGAGACCAAGTGCTACTGTTGCCCTCTGACCTCCATTTGCATACCATGGCACACATGTTCTCACATAAAAATTCACTCACACAAACGATATTAGTAAATAAAATAAAAGTATCTTTCATTAAATGGAAAGTGACTGAGGAAGATACTTGATGATACTTGATACAAATACATGTACACACATGTACACATGTGTGCCCACACACACACACATACACATGAGTCTGAAAGGAATTTGAAATGTTATCTCTAAGTAATAGGAATATTAAATTTGCTTCTACAATTCTTCACTGAGGGGAAAGGGTGGAAACATTTTAGACCGCTGAGCCATCTCTCCAGCCCTGAGGGCAGAAACGTTTTCTATATTGATTGCTCATTTATTATGAAATAAAAATACAACAAAAATCCTCCCTCCAGCCCCAGATAGGCCTATGTTAGCTGGTTTTCTGTTATTATAACAAATGCTTGAGATAATTAGCTCATTAAGTGAAAAGTTTATTTTGAGTCACAGTTTCAGGTGGCCCTAAGGCATGTAGGCTTATGCTGAGGCAGTAATTCATGACAGGCAGGAAAAGAGCAGAAAGATACAGCCACAGACAGGATACAAAGGAGAAGAGGAGTCAGTATTCACTGACTTCAATGCCTTAACTTCCTCCAGCTAGACTGTACCTCCACACAACAGGACCATGCTGGGACTAAGACTTTAGTTAGTTATAAAGATTCCTTCAGAAAATGCTAAGAGAAGCCAATCCAGAAGAGTTTCTCTGCTTCCGAATATATATCTGCATACAGCTGTCTTCTGTTAACACAGCACCCCAGAGCTTGCACAAGTGTATATATGGGCAGTGCAAACTGGAATTGGTGAATAGTTTAATAAGAAAAAAAGAAAAGACATAAAATTGGGATGGGTAAAGGGTGAGGAGTGGGTCTAGGAGGCATTGTGGAGAAAGTGGGCATAGATGTAATCACAATAGACTATGTGCATATATGAAAATCTCAAAAAGAAAAAACCCAAAATATTATATTTAAGCAAGCAGAAAAGAGGAGAATCCTGGCTCTCTGAATATGTGACTAAATAAAAGATACCAGGATAAGATCAATCTGGATTGTCTGAGTAGGTCCTGTTATGGTTTGATTATTAAATGTCACCCCAACTGTGTTGGCCAGGAGACAAAGACAGAAAGTGATAGGGAGGCACTAACAACAAAATATATCCTTGAAAGACACAGTCCCAATGACCTAGGTTCTCTGGCAGGCTGCAACCTGAGGTTCCCTACAGCCTCTCAATACACCATTATGTGATGCACCCATAAAGGCAATCCATTGATGAGGTCAGGGCTCATGTGATCAGTTATCTCCCAAAGGCTTCACCCCTGAATGCTGTTTTAATGAGGACCACGTCTTCAACACATGGAAGTCCACCATAGCAACACAGCAGTCCACCATAGCAGAGAAGGAAAGGTGTCCTGAGAGCCAGAAGCCTGTTAAATCTCCACAAACAAGGAAACAGAGAGAGTTCTCCAGAAAGTAGACAGGCTGGATCCTCAAGCCCTACATCTCTGTGTCCCATTTCCTCCAGCTAGGCCCCACCTCCCAAAGGTTCTGAAACCTCCAAAAACAGTTCCACCATGTAGTTCACACTCATGGGGCTATGGAGGACATTCCAAACCCAGACCATAACAACTTCATGGTTATTCTAGCTTTGGACCCAAAGTAATAGCCTGAATATATGAATTTTTATGACCAGGGCTGAGCATTGAAGCCAGGACCTTGGACATGCCAGACTACTGTGCTACATCCACAGCCATCAAATTGAATTCATCCTCCAATGAGCTAGGGGCGAAAGGGTCCCCTGGGTATCCCGAGTTGAAAACACTCCACTGGATGACTGATAGGCTCAAAGATTCAATTATTTTGATAACAAATGTCTGCAAGCCCATACAGATAGCCGACCTAAAGAGAGGAGGCTTTAAGCACAGGAAGAAGTTAAGAAGAAAGGCAGGCTGCCCTGAGTTCTGAGCAGCTTAAAGATTGAATCATATTTTCAAGGGCATTGCCTTGGCCTGGTCACATTTGTTGCCCAGTGAATTCTTCTCTTGGTTCTATCCAATAATCAACTAGTAACATACATGGAAGCTGGTGATGGTTGTATATTGATAGTTCTCAGCAATTGAAAGGTTGAAACAGGAGGAATATGAGTTCTAAGCCAGCCTGGATTACACAGTGAAAGCCTGTCTCAGTGAAAGCTAGCAGGCAGAGAGAGAAAGAGAACCAAATTACTACTACACAACAAGTGCATGTCACCTCTACACCACACCAGCAGATCCATCGGCTGACAAGCGATTGCTTCCGAGGCCATAGCTGCCCATCTTCACACTGTGACTTCACATGGTAGAAGGGTCAGGGAAGCCTCCAGAGTCTCTTTCATAATGCTACTATCTTACCTATATGCTTTAACAGATTACCTTTGACTGAATATTTTATAAATAATAGAAATGTATTGCTCAGAATTCCAGAGACGGGAGAGGCCAAGATCGAAGTACCAACAGATCTGGTAGCTAGTGAAGGCTAGTGAAGGCTGTTGATGGCAACTTCTTGGTGTTTTCTCCTGTTTTTTTGTTTGTTTGTTTTGTTTTCTCTGTGTAGCCCTAGCTGTCCTGTACTTGTTCTATAGACCAGGCTGGCCTCATATTCACAGAGATCCACCTGTCTCGAGTTCTGGGATTAAAGGCGTTTGCCACCACAGCCAGCTTTTTGTGCTGTTTTCTTATATGGCAGAAGGGATGAACAAGTTCCCTTGGGTCACTTTTTTAAGATTGTCAGTCACAGACATTGTAGTAGCCTGTGTCTATACTGCCAGCAAGAAGGAGGTTAAGGTAGGAGGATCATCACAATAAGTTCAAGGCCAACCTTGACTATGTAATTAGGTCAAGGTCAGCCTGGACAATAGAATGAAGCTTATCTCAAAGAAACAAAATATTAATTCTGTTCAAGGACTCTGCACTCATGTCCTAAATATCCTATCTTCTATTACTGTAGTATTGGGCATTACCATTCAACATGTAAGAGTAGGGGGGTTACAAATATTAAGACCAGAAAGATACCATCTCATCCAGATCCTCTGTGACCTCATCAGCCATCAAAGGTGCCACCAGCTAGTTCCATCACATTCAGAGTGAGGATTTGAACACATAAATTTGAGGGAGGTGCATTCAGTATATGGCAGACTAGCCCTGTTATTACATCACCCTCATCTTATAGATGAGGAAACTGAGACTCAGTAGGTAGAGCTGGGACCCCAGACCACCAAAATGCAATCCTGAGCTTCTAACTTTCTTGCTATGTTCCTCCTTAAGATGACCATTGCCATTAAGTGACACAATTTAAAACAAATGTGTAATCTCAGTGTCCTAGGGTTGTCTCACAAAGAACCACAAACCTGGAATCCATTCACACAGCTTAAGGGGTTAGTAAGTCCAAAATCAAGATGACAACAGAATTGTCTTCTCCATTCCATGCCTCTTTCCTGACTTCTGCTGGCCATCAACAATCATCAATGATTCTCAACTTGTAACTATACCTCTCCAATCCTAGACTGTTTCCCTATGGCTCTCTCCCTGTTGCATTTCTGTCTTTTCTTTTCAGTCTTTCTAAGGAACCTCTTGGATTTGAGGTCCACCATGTGAAGGTGATCTCATGTTGGGATCCTTACCCCAATTATACATTCAAAGACCCTTTTTCCATTTAAGGGACATTGATAGTCACCAGATATTAGGACATTGACATATCTTTTGGAAGCACATCTGTAGAGGAACATGGCAGCTCTGGCAAGAGATCACATCCTAAGACCTAGGTGTGTGTGATCTGGCTGGAATCCAGACATGCCTTAATGCCAGGATACAGAGGAAAGAAGATCTCTGAGTTCAAGGCCTGGGGGAGAAGTTCTGCTGTTAATGTTGAAGTTTGTCATTACCAGAAAGCCCTTGAGCTTGGTGCTAAATGACAGCTCCCTTTTTTCAGTGGGTGTTCCCTCTTCCACCTGATCTGCGGAATCACAAACTCGATACCTTCTGAGGATTGTCATGTAGCCCTCAGGGAAGTTATAGGCCTAACTCTTTACTTATAAGAAGCCTACCCAGTGAACACCTAGGGATTCCTGAAGGTACTTCCCCATGCTAATAAGATCTTTCAGCCAATGACATTTTCTATGCCACTAACCATACCTGGAGTTCTTCCCCCATCCCACTGCCCATGGGATAATTAGGTACTGTGTTCCCTTTCTTCTGATAGGACAGTGCTACTACATGCTAATGAAGTACCCCTGGCACTCTTAGCCCCAGTGAATCACATTCACCTCCAAAACCCCCACCCACTGCCCAAAGGTTTATAATGCCCTTGATTCACGAAATAAGCTCTATTTCTCCATTCCTCCACCATGAGCATCTGAGACTCAGCTGTTTATTTTGGGCTTGGGAATGAAGAACTCGTTACTGGATCCACCAGCCTAGCTAGGCCTGCAGGGGTACAGGTTTCTCTGCCTCACTGCCACCAAGGCTGCTTAGCCAAACTCGTCTCTATCACCCCAGTCATCCCAGTGGGTGCTTCCAAAGCTCACCAAGAGGCACTGAGCTTCTACCACCTGCCATAAATCATCCGTGATGACTGGTTGCTGGCTGTCCATGAAATAGACACAAGATTCACCCAGCTGCCCAGCCTGGCTCCAGGAGCTCCAGGGTCCTTGAAGCTGCCCAGCCCAACATTGCCAGCTCAGCTAAAAGAGCAATAAACCTTTCATTGCATGCATGAGAGAGTTAGGACTATCCTTCTCTGTCCTGCATGCTTATTAAAAGAGTTGTAACACTTGGGCGGTAGAGAGTATCCTTTCTCCCACATCTCCAGGATATCCTGTGGCACATATCTCCTGGTCCTTGTTCAGCCATTTTCTTCCCAGACCATCCTAGTCCAGGCCTTCTGGAAGAGGAGCATGTGTTTCCAGCTTGATACAGGAAAAGGATGGAATTCCTTGCCAGACACAGAACAGCAAAGGCCAGCCTAGCATAGAGTAAGTTTCAGATAAAGAAAAGCTTATGTCCAGTCACAGTGGTACACGCCTCTAATCCCAGCATTTAGGAAACAGAGGCATGCAGATCTCTTGAGTTTGTTCTGATCAGTTCTGTTCAGTCAGTGAGTTGAGAGGCAGTGCAGTGGAGTTGAGTTCATGGCAGCTCAGTTTGTGGAATTCAGAGGCCATTTGACTGGGAGAGTTTTACAGAGACAGGTTGAAGAGAGAACAAGCTACACACAAGTGAAGACAGAATGAACCAGAGGATGAGAAGGAGCCAGAAGATTAGATCAGATTGCTACAGTTAGTTTTAGGCCAAGCAGAGCAATTCAGTCAGAAACAGTTTGAATCAGTCAGCTTGGAGAAGAGTTTGAGCCAGAACAACTGAGTTGAACCAACCAGTGAGCATTCAGAAAGAGCTGGAAAGGGTGAGCTTATTCAGCAGTAAGTCTCAGAGGTTGAAAACATTTTAAGCCTAGATTAAATTGTATGGAGGCTAGAAACTTCCGGGACTAGGCCTAGGTTAGCAGATGGAGGCAGTAAGCCTCGGATATGACAATTACATTAGGAGGATAAAAGTTACTTTACCTGACCTCATCCCCCTACTACGTAACCAACAACTACCTCAACATTCTCACAAGTCATAATGTCACAGAATCCCAAGGTTCTCCACTGGAGGATGGTGGTAATGCCTATACCTCAAAATTTCATCCATAAAATATATATCATTTGAATCTTTTTAAAAATTATTTACTGAAAAAAAAGCACTGATTGCTCTTCCAAAGGACCTGGGTTCAAATCCCAGCACCCACATGGCAGTTCACAGCTGTCTGTAATTGCTGGGCGTGGTGGCACACGCCTTTAATCCCAACACTCAGGAGGCAGGGGCAGGTGGATCTCTGCGAGTTCAAGGCCAGCCTGGTCTACAAAGTGAGTCCAGGACAGCAAGGACTTCACAGAGACAGTCCAGGACTTCTCCGAGAAACCCTGTCTCAAAAGACCAAAAAATATATATATTTATTTAATTTGCATTAGTGTTTTGCATGCATGTATGTCTAAGTGAGGATGTCAGATCCTCTGGAACTGTAGTTATAGACAGTTGTGAGCTGCCATGTGGGAGCTGGGAATTGAACCAGGGGCCTCTGCAAGAACAATCAGTGCTCTTAACTGTTGAGCCATCTCTCAAGCCCCAATATTTACCATTTGAGTTACATAAGTATGACTATTTTTGTAAGCTATAGAGTATGTGCTATTTAACACATGCAAGGTCTTAAGTTTAATTCCCAGCACCACAAAAAATAAGAGTTAAAATGAAGCAGTGGGCTGGGAATGTGACCCAGTTGGTAGGGTCCTTGAGTAGTGTGCATAAAGCCACGGGATTCAATCCCCAGCGCCATGTAAAAGCAGGTATGGTGTCCACACTGATTATCTCAGCACTCAGGAGGTAGAGGCCAGAGGAACAGAGAGTCAAGGTCAGCATTTGCTATAAAACAAATTGGAAGCCAGCCTGGGCTATAGGACATTATCAAAAAAAGTAATAATAATAGTAACACCTAAGGAAACATAAAGAGACAGCAAAACATTATTTATATTTAAATATATTTAACTAACAGGGGTGTGTGTGTGTGTGTGTGTGTGTGTGTGTGTGTGTGTGTGTAACTGATTGTGTGAAGATTGAACCCAGGGCCTTGCACATGCTAGGCTCTGACATTAAGCTAAGCCAGTAGCCCTATACTCTTGTAATTTGCCAAACTTCTTGTTCTAAGCACTATACTAGTACTAGTGCACACACTAGTGAAAACAAGAGAGTAGTACAATGGTAGGGTGTGTGTCTATAGAAGCAAGGCCTTGGATTAAAGCCCCAGCACTGAAAAAAATAAAATAAATAAAAGAACTCAGTGCCTGCCCTGGTCAAGTTTGCCTAGCAATGAAAGAAGGGTCACAGTTAACAGTCTCCAAGGAGTGCAGGCTGAGGCTTCCAAGTGATATCTGCAGTAGGTCCTGAAAGAGCAATAGTGTGTAGCCAAGAGGAACCTGGGAGGCATAATTCAGGTGAGGAACAAACAGGAAAGAGCCACAATTTACAACTGAGGATGGACCCACAGCCTTCCTGACACTGGGTAAGAATTCTACCACTGAGCCTCATCCCCAGCCTGGGACAGAGCTCAATCCTAGAAGAGATAGGTAAGCTCAGATGAGTAATTGAGGAAATAAAGAGTGTAAGAGTGTAATATTCCTCATCCACAATTCTGACTTTCAAGAAGCTCTCCAAACTACAAAGTATAGCGTAACTCATTAGGTGTCAAGGCTTGGCCTGACCTGAACTGACAGAAGCCTATTAATAGACTTTATCTCATTCCCTGGCCCTGGCTAGCCGCTGACTGAAGAAATAGTAAGACACTTGCATAATACTGCAAGATACGAGACTGCCATGGGCTCCAGGCTGCTACAATCTTACTTCAGGTGGGTGTTTGGTTAGTTGGTTGGTTGGTTGGTTGGTTGGTTTGGTTGGTTTGGTTTGGTTTGGTTTGTGTTAGCTCAGCTTACTTTAGTTTAATTCCTAGCTTTTTGGGCTCATTGATTGGTTGGTTGTTAGGGTCTTGCTATATAGCTCAGGCTGTCCTTGAACTCACTGAATAGTCCAAGCTGACCTCAAAGTTTCAATTCCCCGGCCTCAGCCTCATGCATCACCTTGCTCAACTCTGCAGGTGTTTTTAATGAGTGTGCTCCCTAGGGCTGAATTTATTCTTAGCTTGTGCTCATTTGTGAATTTAACCTGGTTATGATCACTGAAAACTCTTTGTCCGAAGCAGATAAAATAACCAACCATGGGCAACTGGAACAAAAAAAAAAAAAAAAAAGTCAGCCAGAGAGAAGAGGTTGGATCTTGACCTAATTTGACTCTTTCCCTGATTATCTTACTTCCTTGGCCCATCAGTGGCCAGTCATTTATCAGCAAGGTACAGATTGAATTACACTGAAGTGAAGACCCAGAGGATTTGACATCTCCACCCACTGGACTGGCCATGCAGGTTCCTTCCTCCTACATCTTGGGGCTACAGATACTCTATAGCTTCATCAGGACTGGTGAGTGATTGTGTGTGGGGATGGTTGCCTATAATCCAGGACCGGGTGAGGCTGTAAATTCAAAGCCAGGCTGGTCGACATAGGCACTCCCTCAAAAAATGAAAACAGGCTGGCAAAATGGTTCAGCAGGTAAGGGTGCCTGATATCAAGCCTGAGGACTCAAGTTTGGTGCTTGGTACCTACCCGGTGGAAAGAGAGCAGCAATTCCTGCAAGTTGTTTTCTGACTTCCACATTTGAACTGAGGAGCCGGAGTCCACACACAAACATACATATGCTCTCCACCTTAGTTTATTAAGGCAATAGCTGATTTTGTTTTAAATCAGGGGACACTAGTATTCTGGATGATATTCTGCTATTAAAACGATCTATGGCTATGAAGTACTTGCCTGGTGTGCACAAGGGCCTGGGCTCAATCTCCATGCTGGAAAAGAAACCTAAATATAAAAGTGAACTATGATCACCTTTTCTCTCTCTTCAGGGAAAAGCAAACTCAGCAATAGCGTCTTACCCAGGCTAAGTTTGTCATAAATAAGGCTTTTCCTAGAACACTGAGGTCCAATGGGATCTGATTAAAAATCAGTAAGTAGCTCATTTTGTGTTTAAGAATTAGTCCTTTCTCTGTAAGTTCAAGTCCAGTCTGGTCTACAGAGTGGGCTCCAGGTCAGCCAGGGCTACACCAAGGAACCACAAAGAAAGAAGAAGAATTAGCCCTCATGTCATTTCACAAGAAATACTGAGTGTGTGTGCCAAGCCAGATGCCCAGGGCTAAGAGCACACATTCGTTAGGGACAGTGCCTAAATCCTAAGGTAAATAATAAAAGAATTAACAAGAGTTGCAGGACTGTGAAAATTAAGTCACTGACACCTAGGTGAAAGGTCTTGGGTAGATATCAGGGACTACAGTTGTTTTGTCCTTGTGAAGACAGGCTAGCTTCAGAAACACTTCAATGAGAAAATGGCATCGAAACCAAATCTTAGAAAAGTTGAGTAGACAGGTGGCTGAGCAAGTTTGCCACCAAGTCTGGTGATCTGATTTAGATCAAGAACCAACTCCCAAAAGTTGTCCTCTGACCACATGTAAACCGTGGCACCAGCATGCCTGCGCACACACGCTCGTACACACACACTAAATATTAAAACAAACGAACAATAGGAGCTGGCCCAGTGGCTCATGCCTGTAATCCCAGGACTTGGGAGGCTGAGAAAAGAGGATCAGATCACCAAGGATCTGAGAAGGCCTGTCTGGTCTATAGAGTGAGTTCTAGGACAGCTTGAACTCTATAACAAAGTACAATATCAAAGAAAACAGAACGGCTGGAAAGGTGGCTCAGTGGTTAAGAGCATTGACTGCTCTTCCAAAGGACCCAGGTTCAAATCCCAGTGCCCACATGGCAATTTGTAACTGTCTGTAATGGCTGGGTGTGGTGGTGCACACCTTTAATCCCAGCACTCAGGATGCAGAGGCAGGCAGATCTCTGTGAGTTCGAGGCCAGCCTGGTCTACAGAATGATTTCTAGTATAGCCAGGGCTACACAGAGAAACCCTGTCCCCAAAAAACAAACAAACAAACAAAAAACAGAAAAAGAAAGAGTGAATGGGGCAATCTCCCCTTATTTTCCTCTTTCTGAAGTTCCCTATGAGCCAGGTGTTATGGTACACATCTGTAATCCCAGCAAGGAGGCTGCAAGGATCAGGTATTCAAGGCCACATTGGACTGTAGAGAGAATTTGAAGTCAGCATGGGCTACTTGAGACCCTATTTTACTTTGTATTTTGAGGCAGGGTCTCTCTATGTAGCCCTGGCTGTCCTAGGACTTTCTGTGCAAACCAGGCTGGCCTTGAACTCACAGAGATCCATCTGCCGGTGCCTCTGAAGTGCTGAGCTTAAAGGCATATATCACCATGCCCAACAAAACCTTGTTTTAAAAGGATCAAAATAATAATAACAATAAATAAAAATAACGTTCACTATGGTGAGACTAGTTCCTGGATTTACCCATATTTAACACTCATGAACAAAACTCACTCTGACTTTAGCTTTCAAATTTAAGGTTTCATAAGGAAAGAGTCCATTACCCCAGAAGCCTGAGTTATAGCCAGACTGCAACACAGAGTGTACAGAAGAAGATTAATTAAGGCCACTGGGTTGAAAAGGACAAATGAAGATGACATAGCAACATGACAAATGTGTGTGAGCCCAACCCTAATTAGCAATAAAAAAATAATACTTATCTTTGAAATGCACAAAGCACATATTTCCCGTGACAACTCATTCAAGCTAATCGCCACCCAAACAACCAAAGAATGCAAGGGCCGAACTGATGCTTTCGAGCCCCACCTCCAACGGGTCTTCACGAACCAGTCCTCATGTGAGGGGAAGGCAAGCTGGTCTAGGCCTGTGGGGGGAACTGATGCTTTCGAGCCCCACCCTCCAACGGGTCTTCACGAACCAGTCCTCATGTGAGGGGAAGGCAAGCTGGTCTAGGCCTGTTGGGGGGGGAATGGTCCTGTGCCAACAGGGACACCTCTCCATACGTAAAACTATAAATGTGCAAAGATGGAAGCAAACTAGTATTCTAGCCTGGAATTGCCAGGAATGGCATGGAGTTCCTGGTCCTCCTGCCTGGCCTCCCAAGTGCTGGGATTACAGGCGTGGAGGGGCACATGCTGCATAGAAAGACCTCCTTGCCCTATCCAAGCCTCGGAAGTGAAAACTGAGCCCAGAGCCTTTGCTCTGTTAGGCAAGTATGAGCTAAGACCCCAGCCCCTGGAACAACTTAGGTTAATGTGTGTCTTCCCTCAGGTCGTGCTCAGACAGGGCTTAACTGTAAAGGCCTGCTACTCTAAAAAGAGGCCACAGTCCCTGCCCTCAATTTGTCACTTAGATATTGAAAGTCTCACACAGGGATTCTTCTGGTGCCTGAACACAGCGGCCACCAGGTAGTGCTTCTAGCTCAGGAAGTGTCCACTTGCCTCAGGGCCCCTTGGACAGTAACAGCTCCCCCATGCTCTCCCCAACTTCATTCTGCTTTCTTTTTCTTTTTTTTTTTCTTGGTTGGCCGGTTGATTTTTTGTTTGTTTTTTTCTAAGACAAGTTCTCATGTTTCCCAGGCCAGCCTTGAATTCACTGTGTAGCTGAGAAAGGCAATGAACTCTGATAATCCTCCTGTTTCAGCTTTCCCTATGCTGGTATTATGGAAGTACAACCACATACACACACACACTCACAAAAGAGTGTTTTCTGCTTTATTTTTCTTCATAGCATTGCAATTTCTTAACTAATTATATAAATATATTTCTTACTTCACTCTCTACTACTATGAAAGTTCCCAGGAATAGTGACTTGGAGACTTGATTTTTTGAGATGTGGGGAGGGGTGATCGGGGTAGGTGGTCTCATTGTGTAGCCCAGGCTAGCCTCCAACTCCTCTGGTCCACATCAACAACCCATCCCCCACCAGGTACAGGCACAAGCCACCATGCTCGGAAAGACTTCTGCTTCCTTCTGTCAACCCAGTGTGCAGAATAATACCTGGTGTGTGGTAAGCACTTGACAAATACTTGAAATATGAGTGGATGAGTGAAGCTGAATGAGTAACTAAAGAATAAAACACTTATATGTTCCCTGGGACTTGTTTGTAGGGTGCTATAGAGCTGGTTGGGGGGGGGGGAATTTGGGGGCAGCCCACTCACTAAACACCCACAGTCTTTCTCAGGGAAGATTCATTTCTCATTGTATAGAGAAGGAGTATCTTAGGGTTTTATTGCTGTGAAGAGACACCATGAACAAGGCAACTCTTATAAAGGAAAACATTTCATTGGAGCTAGTTACAGTTCCAGGGGTTTAGTCCATTATCAGCATGGTGGGAAGCAAATGGCACACATAGTGCTGGAGAAGGAGCTGAGAGTTCTACATCTTTTTTTTTTTTTTTTTTTTTTTTTTTTTTTTTTTTTTTTTTTTTTTTGGTTTTTCGAGACAGGGTTTCTCTTTGTAGCCCTGGCTGTCCTGGACTCAATTTGTAGACCAGGCTGGCCTCGAACTCGCAAAGATCCGCCTGCCTCTGCCTCCCAAGTGCTGGGATTAAAGGCGTGCGCCACCACTGCCCGGCGAGTTCTACATCTTGATCTGCAGGCAGTAGAAGGAGTCTGTGTTCCAAACTGGGTGTAGGTAGCTTAAGCATAGGAGACCTCAAATCCCGCCCCCATGGTGACACAGTTGCTCCAACAAGGCCACTGAAGGGGTGATGTTAAGCATTCTAAATGTTAGTTAATTGGTCCTGCTTGCTATCTGTTACTTACATTGTCTTTGATTGGTTAAATAAATGCTGGGGCCTGAGATTGGGCAAAGACAGAGATAGGCAGGACTAAGGTGCACAGGCTTCAGAAGCAGAGAGATTGATGGAAAGAAGAAGCCTCCAAGACAATAAGCAAGGAGCAGGAAGAAGGAGACACACGATGGGGTAGATTAAAGAAGATCATTCCACGTGGCCTGGAACATCAGTATAATGTGGAGAATAGCAGTCCAAAGGGACGTATGTGTATATGGGGTTGTATTTAGGAAATAGAATTATGAGCTAGCTTAGATGGGCTAAGATTGCACAATTCACGCCAAGGCTTGTTAAAATCCATCATGTGTCTGTGTGCTCATTTTTAATGGTGGGTTAAGGATTAACAGCTGCCTACTAATTAAATACAACATAAATACTAAGTAATAATTTAATTAGCCATTTTTCAACAGGCCACACCTACTCCAACAATGCCACACCTCCTAATAATGCCACTGCCTATGCCCAAGCATTCACATGTCTGAGTCTATAGGGACCATATTCCTATTCAAACCACCACAGGAAGTAACCAAAGGTTCTTATATTCAGATAAATATGAGAAAAGCAAAGACCAAGCTGGGTGTCTTGCATATGCCTATAATCCCAGCACCAAGTCAGAGGATTGCCATGAATTCCAGGCCTGTGTGAACTAAATTTACACTCTGGGGAGAGAGAGGCTCTTGGAGAGGCTTGTTCTGTAGGAGAGCATGGCTGTGGAGCATGGGGTGGTTCAACCAGCCTTGCGAGGAGGACATTCCAAATCTGCCCACAGACACTTCAGGTTGTTGGAGAGCTAGCTGCTGTTGCTCAGTCCTGGCCCCACCTGTATCTGTGTCTGATTATTCTCTCTCTCTCTCTCTCTCTCTCTCTCTCTCTCTCTCTCTCTCTCTCCATTCCCCTCTTCTGTTGCCTTCTCTAGATCACCACAGTGTTTCTGGAAAGACCATGAGGAATCATTGCCAATTAAGAGGTAGTCTAACTTTGTGGATTCCACAACCAATGCCTGTTCCCCAACCTATCCTATGGTCTCCTGTTGTAGCCATTGTATACCAACTCCAGGAGTAAAGTACATGCAACGAGGCAAGCCAATTGCCGGTCTCTTCCTCAGACAGATGATTGCTTCAGACCAATGAGAGAGCAGAGGTGGGGCTGTACATGTTCATGTGTGAGGGTACATGTACATATGTGTGCGCACATTCGTGCATGCGTATACACCCCATGTAAGACCAAAGGGCAACACTGGGTCCCTTTCTCAATCACTTCCCACCTTCCATTTTAATTTGTTGATGTTTTAGACTTTTTTGGTTTTGAGACAGGGTTTCCCTATGTAGTGCTGGCTGTCCTTGAACTCACTATGTAGACCAGGCTAGCCTCAAATTCACAGAGCCCCATCTATGTCTACCTCCCAGGTCCTGAGGTTAGAGGCATGCACCACCACTCCCACCCAATATTTAGAGCCAGGAACTCTTCACTAGGACCTGGAGCTCCCAGGTTCAGCTAAACTGGCTAGACAGCATATATGAAGGATCTTCCTTTCTCTGTTCTGGGTTTGTTGCTTCAGCCACTTTTTTATGGGTGAACATGTGTACACAGATCCAAAGTTGGGTCCTCAAGTTTACAGAGCAGCCCCTTTCTCCCAGCCCCCTGTGGAGTGCTAAGATCTTCAGGAGTTGTGGGAAGGGAGGTTCCTGGCTCTCTGAGTGACTCCCTTATGAGCTGGTAGGAGCAGGGGAAGGTGTAGCACAGTGATCTTGTGACTCTGAGGTAAGTTGAACTTGGGATGAACACAGTCACAGACATCAGAGAGATCATCAAAGTAAACAGACTCTCGGGCAGTGTTCCTAAGCCTTAAGAAGCCTTGCTGGGCTCGGAGCTTTTCCAGTACAAGCAAGCCAATATATTGCATTTATTATTTAAATCACCATGAGATGTTGAAATTGAAAACTGCCTAGCTGATACACAACTGCTGGTTATTCTTATTAGTGAAAGGTGAATGGGAGGAGTTTATCTTAATCAGTGAACCCAGGGGAAGATATATGCTGTTTTAGTCCCCCGAGTTTACTGTGGATAAACTATTTTAATTGTATTACTTGTTTGCAATGAAATTTTGTACACTTGAGTGTTTTGGAATCAGAAAGACAACTGGAGACCAGAAACTGAAATACTCCATTCAAAAACTGACCATCAAGTCCTTAGGCCAAATATTTCCTCAATGTTCATTGGTTCTTATAAAATACCTTTTGTTTGTTTTTTAAGAGGGCAGTTTTTGTTTTTGTTTTTGAGACAGGGTTTCTTTGTGTAGCCTTGGCTATCCTGGAGTTCACTCTGTGGACCAGGGTGGCCTTGAAATGACAGAAATTCGTCTGCCTCTGCTTCCCGAGTGCTGGGATTTAAAGGCCACCATGCCTAGCCATTACAGACAGCTGTGAACTGCCATGTGGGTGCTGGGATTTGAACCCTGGTCCTTTGGAAGAACAGCAAGTGTTCTTAGCCACTGAGCGATCTCTCCAGCCCCAAAATATCTTGTAGGGGTTAGATAAATTAGATTTAGAAAATATATAGGAGTTTCTGATACTGTCTCTTAATTCGGGGCCTGAAGAGCATTATCAGCATGAAGTCAGGAAAAACAGGAAAGACTCAATAGACTGAAAAACAAGTTTGAAGTCAGGAAAACAGGAAAGACTCAATAGAATTGAAGAAACAAAGTATCTGGCCTGACATTGTTTTCAGCTGCTAAGTGGGCAGAGCCCAAATTAAGCTGAAACAGAGTTCCTCCTTTTCGAGGACAGTGCGTGGAGCCCAGAAGAGAAGAGGCCCCTGATGCTAGAGAGCTCCAAGAGTCCTGCTGAAAAAAACGGCTGGCCATTGATGGCCAGCTCTCTCCCTGAAGCAGAAAGAAGCCGGTGAGCAAAGAAAGCCTGAGCAAGACACCAAAAGGCCAAGGACTAAACCCTGTGGCTCAGCTTTTGCCTAGAGGGGTTTGATCTGTCCAAACAGTGGCCTAAAGGAAACGGTGCCTGGCTTTAAGGACTGAGGCAGAGCAGCTGAGTTCCTGATTCAAAAGAAGTAAGTTGGCCTGCAGACGGCTGGGGTCTCCCACAGAGAAGAAAGCATGAAGCCTTATTTAAGGTGAGACTGCAATAACCAACGACCCTGACGAACCTGCATCTGAGAGATCCAGAAGAAGGACTGCTAAGTGTGTTAAAGAATCTACAAGCCAGGTGGTGGTGGCGCACGCCTTTAATCCCAGCACTTGGGAGGCAGAGGCAGGTGGATCTTTGTGAGTTCGAGGCCAGCCTGGTCTACAAAGCGAGTCCAGGACAGCCAGAGATATTCAGAGAAACCCTGTCTCAAAAAACCAAAAAAAAAAAAAGAATCTACAACAAAGACTGTGTTCCTGACGACTGAGGACCTGCCCCAGAGACTGTATCATTCTAAAAGGTTATGAAAGTGGTTGTTATGATTATCAATAGGTTTAGTGGATAGGTTAAAGGGGTTGTAGGAATTTATAGGATTAATAGTTAAGAAATTGTTGGTGTTTGTTATAAGTGAATTTAGTAATAAATAAATAAGTATTAAATAATAATTTAAAAGTTCGGTTACAATATCTTTTGGAGAATGACTATGTAAAGAAGTTGAAAGCCGGGCGGTGGTGGCGCACACCTTTAATCCCAGCACTTGGGAGGCAGAGGCAGGCGGATCACTGTGAGTTCGAGGCCAGCCTGGTCTACAAAGTGAGTCCAGGACAGCCAAGGATACACAGAGAAACCCTGTCTCGAAAAACCAAAAAAAAAAAAAAAAAAAAAAAGAAGTTGAATGCCAGGTGTGGTGGCACTTGCCTGTAATCCCAGCATTCACACAGAGGCAGAGGCAGGCAGATCTCTGTAAGTTCGAGGCCAGCCTGGTCTACAAAGTGAGTCCAGGACAGCTAAGACTCTGTTATACAGAGAAACCCTGTCCCAAAACAGAAGAAGAAGAAGAGGAAGAGGAAGAAGAAAGAAGAAGTTGAAGAAGTTGAAAGTATCCAAGGAGTAAGCACTTACATTTTTGTATTTTGTGTATGTGTGTATATGTGTGTGTGTGTGTGTGTGTGTGTGTGTGTGTGTACATGTGGAATTCAAAGAGTCTGTTCTCTCTTTCTACCATGTAGGTTCTGGGGACTGCTGAGGCTTGGTGGCTAGCACCTTTACCTGAGCTGTCTTGCTAGCCCCTTAAACAGTTTTTATAACCACTCACTCTTTCTTTTCTTTCTTTCATTTTCAGGGATAGAATCCAGACCTCCAAGCTTCTGTGAGGTCCTTCCCTGTGTCAATTTCTTTAGTCTTCCAGGTTATTCTGTCCTTTTATTTCCCTCCCTGTTCTCTGGTTTGCCTCCCACTAACTCTCTACCCTTCCTCTCAATATATCTTCTGCCCTGCTTACCAGAGCCATCTTCCCAAAGAGCTCTAATTACACCCTTCCCCAAGGCAGAGTTCCTCTAATCACTGCTCCTCCTTAACAGAATAGGCCCAAGTCTGGGAGTCATTAGAGGCCCTTGACAATATGGCCTTTATAAGGCTTGTGTCCTTCACATGTTCCTTCAAGCTTCCAGGTCACTGCCATGCTGGATGCTACCCTAAACTAGACCACTGGGCTGTTTCTTCATAGTTCAGAATCTTTTCCCTTGTCTCTCTACCTCTGAAAGACCCACTCATATACTATCTGTCTCACTTTCTCTTACCCACTGGGATCAAGGCCCCTCCCCCTCTGAGCTTTCTTTACATAGCTTTCTACCAGTTATCATAGGCTAATTTTTTTTTTTTTTTTTTGGTTTTTCGAGACAGGGTTTCTCTGTGTATCCTTGGCTGTCCTGGACTCGCTTTGTAGACCAGGCTGGCCTCGAACTCACAGAGATCCTCCTGCCTCTGCCTCCCGAGTGCTGGGATTAAAGGCGTGCGCCACCACCGCCCAGCTATCATAGGCTAATTTGGATTGGGGTTAGCATGGGCTTAGACCTTCCAAATGAAGCTGGCTTCAACACTCAGCTGAGGCTGCCCACTGGGTGAATTCAAGTTATCCCATGTCCCTGAATGCTATTCACAAGGATCGATGAACAAATGTAGGTAGAGTCTCTCTGTGCTAATGGGGCACCCTTCCTACGGCTCAGATACATGCTCACTAAATTCATGTTCTGAAAACTTAATCCTCATACTCTGGTGTTGACAGTGTTTGGAGGTGGGTTCTTTAGGAGGTGGTTCTGGTTACATGAGGTCATAGGGGTGGGACCCCAGGATGGGTTCACTGCTATAAAGAGGAAAAAAGGCATAAGCTACCTACTCAGTCTGTCTGGGAGGTCCCCTGGGAGGTTAAGATGCAGATGGAAGGCCTCATTGGGTTTTGGCCATGCAGAACCATAAACCAAATAAACTGTTTTGTAGTACTGAGGACTGAACCCAGGCCTTACATACGCATATATTAGCATACATTTCTATTTTTTTTTTGTTTGTTTGTTTTGTTGTTTTGTTTTTCAAGACAGGGTTTCTCTGTGCATCCTTGGCTGTCCTGGACTCACTTTGTAGACCAGATTGGCCTTGAACTCAGAGATCCACCTTCCTCTGCCTCCCGAGTGCTGGGATTAAAGGGGTACACCACCATGCCCAGCCATTACAGACAGCTGTCAACTGCCATATGGTGCTGGAATTTGAACCTGGGTCCTTTGGAAGAACAGCCAGTGCTCTTAACTGCTGAGCCATCTCTTCAGCCCCTATTATTATTATTTTGTTTGGTTTGGTTTGAGACAGGGTTTCTCTGTATAGCCCTGGCTGTCCTGGAGCTGACCCGGTTGGCCTCTGCCTTTTGAGTTCTGGAATTAAAAGTGCATATCACTCAGGAAGTTCCTGTTTGCAAACTAGCCTGTCTTGTGGTAATTTTTGTAGCAACAGAAATGGGATCAAGACAATTGAGAGTCTATTTTTTGCCTTTTCTCTTAGAAGGAACTGTTTATTTTAGTTTTCCAAGACAGGGTTTCTCTGTGTAACAGCCCTGGCTATCCTGGTACTGGCTTTGTAGACCAGGCTGGCCCCGAACTCACAGAGATCTGCCTGCCTCTTCCTCCTGGGTGCTAAGTTTAAAGGGATGGGCCACTAAGCCTGGCCTTGTTTGTTTGTGACAGGGTCTTGCTCTACACGTAGGCTGACCTAGAATTCAATATATAACACAGACTGGTTTCTTACTCTTGGTGCTCCTCCTGGCTCAGCCTTCTGAATTATAGTGTACCACTGTGTGTTGACTCTGAAAACATTTTTTTTTTTTTTTTGGTTTTTCGAGACAGGGTTTCTCTGAATATCTCTGGCTGTCCTGGACTCTGAAAACATTTTTAATAACCTGAAGCAATGCCTTTGGGATCATTTAGGCCAACCTGAAAGATGAGTTAGTTATTCCCACACAGATTCCTGCAGCTCTTCTCAACCTAAATTATGATTATTCTGAACACTGGGAAGCACAAAACCTTGTTTGGCTTGAATCAAGAGGGCAGCTTCCTTGTCACAAATAAGTCTTTCTTTCCTGGATTAGCGGTAGGGGCCCCTCCCAGCTGTGCAGGGTGTCATTCCCTGAAGGTAAAGCCCCAAGGTACAATACCCAATAGGCCTTGTAGAAGTTGACTCTGGTCTCCAGGTCACCTGAGTTTTCGGCTTATTCTGAAAGACTGTAATCTAACCTAAGATCTTGCCAGGTGTCTGCTGCCAACTTTGCCCAGGGTGCTTCTCCTCCACTGAGAACCAGGAAGGGAACACTGGTGGTTAGGCAGCTGTAGGAAAGCCAGCTTTAAGACTCCTAATTACTAGTTTAAATAACAGAGTACACCCGGCTCTGGTAACATGATACATTTTACTGGGCTTGTTCATACTCATGAGGAACAGAAGCTACAGTTTGCACACCTTAAAGTTACTTATCTGCTGCCCTGGGATCTGGAATTATCGTAGGGGTTGAGGGACTGGTAGCTCTCAAATGTCTACCCCCCATAGCCAGTGACAGGCCCAGCAAAGATGTCTCAATACTGTCTCCTTCAGATCACCTAACTCATGGGGATTTTTTTTTTTTAACTAATGCATACTAAACTTGTGTTTCCTGAGGTAATTTATGAGCCTGACCTTTGATGAGTTCAGGTGTCCTCTAATAAAAATGTCACCGAATGATTCACGAGGAGAAAGATGGTCTTGAAACTTCAGATAGTCAGAAATGCTCTCCAAACAGGAAGGCCACTTTGCTTTACCACTGCCCACTCACTCCAAGCCCCTGGGTTTCTAAGCTCCTTTGTATCTTTGAACATTTTTGTGTTAGATCTTGACAGCAGAAGGCTTGGCCTCAGTGGGAGAATCTGAGAATTCAAGGGCACAGCCTGGCCCAGAGAAACAAGGAGAGCTAAGGTTTCTGGGGCTGGTTGGCTTTCTACAACCTTGGAGGGGTTTGCAGTCTGCCACAATGGACAAATGAGACTCCTTAGGGCCTAGAGTATTAATTGCGTAGAATGGCCACCACAAGGTTCCAAAACTCAGAACTCTGGGAGGAAATCTATTCTGTGCCTTTTGTTTACTTTTTGTTTGTTTGTTTGTTTTGTTTTATTTTTGTTTTCTTTTTTCCTTTAGCACTAAGGTTTGAACTCAGTACCTAGAACTAAGCTATGTCTTTCTCTAAACAATTGAAGTTGCTGCCACTTTTTGGTGACCTATGAAATAGGATCACACATTACTCACCTTGGCCTCCACGTTCACTTGGACTTTTCCCTGCACTCTTAACATTTTTTTTCCCCTTTGCTTTTGTCTCTCTCCAAGTCAGATCTCTTGAAAAGACACCAATCACATAGGGTTAAGGGCCCAGTCTAGTCCATTCAGTATGATTCCATTTTAATGAATATCCTCAGCAACCATCTTGCTGAGCTACCCTCCCACATTCCACAAAAAACAAAAGCAAAAACAAAACAAAACAAAACAAAAAACAACTCACATTCTGAGCAAACTGCAGCAGGATGCAATGTCTGTCTGGGCTGCCATCATACAATGTAGGTTGAGTTTCTTTATCCAAAGTATTTGGGACCAGGCTGGAGAGACGGCTCAGCAGATATGAGCAGCAAGGGCTAAAACCCAGCACCTTCACTGAGGAGGAATTCACAAACACCTCTAAGTCCAGCTCCAAGAGATCCAAAGCCCCCTTTTGACTTCACCAGCACAACACACACACACACACACCACTACACATCCATACAGACAAACACACAACACACAAATTTTTTATATAAATAACCTTTGAAATAATTAGGGGCTAGAAAGATGGCTCGGCAGTTAAGAGCACTGTCTGTTCTTACAGAGGACTCATGTTCAAGTCCAAAAAACACATGGTGGCTCAGAACCATCTTTAGCTTCAGTAGTAGAGGACCCAACACCTCTTCTGACTCTGAGGATACTAGGCACACACCTGGCATATATACATACAAGAAAGCAGAACATTTATACACATAAAAAAATAAATCTAATAAAATAAAATATTTGGAATCACAAGTACTTTTTTCTTCAAAATTTGGAATGTACATACTTTATTTCATTTTTGTCCTTTTTAAATGTGCATTGGGCCAGGCAGTGGTGGTGCACACCTTTAATCCCAGCACTTGGGAGGTAGAGGCAGGCGGATCTCTGTGAGTTCGAGGCCAGCCTGGTCTACAAAGCAAGTCCAGGACAGCCAGAGCTGTTATACAGAGAAACCCTGTCTCGAAACCCCCCCCCCAAAAAAAAAAATGTGCATTGGTGTTCTGCCTGCAAATATGTCAGTGTCAGATCTTAGAATTACAGACAGTCGTGATCTGCCATGTGGGTGCTGGTAATTGAACCAGGTCTTCTGGAAGAGCAGTCAGTGCTCTTAACCACTGAGCCATCTCTATAGCCCTTCTTGTCTTTTTTTTTTTTAAAGACAAGATCTCACTGTGTATCTCTGACTGGCCTAGAACTTGCTATGTAGACCACGCTGGCCTCACACTCACAGGTATCTGCCTAATTCTGCCTCCTAAATGCTGGGATTAAAGTCATTTGTTGCCAAGCACACTTTGGAATATTTAGACAGATACAGTGAAATATCTTGAAAAGGTAATTCTAAGTCCAAACATGGAATTCATTCATATTTAAGACTTACAAGATAGCCTCAGTGTAATTATATATATATATATATATATAAAACCTAACATGTGAAACAAAGTGTCACAGTATGAAATTATCATACCAGTGCTTTAAAAATTGCAGATTTTCGCTCATTTGAAATTTAGAATTTTTGAATTGATGGTACTCAACCTGTATCAGACTAGATGACTTAAGTTGTAGAAATTTATTTTTTCATGGTTCTGGAGGCAAGGAGCCCAAGACCAAGGTGACAGCAAGTTCTGACTCTGATGAGGGTCCTCTTTCTGAACAAAAGGAACCCACCAGCCCACTGTGTCCCCCATAACATCAGAGACAGGGAGCTGCCTTGTGTCTCCTTATCGGGCACCAATCCCTTCTTGACCTCATCGAAACTTACTTGTCCCCCTAGAGGCCTCATCTCCAAATACCATCACTTTGGAGGTACATACAGTAGTTGGTTTTTTGGTTTTGTTTTGTTCTTTTTTTTGTTTTGGTTTTTCAAGACAGGGTTTCTCTGTGTAACAGCTCTGGCTGTCCTAGGCTCGCTTTGTAGACCAGGCTGGCCTTGAACTCACAATGATCCACCTGCCTCTGCCTCCCAAGTGCTGGGATTAAAGGCGTGCGCCACCACGCCCGGCCCGATAGTTGGTTTTAAATATTAATTTAAATGTTAATTTGACACAACCTAGAATCAGCTGGGGGAGGGGTGAAGTCTCAGTGAAGGATTGTCTAGATACAGCTGGTCTATGGACATGTCTAAAGGGGCAGGTGTCTCGACTGTGTTACTATGAGCGGCACCACTCCCTGGGATTGGGTGCTGGGATGTGTAAGAACAGAGGTATCATAATTAGGGTTTCTGTTGCCAAGATGATTCTCTACGACCAAAAGCAAGCTGAGGAAAAAGGGTTCATTCAGTTTACCCTTCCAAGTTGTAGTTCATCACTGAAGGAAGCCAGAACAGGAGTTGAACCAGGGCAGGAACCTGGAGGCAGGAGCTGATGCAGAGGCCATGGAGGGGTGCTGCTTACTGGCTTGCTCTGCATGGCTTTGCTCAGCCTGCTTTCTTATATCACCCAGGACCACCAGCCCAGGGATGGCACCACCCACAATGCGCTGGGCCCTCCCCATCAATCACTAAGAAATGGCCTTTCAGCTGGTTCTTCTGGAGCCATTTTTCTCCATTGAGTTTCCCTCCTTTCAGATGAGGCTAGCTTGTGTGAAGTTGCCTTAAGACAGAACAAAGGGAGAAAATGAGTGGAGTAGTAAGCGGGTACAAACTGTTCCCTCTCTGCTCTTGACCATGGGTGTGAGGTGACCAGCTGCTTCAAGTCCCTGTCACTTTGATCTCGCTGGGATGATGGACACAAACCAAATGAACGCTTTCTGTCTGTTAAGTTTCTTTTGTTGGGGCTGTTTTGTCACAGCAAAAGAAGGGAAAATAGGACAAGGGGTTAGATCTTCAACACAGATTGGAGTGCGTACAACACACACATTCAACCCAACAGACCTCGTATATCTATTAGGTGGCATTCACCAGCCAGACCACCCACCTCCCTGTGCAGTGAACAGGGACAGAGTCTGAGCTCACAGATTAACTCCTCTCATGTGCAGAGATTCCAGGCCGCTGACATCAGATGGCCCCAGATCACTCCAATAACTGAGCCTGCAACTAGAATCCGCGATACTCCCCACACAACCTTTGCACAGGGAGGGGACAAATCAAGAAGGTCATTTCCCCTCCTCCCTCAGAAAACTGGGCTGGCTAGTCAGGTAGAGAGAATTCTCAGGGGAATGCTGCCCAGCTCTAGAAGTGGCCCTGGGAGCTGGCTGTGGTCCCCTGATTGGAAATAACCCCAAGGGAAGGACAGCCTGGCTGAGACCCAGGCTGACAGATTCCCTCCTGGGCTCCCACAGACCGGTTTAACAGGAACTGCCCTTTGCCCCCCTTACACTGTTCATGTTAGCACAGCCAGTTGAGGAGACATCTTGTATTTCACCTTCAATGGCAGTCCTTGTCTGCTCTCTCAGCACCCAAACCACACTCCAGGGCTGCAAGCCCCTTCTGTTCTCTAGCCCCCCACTGCCCTTCCTGCCCCTACTCCAGGGATTTAAGTAGGTACCATCCGTTGTTTGGGAACACTGTGCCCATCGCTATTAATAATGCATGTGGAGAGCCCATCTCCTGAGGAGCTCAGAGTGCTTTCCAGGCATTATCTAATTAGCCCTCACCACATCCAGGGGAGGTTCAACAGATGCTGTGCTCCAGTGAAGCCATCAGGGAAAAAAACGTTCACTGAAGCAGAGCTGCTAAGGGACGCAGGCATCCTCTGGGCTTTCCACCAAAGCAGAAGGCGCACAACCCTCACTCCAGAAGTGGGTGATACCCATATACATGAAAAAGCAACTGGACCCAGGCCCAAAAACAGGACTGACAAAACAAGGGCAGCAAATGCCACAGGTGGGCAGCAAACACCAATGCTCAACCATCGAGTGAGTGTGGGAGGAATCTGTGATGGACTTCCATAAGTTCCAGCTTCCAGTCAGGGCATCTAAACTGCAGTGTGGGGCCACTAAAATGGCTCAACCCTTCTGGGCACTTACTGCCAAGCCTGACAATCCGAGTTCAGTCCCTGGGCCTAGCATGGTGGAAGGAGAGAACTGACTTCTGAGAGTCATCCTCTGACCCCACACAAGCACTGCGACGCAGGTGGGCACTCACACACCACACATACATACACACCTCAATCCATCAGTACAGAAAATAAATGTAAAAAGAAAATTTTAATAATAAAAAATAAATTAGGTGATTAAACTTTCCTGGCTATGTTATGTTTCTCTAGGCAAGCATGAATTTCATTTTTGGTTTTGGGGTGTTTGGTTTTTGCTTTTTGCTTTTCCTTTATTGTTTTTCAGACAGGGGGAAGTAGGTTGTCACACTGTTCATTCCAGGCTGACCTTAAACTCACAATCCTGCCTCTGCTTCCAGAGCTCTGGGATAGTTGCTGATGAGCAACTTACTGTTGCAAGTTCCTTCTGAGAATCATCTGTCTTTGAGATAAAAGAGACTGATCAGGCTGGAGATATGGCTCGGTGGTAGAGCACTTGCCTAGATATGCAAGTTCCATCCAGCACTGCAAAGTAATAATGAATAGTAGTGGTAGTAGTAATAGCTGGGCATGGTAGCCATGCCTGTTATCTCAGACTAAGAGACTGAGGGAAAAGAATCTCAGGTATCAGGCCAGCCTGGACTATGTAGTAAGGCCCTGTGTCCACAAAATTAAAATAATAATAATAGGGACTGGAAGTGTTGCTTAATGGTGGTATAATGTGAATATTTCCCTGTGTTGCAGTGCTGGGGCTGAATGGGTCCTGTGCATGGGGAGCTGGTATCTTACCAGTGAACTAGATGCCCCATACTGTGAGCTTTTTTAACTATGTGGGCTGGGATATGGCAAATTCGCCTTCCTGGAAGTCCAGTGATCTGGATTCTCTTCAGGGCTTTACTACTGAGACAGTCAGCCCTAAATTTCAACCTGACTGAAGCACAAGATTAAATATTATATCTGGGTGTGTCTGGGACGGCAGTCCTCGATAAGATTAGTAGTTGAATACATGGACTGGGGGGGGAAAAAAAAGGCTGTCCTCCCCAACATGGGTGGGTTTCACCCAACCGACGACGGATGGTCTGAGCAGAGCAGAACAAAAGGGGAGGTGTTTGTCCTTCCTTCCTGTCTCCTGCTTGAGCTGAGCTGAGCTGAACTGGCTCATCTTGCCTCAAGCCTTGGACTGGGCATTGTGCCATCAGCAGCCCCTCTGGTTGTCAGGCCTTGGGATTCTGTTGTGTCAGACATCACTGCTGCTCAGTAACTCAGCTGTCCTGCCCTTCCAGGCTGCAGGACTTTGACATTTTCAGCCCCAATCTGGCAAGGCCATTTGACTTGCTTTCACCAATGAACAGTGGGCGGGGTGACGGCTGTCCCTGGCAGGTGGAGGCATTTAACTGTTGCTGCAGGTCTCTCCAGCTTTCTTCCCCTCTGTGGTCACAGTGAAAGCATTACACTGAGACAGGTCGGCATCTGCCAGATTGCAGGAATGAGTGCCATGACCTGAAATGCCCTGTTGGCCTGTATCAAAAATGCACAAGGCTGGGGTACAGTGCTGAAAAGCATGCTTAGCGTGCCAGAGGCCTCAGGTTCAGCCCCTGGCACTAAAATAAACCAAAACCAAAACCAGGAGCAAGAAATACCTTTGCTCCTTTTTCTTTTCTTTTTTGTTGTTGTTTCATCTTTACTTTTTTTTTTGTTTTGTTTTGTTTTTGGTTTTTCGAGACAGGGTTTCTCTGAATATCTCTGGCTGTCCTGGACTCGCTTTGTAGACCAGGCTGGCCTCGAACTCACAAAGATCCGCCTGCCTCTGCCTCCCAAGGGCTGGGATTAAAGGCGTGCGCCACCACCGCCCGGCATCATCTTTACTTTTTAAACTTTATGCTTATTTACTTACTGTATGTGGGTATGTGTGTTGCCTTCTGTGAAGGTCAGAGGTCAGCTTGCAGGAGTCCTCTCCTTCCACTGTGTGGGTTCTGGGGATTGAACTCAGGTCTTCAGGCTTGGTGCTAAGTGCTTTTACCTGATGGACCACCTCATCCCCTCTTTCTATTTTTGAGACAGAATCTTAGCATCTTACCATGTAGCCCAGGATGACCTTGAAATTATTTCTTTTCCTCTCTGTCTGTCTCTGACTCTGTCTCTGTGTGTGTATGTACACAAGTCTGCATTTATGTCTGCATCCATATAAGTTCAGGCAGGCATGTTGAGGTTAGAGGATAACTATAGGATAGCTCCTTGTCTTCCATATTGTTTGAGACAGTGTCCTGGCACTACATATGCCAGTGGCTGTTCCCTAAACACCCAAGGATTCTCCAGCTTCTGCCTCCCATCTCACAGCTCCTAGTTTTACATGGCTTCTGAAAATTTAAGCTCAGAGCTTCACGTTTTCTACCTCAGACCCTCACATTTACCCACCAAGCAAGCTTTTTTTTTTTTGAGGGGCAGGGTGGGGTTGGATCTCCCTAAGTAACGCAAGTTGGCCTCAAACCTAAGATTCCCCCGTCTCAGTCTCAGAGGCACTGTGACTACAGGCATAGCCAACTAAAAGTATTGTCAGGGTTTGGCTAGACTAGTCTGGCCTTACTGACACACTGTGCAGAATACCCCATCAGTGTTGTGCACGGGCTCTGTCACAGGACACTAATCTCACTCAAACCAAGTGACTTAGCATCTGCTTCCAGGAGCTCAGGAATGAGCCAATCGTGTGAAAGTGAAATTGCAACCATTATAGAAAGTAAGTCTGTCTTCCAGGGTGGGGGTGAGCTGCAGGTAGGGTGGGCATATCTCAGAAAGGAAGGAACTTTGCCTGAGGTGAAAAGTGAGTCATAGCAAAAGCAACATCTGCAATTCGTACACAGAGGCAGGCAGCCCTAGACCTCAGAAATGAGCAAGTAGACCTCCCTAATTTTTTAAGCCAGTCTGACAATTTTGTTCTTTTGCGGTTTGTTTGTGTTTTAGTAGCCCAGACTGGAAATGCTTCACAAAGACAGAGCTCTTTGTTTTGTTTTGGGTTTTGGTTTTTTTTGGACAGGGTTTCTGTGAGTAACAGCTCTGGCTGTCCTGGACTCACTTTGTAGACCAGGCTAGCCTTAAACTCACAGAGATCCTCCTGCTTCTGCCTCCCAAGTCCTAGGATTAAAGGCATGTGCCACTACACCCAGTCAAAGACAGAACTCTTGAGTTTGAGTTCAATTCCCCAGCATTGCACACACATCAGCTGATTTTGCATACATACAAAGATATAGACCTGCATGTATTTCTATAATCAACATATTATCTTCTAGAGACACAAAATGTTGACTTCTGTTAGGTTGTGAATATTCTCCAAGAATATTTCTGTTGTTCCAAGGCAACAGGATTGAATCTTGGAGGCAAAAAGTATTTGAAGAAGCATCTGGTCTGTCACTTTTGGTAGATGAAGGACCAAGACACAGAAAGGTAATTTCGTTTACATAGGATAATCTGCATTCCTGGTTTCCTCCTGGCTTCTGATCCCATCACCATTAGGTGTACACTGTCAGGGTCCATTAAAAGGAGATAAGGGCCCTGGCGTTCCTAACAGCATGGCTGGCACAATGTCGATAACCAACAATGGCTGAGTGCTTTTTATCAGTCACTCATGTTGTACTATTAAAGTGGTGGGTGGAGACAAGAAATAACTGACACTCTATCAGTTATACTGAGAAAACACTCCGGAACAGAGAAGAAGCCAGGACCTTGAGCTTGACCCAGTAACCAGCCACTGTTGTTTGTTGAGGCAGGTTGGCAGGTTGACTCAGAGCCTTCTGTGGTAGCTGGGGACACTCAGCCAAGCACTCTCAGTATTCAACGTGATTCCCACAAGAGACTTGAAACTGCTCTGAAAAAAGCAGGAGTGTGGTGGAGTATCACTGCAATGCAGCACTTGGGAAAAGGAGGCAGGAAGAAGAGGAGTTCAAGGCTAACCTGGGCTGAATGAGACACTGTCTCAAAACAAAGTAAAGGACGAGGAGGAAAAAAAAGAAGAGGAGAAGCACCAGTTGGAGCTGAGAGAGCTTTTCTACTGAAATTCTTTTTTTTTTTAAACATTTATTTATTGATTGATTGATTGTGTATACAGTATTTGCTCTACATATATGCCCGGGCAGCAGATCTCAATGTAGATGGTTGTGAGCCACCATGTGGTTGCTGGGAATTGAACTCAGTACCTTTGGAAGAACAGCCAGTGCTCTTAACCTCTAAGCCATTTCTCCAGCCCTTCTACTGAAATTCTAAGAAACACTGCAAGGCTAACTGCCCAGGCAAGACACCCCTGCAACTGGATATAGCATAGAAGAGGGCAGCATCTGCCTCTAACCATCATCTCAGAAAAATGAACAGCACAGGCACCCAAGGCTTCTACTGTTCAGAGAAGACCTGAGATGCCTAATGGCAATTCCACAGGGGCCGGAAGTCCTGATGCCCCTGTGAAGAATAGTGACTGGCATTGGAGCAGTTGCTATGATAGGGACTCCATCACCCACAGGATTCGGGGATCCATAGGTGGCAGACTATGACTTGCTTACCCTCTTGCTCCTGTCCCAATCTGATAAAAGGCAGCAAGGATAAACCTTCCATCTGTTGAGACAGCACAGGGCAGAACATAGAATTAGAAGCAAGACCACCATCAAAGCAAAGTGCAGGCAACGAAAGCAATGGGGATCAACTATGGTGTTAAGTATTAAAAGGGAGGCCTAGGCCAGCAAGATGTCTGTCTCAGTGGATAAGGCACTTGGCACCAAGCCTAATGACCTGAGTTCCATCCCCAGATAGCAAGCACATCATGGGAGGAAAGAACCACGTAACACAAGTTGTCCTCTGACCTCTGCACATTCACACCATGTCATGGGTGTTCCTACACACAGATACACATAGAGAGACACATATGCATACACAAACATACACAAACACAAACAAAAATAATTATTTAAAGGTAGCTCTGGGGCTTGGTAAATGTCTTTGTGGATAACGTGCTTGCCTTGGAAGCATCAGGACATGAATTCAGATCTCCAGAACCCATATAAATCTAGACATAGCAATCCCAACAATACTATGGGAAGTCAGGAGTGGAGACAGGAGAAACTCTAGGAGCCCCCAGGACAGCTAGCCTGACATGCACAGCAGCAAGCAAGAGACCTTGTCTCAACAAGGAAGAAGGTGAAGAAAGGCCTTGAACTCACAGAGCTCTACATGTCTCTGCCTCCCAAGTGCTGGGATTAAAAGTGTGGGCCACCATGCTCGGCCATTGCATAACTACTGAGTCATCTCTCCCAGCCCCCTTTTCTTTCTTTCTTTCTTTCTTTCTTTCTTTCTTTCTTTCTTTCTTTCTTTCTTTCTTTCCTTCCTTCCTTCCTTCCTTCCTTCCTTCCTTCCTTCCTTCCTTCCTTCCTCCCTCCCTCCCTCCCTCCCTCCCTCCTTCCTTCCTTTCTTTCTATTTTTTCTAAGCAGTAGGACCACAATCACAAGGCAGCCCAAAACCCACCAGAATAGCCTCGAACTCACAGGCGCCATCCTACCTCTGCCTTCCAAGTTGCTAGGATTATAGGCATGTGTCATGCCATGGTGAGGACAAAGCACTCAATTGCCTCCTCATAAAGCCATTGCCATTTTACCCTCACAACTGTTCAAAGACTTGAGCACAAAACTCAGGCTCCTTAGTGTGCAGAAGTCCACCAAGCTGCAGCCTTGGCCGATTTCTTCTTCTGGTTCCTCATCCTACTTGAGCAAGTCTGTGTTGCAATCACACTAAATGTACCAGGAATATGGCTGTTAATAACCAGCTGTGTATCTTGACTAGGGGGGTGGTTATCTGAAATCACCCAGGTGAAAAACTACACACCAAGACACATGCAGGCAAGAATAGACACGCAGGCATGAACAGCAAAGGATGAATAAGCTTGGGGATGTGCCAATGTTTTAATATTTGTTACTGTGCTGGGCATAAAACCCAGGGCCTTGTGCATGCTAGATGAACATCTTATTTCTGAATCACCTTGACAGTGTCCAATGTCAACTTTACAGTGCTTCATTGATGTCGTTTTGGTTTGGATTGGTATTTATCATTATGTTTATTTATTTTGTGTGTCTGTGTGCACACGTGTACATCCATGCAAGGATGTACATGTGAGGCTATCACAGAAGAACCTTCATCTTCCACCACTAGAGATCAAACTCAGGCAGTCAGACTTGGCGGCAAATGCCTCTACCTGCTGTACCATCTCACTGGCCCAGACAAGAGCTCACTGTATAGTAAGGGCTAACCTTGAACTCAAGACCCTCCCGCCTCAGCCTTCCAAGTGCTAGCATTATAGATATACGCCACTTTGACCTTTCTGGGCCCCTTTTCTCAATCTGTCTTTTCACTGTATCTCTGTCCTCACGCACAAACCTGGGCCATGCCCATGTTAGATGAGTTCTCCGCCACTAAGCTACACCAGCAGATCTCTTTTTATTTTAAGACATCGTCCCTAAGTTGCCCAGCATGGCCTTCCACTTCTGCTCCTCCACGTGATCAATCCATCTGCTCAGATGAGAAGCAAGCACCACCAGGCCCAGTTTATTTAATTCTCTATGAACTGATGAGTAAATACCTGGGGTTAACCCTCCGAGGTTAGTCAATTCCTAAAAATGATAAGCAGCTGCCTGTAAGCATGCCTTTCAAATGTATACCAGCCTATACACAGGCCATACCCAACCACTGCTAATTTGCTCTGTTCCAGTCTGGTCCCTGGCTACCTGCCATAGTCCCTTCAAAGCCAGTTACCAAGCAGCTACAAACATTCCCCGCACCACCCCTACCCCCAGCCCAGTGAAGTTGCTCAAACCTGCCAGTTCTGAGCCTTTGTATTAATTACTTTTCTCCTCGATGTGACAAAACACCTGACAAAAGCAACTTAAGAAAAGAAGGGGCTATTCTGGCTCACAGTTTGAGGGTGCAGGCCATCAGGTATGACTGACTACATGATGGTCAAGTCACATGAAAAATCAAGAAGCAGGCAGAGATGAATGATGGTACTCAGTTCATTTCTCTTTATTCGGCTTGGGATTCCAGTACCTGGAATGGTTCCATCCATCCTGGTGGGTCTTCTCTTCCACATGCCGAGAGGTGTATTATGTAGGTGATCACAATCCAGTAAAACTGACAAGGGAGGCTACTCATTACAGCCTGCTTCCCCTGCCCTGGCCGTTCTTTCCTAGGTAGCCACAATAACGGCTCCTCCCTCCACCTCTTGATTGACACATGCAATCACAGTCTCTTTGTGATCCCTCATAGTATGGCATGACCTCTCCTCTTGAGAACTGTAACATACTTCAAAGAGAATAGAAAGGCTTTGCTCAGTCAAATTTCAAGTTGGAAATGTAAATTTCATTCACAATAGCCCAAAAGTAGAAACAACCCAAGAGTCCATTAAGCAATGTCTAGATAAACAAAATGTGCTCTGTCCTTCTGATGAAATACCATTCAGCCTTAAAAAGAAAACCCTGTCACATGCTGTGATATGAATGAACCTTGAGAACATTATGCTAAATGAAATAGGTCAGACAAAAAGAACAAGTATAAGCCGGGGTATGGTGGTGCACGCCTTTAATCCCAGCATTCAGGATGTAGAGGCAGGCAGATCTCTGTGAGTTCAAATCCAAACTGGTCTACAAAGGGAGTCCAGGACAACCAGGACTATTATACAGAGAAACCTTGTGTAAACCTTGTCTTAAAAAACAAAAACCAGGAGACTGAAGAGATGGCTCAGTAGTTAAGGGCACTAGCTATTCTTCTGGAGGGCCCAAGTTCAATTCCCAGCACCCATATGGCAGCTCACAACTGTCTGGAACTCCAGGATCTGACAACCTCACACAGGCATACATACAGGCAAAACACCAACGCATATAAAATAAAAATAAATAAAATTTTAAAAAAATTAAAAATCAAACTGTTAGGACCAAAGTTCACTTGACCAAACTTTAGTCAGGCTTCAGAAGCCTGGGAATTTTAAGTAGGCCCTGAGCTCTATGTCAACTCACCCCAGAAACTGATGACATTACCCCCAGGGCTTGGAAGCTCTAACCCTTACCAGGAGGCCAACTTCCCTACTTGGGTATGGCCAGTCCCAGAGCAACAGGGAGAACAACAGAAACCACAGGTTGCCAAGGAAATCCCCACCTTGTTTCCTAGGTCACCTATGCTAGCCAATCAAAGTACTATTGCTTAATGATGCTTGATTATACCTTGCTGAAATGTACCTAACCTGAACTGAGATTCTGTTCCCAGTCTACTCCCTCTCTTTGCCTGGAGAGTCTGTGAGGTTGACCCCTGCATGGTGGCCAATAAAATCCTCTTGCTTTTTGCAACATTCTCAAGTTCCAGGTGATCCCTCGGTTGCCCCACATTCAGGTTCAGAAATCCATTTCTTGAAACTAACAAAACAAAACAAAACAAAAAACAAAAGAGCCAGGCAGTGGTGGCACATGCCTTTGATCCCAGCACTCGGGAGGCAGAGGCAGGTGGATCTCTATGAATTCGAGGCCAGCCTGGTCTACAAAGTGAGTCAAGGGCTACACAGAGAAACCCTGTCTCGAAAACCCCCCCAAAAAAAAAACCCAAAAGAATAAGTACCTTATGATTCAATTGATATGAAGAACCTAGAGTCATCAAATTCATAAAGAGAGAAAGAGGATGTTGGTAGGGGGTAGGAATGATGGAGAATGAAGAGATTATTAATAAGGACAGCATTTTTATTTTTGGAGTTTTTGTTGTTGTTTCAAGGTTTATCTGTGTAACTCAGGCAGTCCTGGAACTTGCTCTGTAGACCAGACTGGCCTTGAAGTGAGAGTCACCTGCCTTTGCCTCCCAAGCGCTGGATTAAATGCCTGGGTTATGATGCCCAGCTGCAATTTTTTTGTTTTGGTTTTGGTTTTTTGGTTTTTCTGTGTATCTTTAGCTGTCCTCCACTCACTTTGTAGACCAGTCTAGCCTCGAATTTATAGAGATCCACCTGCCTCTGCCTCTGCCTCCTGAGTGTTGGGATTAAAGGTGTATGCCACCACACCTGGTGCATTTTTTTTAATACAAAGTTTAATTATTTAGCCCTGGATAGCCTGGAACTCATTGTGTATACCAGGATGGCCTTGAACTCACAGAAATCTGCCTGTCTTTGCTTCCCAAATACTGGAATTAAATGGATGAGCCACACCACACCTGACTAAGAACAACATTTCTGTTTTACAGCGTAAAAAAGAAGTTCTGGAAATGAGTGATAATGATTAGACAACACTGTAAATATGTGTAATTACACTAAATTATATATTTAGAAATGATTAAGAACCAAGCATGTCAGCTTGAGTGTGGTGGCACATGCCTTTAATCCCAGCACAGCACTCAGGAGGTAGAGGCAGGTGGATCTCTATGAGTTCCAGACCAGGCTTCTCTACAAAGAGAGTTCCAGAACAGCCTGGGTTGTTACATGGAGAAACCCTGTCTCAAAAATAAAACAAAACAAAGAGCCAAGCATGTTGATCCATACTTGTAATCCTAGCACTCAGGAGCCCAAAAGATAGCTACAAGTTCAAAGCCATCCTGTTCCACAAAGAGAGTTCCAGACCAGCCAAGGTTACACAGTCAGATAATCTCTATTAAATAGATAAATCCGCTATCAATCAGCATTTTTTTTCAGTCTTTGCATGTTGTCCCAGCAGAACACTTTGTTCCCTTGGACAACCTCTGTTAGATCACACCTTCATTAGCTTCTGCCTTTTGTCTATATGCTCAAGACCTAAGCCAGAATTCAACATATCCCCACTTGGCCTCAGTCTGAAAGAATACTTTTAAACTATTTATTTATTGTTATATTAACATCTCAACTTGGCGCTGGAGAGATGGCTAAGAGGTTAAGAGCACTGACTGCTCTTCCAGAGGTCCTGAGTTCAATTCCCAGCAACCACATGGTGGCTTACAAACATCCACAATGAAATCTGGTGCCCTCTTCTGGCCTGCAGATATACCTGCAGACAGATCACTGTATACATAATAAATAAATCTTTTTTTAAAAAATCTCAACTCACTGACCCAAGGTACAGGAGAAAAAAAGGTTAGTAGAGACAAAGAGTGTAGACCTCTTTAGACATAGGTCCTTGGGGTGATTTGTCAGGATTCCAGCAATCCAGTCAAACAGCATATACAGGAACAGGTACCAGCAGCAACAGGAACCAGCAGCAGTTTGGGGGAGGTTTAGAAGGGACAGCAGCAGCAGCTCCAGTATTGGTGGAAGCAGTGACAGCAGTTGCCACAACCCCATTTGAGGCCAAGGTCTCTTCAGCACAATCTGGGCCTTGATCTTCAGCAGTAAAGGGAGCAGAAGTCTCAGAAGAAGCAAGTCTCAAACTGCTGTCCTTGAGTATATTGAAGCGAAGCATCAATGAGAAGCGATGCTAAGAAAAAACCCTCTGTGTTTCTGTGGTTTCTATTTATACCCCCTCAAAATCCACACAAGGATGTTTTCTAATTGGCCAACATCATGCCCCCACTCCTCACCGAGGTACTTCCTGTTGACCAAGATCACTAGCTCTCCAAGGAGTCCGTCCATCAAAGGATATTTTCCAGCAAAAAGCATATTCCCCACACATGGCAGTTTCTGGCTGGCAAAACATCATGAGTTCTTCCACCAGGATGTGTTTCATGCCTGTTTCACAAGTCTATTTTTCAGCTGTGGACAAAGCATCCTTACATCCCATACTTGAGACCAAAACAAAAACACATTCATTTAAAAAAATAAGAACTTAGCCGGGCGGTAGTGGCGCACGCCTTTAATCCCTTTAATCCCAGCACTTGGGAGGCAGAGGCAGGCGGATCTTTGTGAGTTCGAGGCCAGCCTGGTCTACAAAGTGAGTCCAGGACAGCCAGGATACACAGAGAAACCCTGTCTCGAAAAACCAAAAAAAAAAAAAAAAAAATAAGAACTTCCACCACACCAGTGAAATCTTCCCTATACCTGCTGTCCTTACCTCCTTTACCTATGGCCCCTGTAGCCATCTCCAAGGACACTCTTCAGTCTATTGTATCTCCTAGCCACCTTTGAAAGGTCAAGCAGCCCTAGCACACACACCTGCAGTGGTCCCTCCATAGTAACATATGTCAATACTCAGTGCTCTCCCACTGTGTTCCCTCCCTGCACTATTTCTTTATTCTTCCATTACATAATGTATCCACTTGTGTTAGTAATTACGACTCTGAAGAGTGAAGCTCTAAGGAATGTTAAGAGATTGCTTGTTTAACTTCAAGTAGATGGTGAGCATTGAAGAATCTACATTTGGAGATGGCTGCATTAGTGGCAAACTAGCCAATGGGCAAGAGAAAACCATTGCTTCACCTGTAGAGAGAATGCTGTCCAAAAAGAACAAAACTTGGAAGCAGGTAAGTTGACAGCCTAGCTCCACCAAGACAGGGTAGGCAAGTCCTTCATAATTCCTGCTTTACAATTAATGTCTACTGGGCCAAAAGGCTGAAGATAGATGCTCCAATGCATTGAGAGAAATTGGGGACTGTCCAGGCAGCCAGTTGTCTGTCATTTCTTAGTTTTGGAAGCTGCTGGCCCTCCATTTCCTGTTTATTCAGATATATTTATCCTTCTCAGGTTTCTGATGTAGTTGAAGACTAGATAGTTATGGTTTCATAGTTAAATTTTAAGTTGTTTAGGAATTAAGAGGATCTTCTAGGTCTAAGAACATGGGGGGGTGTTGTTATTGTTGTTGGGTTTTTTGTTTTTGTTTTTTGGGGTTTTTTGTTTGTTTGTTTGTTTGTTTGTTTGTTTGGAGATAGAGTTTCTCTGTGTAGCTCTGGCTGTCCTAGACTCACTTTGTAGAACAGGCTGGCCTTGAACTTGCAGAAATCCACCTGCCTCTGCTTCCCGAGTGCTGGGATTAAAGGTGTGTGGCACCACGCCAAGCCTAAGAAGATGTTTTTAAGTTGGAAAAGCAAGTTAGGATGGAAACTGAGTTAGCAATAGAATTTTAAACTCATCAAGATAGATTAGATAATAGGATATTATTATTAGTTGTCAAATACATATGGACTGGACATTGGGAATGTATGTTATATCTTATAGTAATTATTGCCTAATTGTTCTTATTGTTTTGTCTTGCATTTATCGTTACAAGAAAATGAGCCTTTTATTGGACTAAAAGAGAGAGATGTTGGGGGAAAAAGATACACCTTAAAAAAAAAGAGATTGCTTGTTTAAATCCCTTAATTTATAATGAGGAAAGCAGGCCTAGGTGACTACTTGCCCCAGTGGTCAACATTCATTAGTGATGGAGGAGAGAATAGAATCCATGCCTCAATTTATACTGCCTTTTCTTTCTATAGCATCAAGCTGCCTCTGTTTAACTATTTATTTGTATTTATAACTATTTAGGAAGGCTTAGTCACCAGGGAGTGGCACTATTTGAAAGGATTAAAAGGAATAGGAGGTGTGGCCTTGTCAGAGGACATGTGTCACTGGGGGTGGGCTTTGAAGTTTCAAAAGCCAATGCCAAGCCCAGAACCTGCCCCCATTCCTCTCCCTCTCTTTTTCTCTGTCTTCAGATCAGAATCAGGATGCAGCTCTCAGCTACTGCTCCATCACCTGCCTGCATGCCACCATGCTCTCTACCTTGATAATAATGAATTAAATCTCTGAAACTGTAAGCAAGCCTTCAATTAAATGCTTTCTTTCATAAGACTTGCCTTAGTCCTAGTTTTCTTCACAGCAACAGAATTAAGACACTGAAAATGAAGAATAATCTAAATGTGAACCGGGCATGGTAGTACACGCCTTTAATCTCAGCATTGAGGAGGCAGAGGCAGGAGGATCTCTGTGACTTTGAGGCTAGCCTGGGCTACATCCTGAGTTCCAGGATAGCCAGGACTATACAGAGAAACCCTGTCTAGAAAAACCTAAAAACAAAAAAACAAAAACAAACAAACAAAACCTAAGAACATTTTTACAAGTCTATGTTGAAACCTAATAGTGTCTAGGCCCACCCTCCTACCAGTGGCCTATGGTTTCTCTCACTTGTCTCTTTTTTTGTTTGTTTGTTTTGAGATGGTCTCATTATGTAGTTTCTAGAGCCAGAACTCATGACAATCCTCCCGCCTCAGTCTTTCAAGCTGGGTTTATAAGCTTCAGGTTCTATGGCCAGCTTTTTTTTTTTTGGTTTTTTAAGACAGGGTTTCTCTGTGTATCCTTGGCTGTTCTGGACTCACTTTGTAGACCATGCTGGCATTGAACTCACAGAGATACACCTGCCTCTGCCTTCGGAGTGCTGGGATTAAAGGCGTGCACAACCATGCCCAGCAATTAGACAGCTGTGAACTGCCATGTGGGTGCTGGGATTTGAACTTGGGTCCTTTGGAAGAGCAGCCAGTGCTCTTAACCGCTGAGCCATCTTTCCAGTCCCTATGGCCAGCTTTTTAAAAAAAAATTTTTTTTTAATTATCTATCTATGTAACATCTATCACAGAGTCTCATTAAGAGGCCAGGCTGGTCTCGAACTCATGATCTTCTCACTTCTGCTTTCTGAGTGCTGGACTTGCAAGTGGCTCCACTCTGACACAGTTCTTTATGAACCAAATATTTTGAGACTTGCAGTGTAGCTCAGTGATATTATTTGCTTGTACATGAGGCACAAGGTCCTGGATTTGATCCCCGGCACTGAAGAAGAAAAGAAGATGATTTTATCCTCCAGATTCCCAGGTTTCCGTGTGAGAGTGCATGCTGGCTGGGCATATAACACCGCTAATCCAGTGCCAGCCTTGCACATATGAAACCCTGGGCTTGATTCCTAACATGACCAGGTTAGAGGCAGTATGACAGCCTGGACTGCACGAGATCCTGTCTCAAAAAACAAAAAGAATAAATTTGGCAAACCAAAACAAACAGATAATATCCCTGAAAAAAAAAAATGCAACCTCAAAGCACGTTCTGGGGTTTTTCTTGAACCTAACTGTGCTTTTCGAAACAGTGACACTTGCTCTAATTTTATCTCAACTCTGCAGGCAGATTGTTCCCAGGGTTGGCTTGGTTCATCTACTTCCTGGTCTATTAATCCATTGCTCTTGCTGCCTCGGCTGTGTGGGCATCCTTTCAGATGGAACATACACTAGCTGCCTCCTCCTCCACATCACTCTCGGCTTTCCCACAGAGGCCTCGCCTCTCCTTGCAGGTGCTGCGCCCCATCGCAGGTCCAACAGCATCAGGCAGTTTTTGAGTGTCCC
Organism: Lophiomys imhausi; assembly: GCA_907164525.1. Classification (NCBI taxonomy): domain Eukaryota; kingdom Metazoa; phylum Chordata; class Mammalia; order Rodentia; family Muridae; genus Lophiomys; species Lophiomys imhausi. The sequence continues at coordinate 12,984,825 of CAJQZJ010004381.1, read as the reverse complement.
ATTACCTAGGACACAGCAAGCTCTCCTCTGCAGACAGGCTCATCTTCCTGGGAGACTGCTACTTTCTTGTCTTAATGGATCCTGTCAGAGGCAGGATGTGGCTTTTGCCATCACAGACAAAAAAAAAAGGAATAATGGCTACCATAATGGTGGCATTCGGCCAGCCCCATCAGTATTGGGATTTGGTGGAGAGGAAAAATACGGAAAGTCTGAAACACTTTGTAACTTTTTGAGAGAAATTTAGATACGTAATTTTCCAAGAGTTGCTTGCAAATTTTAATTAAAACTTGGGCGGAAATGAAGACCCGGAAACAAGTGTCATTCATCAACTTAAAACGCCAACTGAAGTAAACACTGCCACAAACTCACTCGGGGGTGGGGGGAAAGGGAGGAGAAAGAAAAGAGGAGTGATCACTCTAGATACCAAGTGAATCAAATTACTCTGAAGGCTCTGCTAGACATCCGCATTAATCACTGGTTATCCCAGATGCACACCTGAACGGAGAACCTGGCTCCTAAAACAAACAAACAAACAAAAAAATCCCAAACAGCTGGCAGACTAGACTACGAAGAGGGATGTGGAGGCAGCAGACCACGCATGGGCCAACCTGGCCTGTCCACGTGGCACTCTCAGTTCCGCCCCGCACCAGGCCGGTTAACTGATTGGATTCCAGGCGGCAGGGCTGGGCAATCTTCCAGTCTGCAGCCTATTCCCATTCTTTTGCTTTCTTTTTCCCCTCTCTATCTCTGTCTCTGTCTGTCTGTCTCTTTCCCTCTGTTCCTGAGTGTGTGTGTGTGTGTACACGCATGTCTTTTTTCCTTTGTTCTAAAAGTGGAAAAAACAGCCTGGACTGTAATTCCCCAGGAGAAAGGAGGCTCCCGGGAAAACCTAGATACTGTGACCCAGGTAGGGGGGCAGGTTGAATGAACCTCCAGACCCACTGCATAGCTTTTTTTCTCCTCTCCTGTGTTTAGGAAGAAGGAGCTGGGGTGACATGGGGACAAAAAAGCCTCTGACTTTGTTTCTTGTGTGGCCCAGGCTCTGCACACACACCCACAAGATGTCCCTAGGGCTGGTCACACACAGGAGGCTGAGAAGCAGCTAGGCCTTTGAGGGCTGGGAGTTATTTGCTCTTGAGCACTTTCAAGTGGGAACCACCAGAGTTTGTGCTGTGTGGATGCCAGAGTGCATTTAGAGGGAACAAATGATTTATTACGGGGGCCTCCACACACCCTCACTCAAAAAGGGAGGAAACCTTTCCCCCTAGCACTTTATCATTAAAACCTTAAAGCAGTGGAATCTATTTGGTTTCTTAAGCCAGCCTGGAAGGGAGTCACAGCTAATCGAGCAGCCAGCTCCTCTCCTCCAGCCTGTCTCTGAGTACAACAATATGTAGAAGCTGGCAAAATAGACTGTAGACCACTTTGATGTTGAACAAGGGAGAGGATGGGGGGAGAGCGGGGGGGGGGGGCGCCCAAACAAGGGAAAAAAAAAAAAAAAACCTGTGTCTCAGTTAACTCTCCCATGTCCTTCCTACAGAACAAATCTGAGATGTACACAGCTGAACTACCCTCCAGGGGAAATTAAAAAACAAATAACTCATTTCAGACCCTCAGGCCCAAGTACAGGATTCCCAGCAAAACAGAATGGCTGGTCTCCTCTTCTGAATTACCCACTCTGATTAAGCAAGACATTGGTAATAATTTTTTTTAAAACCACCACTATCTTTTGAGCAGTTGCCAGGAGTGATGCTCTAAGAAGAACTCTTAGGACTTGTAGAGATGGGTCTTGAACAAGTGTTGAGTACATGCTGATCCTGCAAAGGGCCCAAGGTTCAGTTTCCAGCACCCACATGGTAAATGGTTCACCACCATCTCTAGCTCCAGTTCTAGGAGGTCCCACACCTTCTGACTTCCAAAGACATGCACATGGTGCAGATCCATACAGACAGGCAAAACACTCATACACACTATATGTATATAATATATACTTTAAATAAAATAAAAATAAAAAACCTTTATATTGCCCATGTTCCCCCATTGACATGAAAGTTCAGGATGTGTCATCTTCGAGATATGACCTCTTGACCTTGAGAAGACAGCCTGAACAGGAAACACTCTTATCTTCTTCCCTGAATCGGTCATAAAACTCTCCAGTGAGAGATGACCTCCTTTATACCCTGAGGAAAGGATCCTGCTTATCTCTGAAGATCCAGGAACTCCTAAAAGAATCTGAGCACACTCCCAGCTTCTTTGATTAGATATGCTGTTCTGATAGACCACGCCAAGACTGGCCCCTCTTCATCACACCGGGTCATGAAGACATACAGGTGCCTGTTTTCTTCAGGGTCTCCATTTCCAACATTCCTCCTGTCACTCAGCACTTCCATTAAACATGTTAATATGTTTTTCTCCTAACAGTCTGTCTTCTATTATGGGGACCCCAGCTATGAATCTAGCTATAAGTGAAAAAAAAAAAAAGATATATACCATACTGTTAACCCTTAGCAGTGAATCACCTCTGGAGAAAAACAAAGCTTTGCAAAACAAACAAACCAAAAAAATGCTCATGAACAAAATGTTAACAGTGGTGACGGCAGAAGTTCTTCCTTACTGTGTGAAGACTCCATTTCTTTTTATTATTTATTTTATTATTATTATTATTATTTACTTGTATATGATGGCATGTACACACACCAGGGTCCATGTATGGAGGTCAGAGGACAACTTGGTTCTCCCTTCCATGTGAGTCCCAGGGATTCAACTCAGGTCATGTGGATTGGGGAGAAGAGCCTTTCACCTACTAAGCCATCTCACTGCCCCAATATACTGCATTTTAACTGGCACCAGAGAATTGCGCTGGATGCACAACTTTGGGGCCAACTATTGTCCTCAAAAAGCAGGCTGTAATCCTAGATATTCAGAAGGTCGAAACAACAGGATTGCAAGTCCACAGCCAGCATGGGCTACAGAGTAAGTTCAAGGCCAGTCTGGACAACTTGCCGAGACCCTATGACCATAAAAGAAAAGAACACATAGAAGAGACGTATGGCCTCAATATACTTAACATTCACAGCTAAACATGCAACCCACCAACTGCGTTGTTCTGTCATGCTCAAAATGGGCTTCCAGTAGCCTGGAAAATGGAGGTGCATTGGAGCTAGGAGGAACTGATTTGGAATCTTTGCTCTGTTTCCTCTAGCTGAGTCCCACTGAGTACCTAGTCTCCCAGCCTTTGTTCTCTCTCTGTAACATGGGACTAGAGGTACCGGCATCACAGGGCTTCCACGGAGGTCCTGTGATGATGAGAGGCGTAGAGCCTGCTTGATTTACTGAATGAATATACTGACCTCCATGCCTGTACCCTGGCATGTGCACAATTGTACATGTTCTCATACACAAGCAGATATAATATTAATAATAATAATAAGGCCGGGCAGTGGTGGCGCACGCCTTTAATCCCAGCACTTGGGAGGCAGAGGCAGGCGGATCTTTGTGAGTTCGAGGCCAGCCTGGTCTACAAATTGAGTCCAGGACAGCCAGGGCTACACAGAGAAACCCTGTCTCGAAAAACCAAAAAAAAATAAAAAAATAAAAAAATAAAAAAAATAAAAATAATAATAATAAGAAGAAGAAGAAGAAGAAGAAGTTAATAAAAAATGGAGACTTCATGCAGCAAGGAAGAAGTAAAAAGGGAACGCCACCATTCAATTGTTACCACTGTTAACATTTTGTTCATAGAAGAAGAAGTTAATAAAAAATGGAGACTTCAGCCGGGCGGTGGTGGCGCACGCCTTTAATCCCAGCACTTGGGAGGCAGAGGCAGGCGGATCTTTGTGAGTTCGAGGCCAGCCTGGTCTACAAAGCGAGTCCAGGACAGCCAGAGATATTCAAAGAAACCCTGTCTCGAAAAAACCAAAAAAAAAAAAAAAAAAAAAAATGGAGACTTCATGCAGCAAGAAAAAGGGAACGCTACCATTCAACTGTTACCACTGTTAACATTTTGTTCCTGCGCATGTGTGTTTTGTCTACATTCATGAGGACACAGTCTCCTGCCTTCTTCCACTGGTTGTTAACCCATAAAATTTATGTTGAGATTTTAAGGACTGTGGCAATTACCAAGTGCTAGGAGATATCCCCTGTAGTTGGAGCTGTAGCCTGAACCTATTTTCAGATAAAGCCACCATGGAGATAACCAATGTCGGTTATGTGAGCAATTAAATATATGGCCTTCATATTATCACCTGCCTTATCTCACTTAGTTATTCATACAGCCTCCTATGGGTAGCATTATCTCCATAATGCAGAAAGGTTTGGCAATGTGGGCTAGCAAATGGCTCAGCTGGTAAAAGTACTTGCCACATAAGCCCTATGACCCCAGTTCAATCCCCATGAACCCACCTAAAACTGTCCTCCACATGCACACTGTGGCACATATGCCCATGCACACATATCATACGCACACACAGACACAATAATAATAATATGGTTTTATTGTTCTGGTTTTTCTGTGTAGCCCTGGCTATCTTGGAACTCACTCTGTAGACCAGGCTGGTCTCGGATTCACAGAGATCCACCTGCCTCTGCCTCCAGAGTGCTGGGATTAAAGGTTAAAGGTGGGGGTTGGAGAGAAAGCTGATCAGTTAAGGGCACTGACTGCTCTTCCAGAGGACAAGGGTTCAATTCCCAGCACTCACATGGCAGTTCACAACTGTCTGTAACTCCAAGATCTGACACCCTCACAGACATGCTTTTTCAGGGAAAGCACCAATGCACATAAAAATAAAAATAAAGTTGAAGGTGTGTGCCACCACGCCCAGCCATTACAGACAGTTTCAAACCGCCATGTGGGTGCTGGAATTTGAACCCCGGTCCTTTGGAAGAGTAGCCAGTGCTCTTAACCATTGAGTCATCTCTCTAGCCCCATTGTTTCTTTTTTTATTTTTAAAAAGAAAAGTTTGATAGCCTCGATGGCCATGGCCTCAAGAGTTTACATAAGTAGGCTTTAGACAAGACCTCACCATGGCCAAAGCTCCATTTGTATATTTTATTTCTTGTTGTCACTTAGTTGCATTACTGAATAACATATAGCAGTTGTGAGCTACCTGATGGTGTGGGTGCTGGGATCTCAGTGCCAGTTCTTATGAGGGAGCAACAAGTGCTCTTAACCACTTGGCTAGCTCTCTAACACCAGATACACCATGTGGAAGATAACACCCAAGAGCTGGAGAAATGGCTCAGCCATTAAAGGCTAGGCTCACAACCAAGCAGACAAGAATAACACTCAGAACATTATTTAAAGCTGTACAATTTCAAGGAAGTTTTTCAACAGTTTATGATCTGTGGATGAGCAATTATGAATATTACTGGTAAGAAGCAATTTCTCTCTCCATCTGTCTTCCTCTTTCTATTTCTGTCTGTTTCTTCCTCCCCTCACCACCCTTCATAGTATTCCTATAGATATAGAAATGAAATTGGAAATCCAAGATATCAATTCAAACTTTTTCTTTCTATTTAATGTACCAAGTAGTGAGAGGGAAAGAAAAGGAGAAAAAGAACTATCTCTTACCCGCAAGAGTTTACCTTTGGGTCTAGGCATGGTGGTGTATGCCCATAAACCCAGCACTTAGAAGGTAAAGGCAGGATGCCTGACAGTTCAAGGCCAGTCTCAATTGCATATCAACTCTGAAGTCAATTTGGGCCACACAAGACACAGTCTCACACTTTAATCCTAGCACTCAGGAGGCAGAGGCAGGCAGATCTCTGTGTGTTCAAGGCCAGCCTGGTCTATAAAGTGAGTCCAGGACAGCCAGGGCTACACAAAGAAACCCTGTCTCAAAAAAAAAAAAAAGACACAGTCTGAAATACACACACACACACACACACACACACACACACACACACACACACACGCAGAGGAAGGACAGAGAGAAAAAAAGAATATACACTTTGGATTTGAAGCATTTGCCCTATGGTGAAGCTAGTGCTCGAATGTTTCTGCTAGTGCCTTAGGTAGAATTTCCAAACCCGTGTGCTGAAGAAGATACTGATCCTTTAAGCCTCAGAGCAGCCCAAGTCAGGGTGGCCAGTGACCCCAGCTCTGTCGCCATCAGTCATCACAGAAAAAGGTGGGAAGTTCTTTTTGTGTCAAATGGAGAAACAGAGGTAGAGAGATGGCCCAGTGGTTAAGAGCACTGGCTGCCCTACCAGAGGACCCAAGTTCAATTCCCAGCACCCAAACTGTCTATAATTCCAGTTCCAGGGATCTGACACCCTCTCCTAGCCTCTGAGGGCACGAGGCGTACAAGTAGTGGACAGACATACATGCAGGCCAAACATCCAAGCATAACATTTAAAACTTTAAAAACTTCAAGCAGAGAAAGGAGTAAACATGTAGGATAGGAACAATTTAACAAACGTCTCATTTGAAGCATCCCCTGAAGAACCAAGGTGTCTAAAGAGTCTGATGATACTCATTCCTCCTGTAGGAAAGACGGGAGTCCAAAATCTAGACTTGGGACTATCACCAGCCTCCTTGGACGCCCCTTCCATCTTGGAGGAGGGCGTGACATTCTCGAGTCCCCTCCGTTCTGTTCTAACATCCTGGTTAGAACCAACGGTTCCATTATGAAATGGCAGCTCCACTAAAGAAATGTGTCAGTGCTCTCACCACATAAGGGCCCAGTGGCAGGCCGGAAGTGGTGTCATACACCCTTGACACCAGTACAGACGTTGATAACAGGCAGAGGCAGGAAGATTTGTATGAGTTAGAGGACAACCAGTCCTACGGAGTGAGTTCCAAGCCAGCCAAAGACTTCACGCAGTCTACCACAGAACCCCATCTCCAGCCCTGCCTCCCTTCTTTCTTCCCTTTTTTTTTTTTATTTTTGCATTTTACAGTGATTCTGTGGGCACCTAGCTATCTTGACAGAACTTCAACTAGATAAAAATATGAAGTGAAAACTGCTGAACTTTCTCGTGGGTGGTGTTTGATTCCCAGATGCCCCGCCCACAGGCAAGCCATCCTGCCTAGGAACTCACCTGCATTCTTGTGCTAATGCAAGTTACATCAACCCATTCCTGGAAACTGTGGCGTCCTTATCAACACCAAACCTGGGGCCTTACAGGTATGGACGCAACACAATCTCTGATGTGATGGTTTTTTTTTGGTTTTTCGAGACAAGGTTTCTCTGTGTAGCCCTGGCTGTTCTGGACTCACTTTATAGACCAGGCTGGCCTCGAACTCACAAAGATCCGCCTGCCTCTGCCTCCCAAGTGCTGGGATTAAAGGCGTGCGCCACCACCGCCCGGCATCTGATGTGATGTTTTATCTGCCGATGCTGGCATCTATTATTTCAACAACCGTTTCTCCAATAAGCAGGTTTCTTAACTCTCTGTGCCAAGGTCTGGACCCCAACACTGACAGACAGCTAGGAAAATTAAAAACTTATGTAAAGTGTTTGTACAGCATAACTGCTCAATCAACCCTCCTGTCTCTAGTTTTGCCCGTAGCCTGCTGAGTAGATGTTGAGTAAGAAGGCAATATATTGCTGATAAGCTAAAGAATCCTTGAGAAGAAAGGACTGGGTTCAAAGTCACAAGCCTTTCCTGGAATAGGCTAGTAGGCAGAAGTAAGATATTTCTTTCTTTCTTTCTTTTTTTTTTCCTCTTTTTTGTTTTTTTCCAGACAGGGTTTCTCTGTGTATCCTTGACTGTCCCGGACTCACTTTGTAGACCAGGCTGGCCTTGAACTCACAGAGATCCACCTCCTTCTGCCTCCCAAGTGCTGGTATTAAAGGCATGCGCCACCGCGCCCTGCAAAGGAAGATATCTCAATAAAATAAACACTGAGCTAATCTAAACTACTAAAGCCTGTAGCTCTTACGCTACAGAGTGAAAGCAAACCTAGACCTTTCTTTGTTTTTTCTTTCTTCTTCCCTCCCTATCTTTCTTTCAACAGAGTCCCATGTATCCCACCCTGGTCCTACAGACTCACTGTGTAGCAGAGGGTGACCTTGAACTTCTGACCCCCTGCCTCTGTCTTGAGAACTGGGGTTACAGGTGTGTGCCTCTACACTTGGTTTATGATGTGTTGGAGATCAAACTCAGGGTTCCCTGAATTTTGGATGAGAACAGACCAACGAGCTACAGCCTCAACCCCAAATTCAGCAATTGCATTTATTTTTCTCAGCTGAGGGCTCACACATGCTAGGCCTCACTCTGCCTCTGAACTATAACCCCAGCCCCTAGTTTCATTTCCTTCAATTTTGTTGCTTTATTTTATGAGGCAGAATCTTGCTCTGTATCTCTGGGTAGCTGATCTTGAATTCACTATGTAGCAGGCTCACTTTGTTTGTGATCCTCCTGCCTCAGCACCCAGAGGGCAGGGATTACAGGCATATACCACCATTCCCAGCTTTACTGCTTTTTTTTAAATTCTACACATTAAAATTAAATCGACAGCATTTATGAGATCCTTTAAACGATCCACTCACAGGCCAATGAATAATTTGCTTCATTATGGATATGCTTCCATGAGAGTCAACTGCTAAATAAACTCACACACAGCCATGGTTGGGCTAGGAGCCTAACTGGGCCCCAATACACCAAGCTAAGAATTAAGATGGAGTCACACAAAAGTTCTATATCACTAGGCTCTAAAAATAAAGAGAAAGGGCAGCAGGAGCAGATGGGAACCAGGCTCCCACAGAAGCTCATGCCATTGGCACCATATTGCAGCTCCTCTGTCTTAATCCTTTTACAACAAAGAGGCTGAAGTATCCTGAGGTTCCCTGATCAGTTATTTTTCTGAGGTGGGTCTCCCTGGACTACAAGGAGCATGACTTTAAAATGACCGATCTCTGGCCTTTGTTTCTTCACTCTCCAGCCCTTTTATGACTATACAACAAGTCCCTATTCCACTCATTACAACGGTTAGCCTTTTTCAGGAAATGAAGGATTGCTCAATACCAGAATAAAAAATAAAGCCAATCAAGATCTTTAAACCAAAAAAAAAAAAAAAAGATCTTTAAACCAAATTGTTGTCAATTTGTCCTCTCTAACAGCATAACAAAGTAGAAACCCAGAAAGAATGTGGTGACTCACACAGGAATACATAGTCATTAAAACAGGTAGCTTAAGCACACCTTTTATCCCAGCACTCAGGAGGCAGAGGCAGGCAGATCTCTGTGAGTTCGAGGCCAGTTTGGTCTTCAAAGTAAGTCCAGGACAGCCATGGATAAATGAGAGAAACCCTGTCTCAAAAAAACAAACAAAAAATTAAAAATAAAAATAAATTTAAAAAATTTAAAATTAAGACAGGAGGATTATTAATTTGAAGGTCAGCATAGAAAAAAATAGCAAGACCCTGTACCAAAATGTATATAAATTGAATGTGGTGGCATAGGCCTGTAATCTCAACACTTGGAAGATGGATCCAATAGTTGGGTGTTCAAGTTCATCCTCTTCTATATATCAAGTGTGAAGCTACTTGAGCTATATGAGACCCTATCAAAAATAAAGAAACAAATCTAATTGATTCTTTTTTTTTTATTGGGGGAGGTGTCATAGTAAGCATGTAGGGGTCAGAGATCAACTTACAGGAAAATTAATTCTCTGTTTCTACCATGTGGATCTCAGGGATCAAACTTGAGTTGTGACAGGCTTAGTGTAAAGTGCCTTTGCCCACTGAGTCATCTTACCAGCCAAGATTTAACAGATTCTTGGCACATAATAGCTGCACGTTTTTATGGGGAACACTGTGACATTTCAGGTCACATATACAATGATCAGGGTGCTCGGTGTCCACATTGGAGGCAGATGTATATATGGGGTCTCTGACTTGTCTCCAACATGATTGCACGCTATCAGGAATGTTTTTTTTTTTTTTTAATAAAGATGGAGATGTTTAGGAAGATTAGAGGCACTGGACCTCATCAGGAGCAAGCGCTCCTGAATCACTGTTGGGCTGGGAGTGTCCAGATTCAGCAGCATGAGCATTTTGCTAGTGGGAGGGAAAGAGTTGAAAAGAGGTTACAGCTGGGCGGTGGTGGCGCACCCCTTTAATCCTAGCACTTGGGAGGCAGAGGCAGGTGGATCTTGGTGAGTTCGAGGCCAGCCTGGTCTACAAAGTGAGTCCAGGACAGCCAGGGCTACACAGAGAAACCTTGTCTCGAAAAACCAAAAAAAAAAAAAAAAAGAAAAGAGGTTACAAATTGTTCAGAGAAATAACAGCATTTATTCCCAAATGACAACTCTTTATCTTCCAACCCCAGGCCTGTTTGTTGACAAGCCATTGTGTGTAAATGTGTTGGTCAAGGAACCAGGGGCCTCTCATTCGAGCTGTGCGCATTAGGCCTTGATCTTGTCTCTGCTGGAATTCGAGAGGCTCCCCCATAAGCAATCAGCCTCCTAATGGGCAAGAGGCACCTCTGGGAATGAAAATTTGACAAGGCTTGTCAAAACTGTCAGGCAGTACTACAGAGTCTTTTTCATTCCCCTGTTCTGCCACAGGAGGGGAACAACTCCATGAGCTACGCCAGCCCTTTGAGGACAAGTGCTAAAACCACCAGAAATGCTGCTCAGACATGAACAGAGCACACACAGAAATCTGCTGTCTTAGTGTTTCTATTGCTGTGAAGAGACACCATGACCACGGCAACTCCTATAAAGGAAATTTAATTGGGGCCGGTTTATAATGTCAGAGGTTTAGTCCATTATCTTCAGTGCAGGAAACATGGCAGCACACAGATGGAGGAGGAGCTGAGAATTATACATCCAGATTGGCAGGCAGCAGGAATTGAACTGGCTTGAGCTTCTGAGACCTCAAAGCCCACCCCCACAGTGATGCACTTCCTCCAACAAGGCCACAACTATTGCAACAAGACCACACCTCCTAATAGTGCCACTCCCTATGGGCCAAGCCTTCAAATATATGAGTCTATGGGGTCATACCTATTCAAACTACCATATTTACCATGTTTCTCTCAAATGCAGGAAGAATAAAACCATATGTTCAGTTCATAGTATATATCTAGAGCTATGGGAACAGGTAATAGTAACTAGTCTCCCTCTTCCTCTTCCTCTCGACTCCATGACCAGGCAGAAGTGATTAAATTGCCTGATGAATCAAGCAAGTTTCAGACACCCCTCTGGAGATAAAATATATCTATGGACAGTTTTTCCCTGAGGCGGTTATGTTTCCTCAGCACTACAGTGCAGAAACCTGTAGGAATAAAAGTCAGCTGCAGCCTGAGTACAGACAGACACACCTTAAAACGAAAAGGTGTCAGTCATTTTGTAGAGTGCTCACTTAGCACACATAAAACCCTGGTTTTCATCCCCAGCACATCATAAAATCAGGGGATGGTGGCACGTGCCTGCAAACCCAGCACTCAGAAGTTGAAGGCACAAGGATGAGAAGTTCAGGACCATCCTCTGCTATATAGTAAGTTCAAGGCAAGCCTTATATACAGTCCCTATCTCAAAAAGAAAAAGGGGGGTTGGGGAAAGGAAGGAAGGAAAGGGTGTCAAAAGCCTAGCATGGGGACTGTAGAGATGACTTGGTGGTTTAGAGCACTTGCTGCTTTTGCAGAGGACCAGTTTCTTTCCAACACTGGGCAGTTGACAAGTGCCAGTTTAAAACTCCAGCTACAGGAGACTCGCTGTTCTCTTCTGAGCCTCTGAAGGTACTCACACATACACAGAAGTAATTAATTAAAAGCACTAAAGTAAGCTAACCAAGAGCAGAGGGATATATAGGAGATATAGGCAGGAGGATTAGAAGTTCAAGGTCATCCTCTGAATCACAGTAAATTCCAGACCACCCCAAGAATTTAGAGATCGCTGGGCGTGGTGGTACACACCTTTAATCCCAGCACTCAGGAGGCAGAGGCAGGTGGATCTCTGTGAATTCAAGGCCAGCCTGGAATACAGAGAGAGTCCAGGACTGCCAGAGCTGTTACACAGAGAAACTCTGTCTCAAAAACAAAACAAAAAAAATCATCCTCGAGATTCTATAGAGAAGAGACAAGACAGAGGCAGAGAGAGAGAATGGCCAGTCACAGGGCACACACCATAATCTCAGAACTCAGGGGATGAAGCTTGGAGGATTGCCAGGAGTTCAACACCAGGCTAGACTGCACATGAATGGGAGGCCCTGACTCAAAAAAAAAAGAGAGAGAGAGAGAAATGGTGGCACTCCTTCACATGTTTTTGAAGAGTTTTATATAGACAGGGGATTTAGCAAACAATTTGAGGTTCTCTGGGTGTACAGAGGAAGGAGGAGGCAGCTGGTTCACACATCAGACCCCTCATTGCATGCTCACAAGCATGCAGCCCACCTCAGAAATGGCACCACAGGACACAGCTGGCAGCTGGTTCACACATCAGACCCCTCATTGCATGCTCACAAGCATGCAGTCCACCTCAGAAATGGCACCACAGGACACAGCTGCTTTTGGACTTCTAATTACTTCACTGTCTAATTCATGCTAACACAGCAATTAGTGATAAAGCTCAAAACACTCGTACACATTAGCCTGACGACATTTAATTATGACATTAGATGTACTGCACTTTGTTACATAGGTAGCTTAGCAAGTGATAAGAAATCTACATGGCTAGCCCCTCTAACTGACAATGTAATAAAAGTAAGGGAAGCTGTGAACACCTCAGCTTGTTATTAAAAAAAAAAATGTGTGTTTTTACATGAGATTCACCATTTCTAGACACTGATGAGAACAGCAGTGTTCCCTGGTCAGGTAAAAAAAAAAAAGACTACATTTTGATTTTTAAAAAAGTAAAAGGAGAAGCGAATCCTGACTTCTTTGATGACCATGAAACAAACAATAGCAAGAAGATGGTGAGTTCAAAGCCAGTGTGGGCTATATAGTAAGACTGTGAAAGGAGGGACAAAAAGAAAGAAGGAAAGAAAGGAAGGAAGGAAGGAAGGAAGGAAGGAAGGAAGGAAGGAAGGGGAGGAGACAGCCAGAGAGGGAAGGAGAAACAAAAAACAAGAGGAAAGGAAAGAGAGGGAGGGATGAAGAACGAGGGAAGGAAAGAGGGAAGATTGACACTTGGTTATCACTTAAGGCCTCTCTTTATCCAATCTCACTTTTAAGTATCTTAGATGTTAGCAGAAAACACAGGGGAAATTCCATGGTTTTTGCCAGAATGGTCCGTGGGATGTGCCATTCGATGTTGGTTTACGTGGAGCTTGTTCATGAGACATGATTAATAGCCCAGCAGCACTGCCAAAAAGCCCATAAATCCGGCCATCCACAGAATAATTGACATGATGCTTGTCTCGCAGATATGGGCAGCACTTCCTTATCTCAGTCCAATCCCCAAGTGGGCATTCGAAGCCGCTGATTATGCAAGACACAGTTGCTGACACTACAAGTTTGGGGTCTGTTCCTTATAGCACCCAATTAGCAGCCACATAAAGCCGGACTCGCCGTGACCAGCCTCGTCCAGATGTAAAGAACCAGCGGAAGGAATACAGGTGATGGCTCACACCCAGCTAGATCACCCAGATCTGAAAAGGGGAACCCTCATTCACATTCTGCCTCAAGTGCCCCCTGCCTCATGTCCAGAGGGCAGCATCTGCACCCAGCCTTGTTGGATGTCCTTTATGAGCCCCACCAAACTACTCTCCCACTACCTCACCTCCTTCTCAGTTAGTCTGACAGCTTTACTTTTCAAACTCGTCTACACTCTCAGCGTGTTGACTTCCTATGTGAACTTAAGACCCTCACTTCCTTTTAGGTCTTTAGATTTCTCTGAAGCATACAGGAAGCCCTGGCTTCAAACCCCACTATCTCAAAAAACCAGGTCTGGTGTTGCATCCCAGCACTTAGGAGGTAGAAGAAGAAGGATAAAGAACTGGAGACATGGGTCAGCGATTAAGAGCACTCACTGCTCTTCCAAAGAAGCCAGGTTCAAATCTCAGTACCCACATGGCAGTTCACAGTTGTCTGTAATTGCTGGGCATGGTGTCACAAGCCTTTGATCCCAGCACTTGGAAGGCACAGGCAGGTGTGAGTTCTGTGAGTTCAAGGCTAGCCTGGTCTACAAAGTGAGTCTAGGACAGTCAAGGATGCACAGAGAAACTCTATCTTGAAAAAAAAAAAAAAGAATTCAAGGTCATCCTTGGCTATATAAGGTTGAAGAAGCCAGCCTGGGCTACAAGAGACTATACAAAAACAAATACATAAAATTCTAAAAATGAGAAAATTTTAAACAAAAGCAAAACAATACTGACTGAGCAGAGCAGCCACTGTGAAGATTAAAGATTACATAACAAACAAGTTGTAAAAACCTTTGAAAGCACAAAATGCCTACGAGTAATTATTACCATTGTTATTAATCACCTCGGTTCATCACATATAGTAAACACGAGACAATAAAGAGGGGGCTTTCAAATGCAGTATCAGCAGCCGGGGCCATTTATTACAATGCTATTTGCTCCAATTCCATTACCGTTATAAAATTTTACGCTCATCTAGCACTTTTCATCTGAGAATGTCAGAGTGCTGTACCAGCATGGGCTCTAATTACACTAATCCTTGGAACACGAAGAAAGCAGTCTCAAAAGACCATTTCTATTGCCATGACTCACCATCCAAGAGGCAGTCCTGGGGACAATCTAGATCTGGGGAGGCCTGCTGAGGGCTGCATCTCAAAACTTCTGAAGTCTGAAGAAGGTCCTAGGTAAGTTTGCTCTATCTATCTATCTATCTATCTATCTATCTACCTACCGACCTACCTATCTATCTATCATCTATCTATCTATCATCTATCTATCTACTTACCTATCTATCTATCATCTATCTATCTACCTAACTATCTATCTCTATCTATCTATCTATCTACCTACCTACCTATCTATCACCTATCATCTATCTACCTACCTATCTATCTATCATCTATCTATCTATCTATCTATCTATCTATCTATCTATCTATATCTCTCTGTGTATGCTGAGGGTGAAACTTGGTGCCTCATATATGTGCACAGGTGCACACACTTGTCCACTGGATTTTAAGCCAGCATGCCCCTAGATGTTGCAAACATGGATGCACATGAATTTGACTGAAGATGAACAGCAGCTGTGTTTGGGTTGGGGCTATAACTCAGTGCTAAAATGTATTGCCTGCTGGAGGTCTTTTGAAATGGAAAAGCCACTCTGGAAAGAAAAAAAAAAAAAGAGCAGATGAGATGGCTCATTGGGTAACAGCACTTGCCATCAATACTGACTACCTGCGTTTCATCCCCAAAATCCACATGGTAGAAGGGGACAGCTGACTCCTGCAGGTCTCTACATGTACACTAAATAAATGTAAAAAAACAAAACAAAACAAAAACCCAAAACTGGGCTGATTATAGTGGCATTTACCTATAATCCCAGCCCTTGGAATGCAGAGGCAGGATGACCTGGAGGTCAAGGCCTTTATCCTCAACTACATAGA
Source organism: Lophiomys imhausi (assembly GCA_907164525.1). Classification (NCBI taxonomy): domain Eukaryota; kingdom Metazoa; phylum Chordata; class Mammalia; order Rodentia; family Muridae; genus Lophiomys; species Lophiomys imhausi. The sequence continues at coordinate 12,969,354 of CAJQZJ010004381.1, read as the reverse complement.
AAGTTTGAGGCCAACAAAGGCTACAAGAGACCCTCTTTCAAAACAACAACAAGCAGGGTGTGGTGGCACATGCCTTTAATCCCAGCACTTGGGAGGCAGAGGCAGGCTGATCTTTGTGAGTTTGAGGCCAGCCTGGTTCTGCAAAGTGAGTCCAAGACAGTCAGGGATACACAGAGAAACCCTGTCTCGACAAACCAATAAATAAATAAATAAATAAACAACAGCAAAACATAAAGTAGATACAAGAGCTATGAAATCCATGAACTGACTGGAAAATCTGTAATGGATGGAACTTGATCCAGGGAGTAGACTGTGCTAGCGTTTCTCCCCATCTTGCTCCTTGCTGTACACTGAGCTGCATAAGTCAGAAAAAATAAGAAGCTGCCTATGTCACAGTTGTCCCCTCAAGACTCCTGTGAATGCGTTCATTCCAGGACACAGTGACTGAACTTAAGACACCAAGTTTACATATGTGGGATGACAGAAAGCATAGCAGAGTTAATCAATAGTACAAAAGTAAACAGCCTCATTTATCCCTCAAACAGAGAGGAAACAGCCAAGCTGGGTTGGCCGTCGACATCACACGGGCCAAATTGCTCTTGTGATTACTGCGTTACTGCCTCACAAACCCCTAAGCCTCCTACAGAGCCAGCTTATCAGAGGTGAGCTGTGCCCTATACTGTCCCAATTGTCAACTACTCTTGTCGTCGCTGAGCTCATGCTGAGCCGCTACTCAGCTTGATAGACAATAACAGTAACAACAACAAAAAAGCCCTGCCTGGTAAATTATTGTTTTTATACACAAAGCAGATCAGTTTAGTAGACAGTTTCTACAACATCCAACAAGCCACAGACATGTTCCCCAGTCTTACCCCTTTAGATCCAAGTGTACCCTCAGGGCTCAGGATCCTTCTCCAGGCCACTGTGGTCTTACACAAACATCATGATTAGTACCATGCTTGTTCCTATTAGCGTCAGCAAAGAAGAATGAGATTGGCAAGGGGAAAACCCACTGAGTCCCAAGCAGAGAAATTAAAGCTGATATGTTTTTTAATTGATAGATAATTGTACATCTTTATGGGGTACATATGATGCTACCAACATTATGCATTGGGTAATGATTAACTTAGGATATTAATCATCTCGAACATTTATCACTGAGCTGGCATCATTTTTATTTTTGGCTATTTAAAACAGGGTGTCATGTAGCCCGGGCTGACCTCCAACTTACTACATAGCAAAGAATAATACTGAATTCCTGATCCTCCTGCTTCTATCTCCCAAGTATTGAGATTATAGCAACATATACAATACTCAATGTTTGTTTGTTTGCTTGTTTTAGGTGTGTTTTGTTTTTGTTTTTTGTGGTTGTTTACTTTGTCACTTTTTTTGGTTTTTTTTCGAGACAGGGTTTCTCTGTGTAACAGCTCTGGCTGTCCTAGACTCACTTTGTAGACCAGGCTGGCCTCGAACTCACAGAGATCCGCCTACCTCTGCCTCCCAAGTGCTGGGATTAAAGGTGTGCGCCACCAACGCCCGGCTTACTTTGTCACTTTTATTTATGACAAATGTTCTTTGATCTCTTCTGCTCACATGTTCTTTGAAGCAATTCCATCAACCATAGCCAATCAGAGAAAAGAATTATCTGATTCATCCTGCAAATGGCCCACAGATAGCATGAGTTTTAAACTGGCCATTAAACTGACCTGTGACCTTGCCAAGCTCAATCACATTCATCTGAATGGGCACGTGGACTTTAGCAGCAATAATACAGCTGCCTGTGGAGCATTTCTACAGCACTTTGGGTCCATGAACTGGCCATCGTGGTTCTGCATGTTGAGGACACACCTGATCAGTCCAGGTCCAGGGGGATCGCAGAAAGTCTGTTTGTTTGCTTGCTTTAAAGTTGGGTTTTTTGCTTTGTTTTGTTTCGACATGGCATCTCCCTATATAACCTAGGCTGACATTAAACTCATATTTCTTCTGCCTTTGTGCCCCTCTGCCCAATATTGGGTATACTCATTTGTTTGTTTGTTTTAGTTAGTTGGTTGGGTTTTTTTGTTTGTTTGTTTTTTCAAGACAGGTTTTCTCTGTGTAGCCCTGGCTGTCCTGGACTCACTTTGTAGAGCAGGCTGACCTTGAACTCACAGAGATCCACCTGCCTCTGCCTCCTGAGTGCTGGGATTATAGGGGTACACCACCAGGCTGGAGAGATGGCTGGGCGGTTAAGAGCATTGGCTGCTCTTCCAGAGGTCCTGAGTTCAGTTCCCAAAAACCACATGGTGGCTCACAACCATCCACAATGTGATCTGATGCCGTCTTCTGGCTGCAGGTGTACATGCAGATAGAGCACTCATATACATTAAATAAATAAATCTTTCAAAAAAAAAGGGTGTGCATTGCCATGCCCAGTGGATATAGTCATTTTTAATACATGAGTAGTATCAATAAATATGGAAAATTTAGAAAACACAAGTGGGGGGGGAAAGGGAATATATTATTGGGTAAGTCCAGAAATTAATTTCTATCTCTACATAATTTATTTCAAAGTTGACAAGATACACTTCCCAATGAATACCTCCACATTCACAAATGCAAAGGAGAATAAACAAATCAAGAAAAGTATCTCACCATGAACCAACTTACTTAGGGCAACTGAATCCGGTATAGCAGACCCCACTCAAGTTTCACAATGGAATTCTATATAGTAAAGAAAAATGATTCAAACATAAATGGTTGGAACTGGAGAGTATTATACTGAGAGATAACCCAGACAGAAAGATAAATTCCATGTCTTCTCTCTCTCTCTCTCTCTCTCTCTCTCTCTCTCTCTCTCTCTCTCTTTCTCCAGCCATTTTTTCTTCTGTGTAATAGTCCTAGCTGTCCTGGACTTGCTTGGTAGACAAGGCTGCCTCAAACTCACAGAGATCCACCTGCCTCTGCCTTCCAAGTGCTGGGGTTAAAGGCTTGTGCCACCACCACCTAGCCTCATGTCTTCTCTCTTGTGGTTCCTAAATCAAAAACTTTAGATTTGAGTATATAATCTGGAATAAACATAGAAGCCAAGGTAAGAAAGGGCCTGGGCAGGAGGGGGGGGGCTCTAGAGCAGGTGTTTGGCAGGACATACGTGTTTTGAAGAGGGAAAAGGTAAGATGGGAGAAAGACATAACTGGGTGACTAATTCGGAGGAAGAGGGCGAGAGGGGGAAAATAACAGTAAGGGTGTTGGGAAAAACCATAGGGAAAAGTCAGGCATGGTGGCCCACACCTTTAATTCTAGCACTCGGGCAGGAGAGCCAGGCAGAGGTAGGCAGATCTCTGTGAGTTCGAGTTCAGCCTAGTCTACAAAGTGAGTCAGGACATCCAGGGATATATACAGAGAAACCCTGTCTTGAAAAACAAAAATAAAATAAAATAACACCCAGAAAGATACACATGGTATATATTTACTTATAACTGGATTTTAGCCATATAGTACAGGATAATCATCCAATAATCAATAGTCCTAAAAGAACTGGAACATAGACTTGGTTACCTGTTAGTGGGACACTCCACCCTAGTGGAACTGCCATGTATCCCCCCTGTGCAGGAGGAAGCTCTTAGACCTCATGTGACTAATGAACTGAGGGGGGCTGATACATGGAGGCACTCTACACTGGAGGGGTAGGATGGGTGGGAGAGGTGATAGAAGGTGGCAGGGTGGGACCGGGAGGGGATGGAGGGATGGGGCAGTAATGGAGATGTAACTTGAAGTAATAAATGAATGTTAAAAAAATTAAAATTAAAATTAAATAAATAAATAAATAAATAAATCTCTTTTCACAGCAGACAGACAATATTAGAGAGATCTACAACCTGTCAAAATGTAGAGAATAATTAACTGTGGTGTGCCCAGTCCCAAATAGGGTATTTATAGCACAACCCCTACAGCTAAGACTCAGGGGACATCAAGGAAGAGGACGCTAAAAGATTGGTTGTAAGAGCCTGAGAGCCTCTGCTCAGGGACTATATGGGAGTGTCTCCAGGACCAGACAGCCATGCTGTTCGTACAGACTCTCAACAACACAGCTGCCTGCACAAAACCCAAAAAGACCACACCACTCAACACACCAACATGGACAGAGGAAAGTTCCACAAACCCTCATCCCTAGAAGACAAACAGTCAAGGCTGCTGAGACAGGAAACTAGTGTTTTGTTTTGTTTCTCTTAGACACACACACACATATACACCCCTCTCCTTGTCCTAAGAGGTCAGTCACAAACACATGAAAATAAGGACAACACTAATTGAAATCAGTACAGGTGGGGTTGTATCAAAAATAAATATAGAAGCCAAGTATGGTGGCGCACACCTTTTCATTTCAGCACGTGGAAGGCAGAGGCAGTTCAAGGCCAGCCTATATACAAAGTGAGTCCAGGACAGTCAGGGCTATTATACAGAGAAACTCTGTCTTGAAAAATAGATGGAAAGGAAGGAAGGAAGGGATCATGAATTTGAGAGGAGTTGGGGGAGAGAGAGGAGTTGGAGTGGAGAGGGGGTAAAAACATGAAAATACAAGGTACTTCTGTATAAATCCTCAAGAAGAAAAACTAGTATTCCTTTCTCCTCTCCAATTGCTTCTACCCTGTGACACAGGTCTCTGCAGAGTAATCACAAGGATATTCCAAATCCATGATCATGCCAAGGAGCTGCCAGTGACAGGATAATTAAAGGTATAATGACCATCACATAAGGCTCATTAAGTTCTTTGGTATTAACAAGGGGTCCTCACCCTCATAAAGAAGGAGGGCCATTACTCTAGTCTGTGTTGGATGCCTAAGACTTTATTACATTTCATTTATTTTATTTTTATTTATTTGAGGTCTCTCTCTTTCTCTCTCTCTCGTGTGTGTGTATGGGGGGGTGTGGGTGTGTGTATGTATGTGTGTGTGCACGCGCGCGCGCACATGTGCCTCAAGGTGGACCTGGGAATTGAACTGTGGTCACCAGGTTTGGAAGCAGGTCCCTTTACTCTCACAACCTGACTCCTGAGACTTTATTTCCCATCTAGGCCCATCTGCCTTCAAGCTTTGACTGTCAGGATGGTTTTGAACAGTTCACTTTTCACTTCGAAGCCCGTATCCTAGGTTTTGTGTCAATGGGCTGAGTCTCAGCTACTGCCCTGGAACTGTGTGTCACTCATGTACAATAGCCTTCATTCAAGGGAAACCTCTCAAGTCAGCTGGTAGCACACGCTTGTAATGCCTGCTGTTACCAGGCTGAGACAAAGGGAAAGCCACAAGTTTGAAGATATCTTGAGTTACAAGGAAGTACCAAGACCCTAGCTCATAAAAGAGAAGAGAAGAAGGCTGTGAGGATGGTTCAGTGGGTAAAGGCACTTACTGCTGAAACTGAAGAGAACCAACTTCCATAAGTTGTCCTCTGATCTCCACATTCTAACCAGTCATAGTATGAGCACAGACACACATACATACACACACATACACACACACAAACACGAAATGCACATTAAATAAATGTAATTTTAAATTTAAAACAAATTTAAATTTTGTTTCCCTTTAAAAACATTTTAATGAAGTATCAACTTTTTAAAGTTTATTTATTTTATATGTATGGCTGTTTTGTCTATATGCATGTGTGTGCTTCATATGTGTGTGTGTGCATCATACCTGTGCCTGGTGCCCACATAGGTCAGAAGAAGGGCAATAGGTCCTCAGGATCTGGAGTTATGGAGCCACTGTGTGGGTGCTGGAAACCAAACCCAGGTCCACTGCAACAGCAACAAGTGCTCTTAACCAAGGAGCCATTCATCCATCCTGGTCTTTTAATTTTTTAAGTGGAAAACAAAAAAAAAAGATATTTATTCAATGTGGCCACATTAGGAAGAGGGACAAAGAGATCCAGGAAATCTTTCAAGTCCAGCTTTGGGGTGCTCAAGTGGGAGTGTAAGGATCCAAGGATATGCATAGTCCCCCGTCAAGGTCAAGGTGTGGTCACAACCACTACTGCCTCTTTGTTATCTCAGTCTCAGGTTCATACTGTAGGGTGTTCTGACAAACTGTTAGAACTGCATGAAATCTCTTTCTGGGAGACAAGTTCTCCCATGAGGGAAATTCTGATGGGAGGGTATCCATTATTTCAATAATCTGCTAGGCAGATTGAGAGACAATCCTGTTTCTTTAGAATATTTATAATTCTCCTTTTTTAAATATTTTTTTATTTTCATGTACATTTGGTGTTTGGCCTGCACATGTCTATGTGAGTGAATCAGATCTACTGGATCCCACAGTTGTGTGCTGCCATGTGGGTACTAGGAATTGAACCTGTGTCCTCTAGAAGAGCAGTCATTGCTCTTAACTGCTGAGCCATCTCTCCACTCCCTGCATTTCCCCCTCAAAAAAATCATGGCAGAGCATGGTAGCATATGCCTTTAATCCCAGCACTCAGGAGGCAGAGGCAGGGGGATCTCTGTGAATGCAAGGCCAGTCTGGACTACAGAGTGAGTTCCAGGATAGCCAGGGCTACACAGAGAAACCCTGTCTCAAAAAACCAAAATAAATAAATGAATGAATGAATGAATAAATAAATAAATCATAAAATATTTTAAAAGGAAACTTTTCTCATTGAATGCTTCTCTAGGCAACTTTTTCTTTTCTTTTTTTCTTTTTTTTTTGGGGGGGGGTTTGAGATGGGGTTTCTCTATGTAGCTTTGGGTGTCCTGGAACTCACTCTGTAGACCAGGCTGGCCTCGAAATCACTGATCCATACTGATCCATGCAACTCTTTTGTTTGTTTTGTTTTCTTTTGCTCACTGTGTAAACCAGGCTGGCCTAGAACTCAGAGATCCACCTGCCTCTGCCTCCTGAATGCTGGAATTAAAGGCAAGTGCACACCATCCCAACCCTAAGAAACTTTTTATCTTTTTAATTTTTTATTACATTTACTGGTGTCTGTGTGTGTGTGTTCAAAGATCTAGTATGAGGGCATGAGTTCAAACTCCAGAACCCAGTTAAAGATGTAAAGAAAGAACTGACTCCTCAAAGTTGTCTTCTAACCTACTAACCTACACACACACACACACACACACACACACACACACACACACACAGGCATGCTTTTGCTCAACATGACATACAGACACAAAATAAACAAATAAATACATGTCTTTAAAGATGCACATCCCAGCCGGACATGGTGGCGCACGCCTTTAATCCCAGCACTCAGGAGGCAGAGGCAGGTGGATCTCTGTGAGTCTACAAAGTGGTCTACAAAGTGAGTCCCAATCTCAAAACAACAACAAATGTATATCCTGCTTTCATTCACAGGCAATGAACAGACCCAGCCATGCTTGCATTTTAATCCCAGCTCACTTCCCTGAACCTTAGTTTCCTGGTCTCTAAAAAGGAAATACTATTTCCCATATATAAACTACTCCACATGGGCTTGACTGGGTCTGCAGTGGCTGGAGCTCTAGTCTCTTTATCTATCATCCCTCCTATTATTAAAGACCACAGAGGAGTTGCTGCAGAGTGGGACAGTGAAGGTTACTTCTTGTAGAAATGCTAAGTCAGGTCAGGTCCAGACTTCTTATCTAAGCCAATTAAAGTAATCGGGAAAGGACTGTGGTGAGTATTATGTGAGAAGGAAGTCATATTTTGGCCATATTAGCTTAGGTTCAAAATAAAAATTTTAGTGGACAACTTTTTTTTTTTTTTAAGAGCTAGAGAAACCCAAGTCATGTTAATACAGCCCGTTTCTCTTACACACACCCAGGGCTTTCAAGCTTCCTTGAAGTAAATAAAATTGTGACCCTGATACATTAAGAAAAATGCCCTAGAGCAGCCAAGAGTGAAAATAAACATGACTAAGCAATAAATTAGAATCTTCCTCCCTCTCCTTCTACCTCCCACATGCTTGGGTTTTGCAAAAGGATAAAAATGAAGTCCATCTGGAGGCTATGGCACAATCAGGGCCTGCTCCCCAACATCAGCGCGCACACACACACACACACACACACACACACACCACCTCCCGCAGGTGACTCTGGTCCCTTGCATCAGGGGGCACTAGATAAACATGAGACAGATGGAATGAGCAGATGTCTGCAGCCCCACACCTAGCCTACAAGGGACAGACAGTGAGTGAGTAGGAAGCCCAGAGAGGAACAGACATCCCGTTTTTTTCTACCCACTCCCCTGATCCTGTGAGTGGTGATGGTGAAGGTGGGACAGTTTCCCTGTACTGTGACAATTTTGGTTTGAATGGGAAATGTCCCCCACTGGCTCTCATGTTTGATTCTTGGTCTTGCTGATGGTACTTTCTTGATAGGTGGTAAGAATCTTAGGAAGTAAAATCTAAGTGGGTGGAAAGATCCCTGGGATGAAGCCTTTGAATCTTATCCCTGGTCCTCTGTCCTTCCTGGCTCTCTGTTTCTGGTCTACCATGAGGTAACTTTCCACCACATGTTCCCATCATGATGATGCTCTACCCAAGCACATGGAATCAAATGACCATGGACTGAACCCTCTGCAAAGGTGAGGCAGAGCAGCCCCACCTCACCCCCAGATACACACCACTGTTTTCTCAAGTATGCTGCTCACAACATTGCAAAGTAATTAGCACAAAGACCTTCAAATCTAGACAAAATATTAGACCCAAAGCAGGCTGAAGCTTACATGCAACAGATGAGAAAACTGAAAAGCCTTTTTTCTTAAAAAAACAAAAACAAAACTTATTACATTTATGTGTGTATGTCATCTTACCAGCTCTGACTCTCTCCCTCTTCACCTCTCCACCTCTCTCTCTCTCTCTCTCTCTCTCTCTCTCTCTCTCTCATTGGTACTAGAAATTGAACCTAATATCTAACACATATTCAGAAAGTGTTCCATACCCCAACGACATTCTCAGCCATAAATGCATACATATCTTTTAATTTATAACCAGAGTCTCAGTAAGATTCTAAGCAAGTCTTAAACTTGTGATCCTCCTGCTTCAGCCTCTTGAGTAGCTGGTGTCGCAGGCCTGTGCCACCAGGCCCTGCAGAAACAGAGCTTTTAAGTGACTCAACCAACCTCAACTACTAGTTCATTGAAGAAGCAAAAGTAGATTCCAAGTCTCCTCCTTCCTAGATCTGTCTTCCTTTGTTATAATCCTTCTCACTATATGGCCAAAGACTGTTCATACAACTTCACCCTAAATAACTATGTGCCAGGATTGGGGTGGGCATATGAATCAGGATGATTATTCTAGAGTAGCCATAAAATATCTCTCTGAACTTTCCAAAAAAGAAAATGACTCTTAGAGGGGCCTGCTCATGAACTTCAAACATCAGTACCCATGATGTGTCAAGTTAGGTACTGCGTGCCAGAAACGGAAAAAAATGAAGACAGCTCTTGGAGTTGCTCCTCAATTAAACTCTATTCCATCAAAATGGATAAACAGAGAGGAGCCTCAGACTATAAATGAACATGGGATAAACACAGATAACAAGGAGACAAGATGAAATATTTAGATTATATACTGGCCAGGGGTTAAGTGGATCAGTGGAGTGATGAGTTGGGTAGAGCTATGGATTTCCATGTTTAGACAGAGTGGATTAGATTTTCCAGCATGTGAAATGGCCAAGTCAAAATGGCAGTCATCAGTAAAGACAACCCCTGCATTCATCTGTAGGGGTGCCTTTCTGTCAAAGAGCAGAAAGAACAGGACCTCGACATCTCACTCGTCTTTACGACATCCTGGTGAGTCAGATAGCCAGCCCTGTAATTCTCAGACTTCTGATGAGGAAAGAGACGCAGGGCAGGGAGGGGAAGGTCAAGAGCCACTGAAATCCAGTCCTGACTCCTCTTCCACTCCAGTCCAAACGACTCCCCGGAGCACTTGGGCAATCCAAACAGGCGCCAACATGGTGATCCATTGTACCACAACCCTTTTGATCTCCTCACAAAAGCAGAGAAACTGTGAGTTACCTTGTCATTATTTCCCTCAAGTGCACATTTGAGATTCTCTCTAGAGCACAAGTTTCCTAAGGGCAGGGACCAGCTTTGTGCCTCCACTCAGCATCGCAGCCAGGAACTCTGAAGACATACACAACACACATGTGTGCCCTCCTTAGGTCTAGAGATAAGAGGACTGGAGAGGACGGCTGAACTGGTAACCAGATGTGGTTCTCACTGCCCGTGGACTTCCTGCCCTGCCTACCTTCCTCCCCCAGGATGCTTCTGAAACAAGTCTTTGAGCAGAGAGTGATTCATATAGATGCCCCTGAGATCATCTGCTTAATACTATCCTCAAGAACAAAAGGGGGCATTCACCAGGCCCCGTGAGAAGGGCCTGGACACCTCAATACTTTGCTTTTCTAGGGAGGAGGATCCCACACTCATAGCTTTGTGGCACTCCCACAGATGAAACTTATGAGAGAGTAATGAGAGGCACAAACTGGCTTCCAGCACCAAACTTGGACTCGCTCCTTCCTGTAACTCTTCTCCCAAGCATGACACCCAGTTACTATCTAGTGTGCAAGAAAGCCTAAAATAATAATAATAATAATAATAATAATAATAATAATAATAATTTTTATTGGCCTCCTGCTTCCACAGTGCTAGGATTGCAGAGGTGTCCTAACACACACAGCACAATTCCAGTGTTTTGATCGCAGTTAAGTTGCTTCTTATCTTCTTCTGCCACAATAACTTTGCCTCCTAAGATAAAGTGAGAGACCACACCTCTCTTGGCTAAGAATACACTGTTCTCATCTAACCAGAAGTTTGACAGAGGCAAATATTGCAAATGGTTGCCAGGTGTGTGCAAATAGGCTCCATGACCTTTATCTATCCACCTGTTGGGCGAGGTCATCATCATCCTACTCCGAGTCACATTTGATAGGGATCCTGGACCATCTGTTCACCCACTTCCCACCAGTGCGTGCCTAGCCACCTGCACTCCAGAGAGACAGGTGTCTTCTGCCCTTCCTGGCTACCTCCCCAGCTCATTTTCCTGAAGCAGTAAGTGGTTCGTCCTGGTGAAAATCTTCAGAATAAATGTGTCCATTACAGCTTCCCTCGTGTGCTCTTTGTTCAATAAATGATGACTTCACAAGGAGCCCTGAAATTCTAAGGGAAGTCGCAGTCCTTGAAAGACTGGCTTATATATGGCCGTCTCAGTGAGACAACAAAAGAAACCATTAGACCAAAATGACTTTGGCCTTTGCCAGCAAAGTGAGGGAGATACTTAAAGGGGTAGGTGCAGGGAGGTCCCGAAACAGTTAAAAGATTCCTTGAAAATACAAACTAGCAAACTGAATTTATTATCATGGAGTCTCTTTCTTTCAAAAGCAGAAAAAACATTTTTCACTTCTTGGGTTATGTGCTTTAAACAGGGTCCTAGCATCCATTCTCTAAACACAAAAGAAAATGTGCTTTCAATTCCAAACATAGATAAAATATGAAACACAGCTCTGTCTTCCTGGGCTGGGGACAGGCTAAGTGACAAGGATTTGCATGACTAAGCATCTACTATGCTGACATATGCAAAATTCAGGCACAATCAAATCATTCTTCTTAGCTTGATAAGGTTGAAATGAGAAACAGAGCTTTTACCTTGAGCCTGAAGGCTGTAGGCTCACCTGAAAACTCCACCTTACCCAATTGGACCACAGGTCTAACTGGATGTTAGGTCTCCTTGTTTTAACACTGGTGAAGACAGGAACAAGTGATCAGCAGAGATTAGCCAAGGAAATCTGTGCACGGCTCACCTGAGTCTTCATGGTGCAGGCACATATTAGAAACTGTAGAGTATAATTTGTAAGCACAGGTACATAACACAAATTGATGCATTCGTTATTGTTATTGCTCCTCTTCCTCCTGTTCCTCATCTTCATTGCTGAACTGGACCATCCACAAGCCAGGAGCACTCTATGCCCCAATCCACATGTTGATTTTTTTTTTTTTTTGAGACAGGGTTTCTCTCTGTAGCCCTGGCTGTTCTGGACTCACTTTGTAGACCAGGCTGGCCTCGAACTCACAGTGATCTGCATGGCTCTGCCTCTGCCTCTCAAGTGCTGGGATTAAAGGTGTATGCCACCACACCTGGCTCCACATGTTGATTTTTAAAGCTCAATCCTAGCTCATGCACTAAGTCTAAAAATCCTAGCTCTCAAGAAGCTAAGCAGACTAATGTGAGGTGAGGCCAGCCTAGAATGTATAGTGAGTTCTGGGCCAACCTGAGATACATAATAAATTCTTGTCTCAAGACGACAAAACAAAGGCCAGCAAATGACTCCATCAGTACAGGCAGTTGCCACGCAAGCCTGATGACCTGGGTTTAGTCCCCAGAACACACAGAAAAGAAGAGCGCCAATTCCACAGGTGTCCTCTGACCTCCATATATGTGCTGTGGTATGTGTGTCCCCCCCCCCACAGCATGCACACATACATGCATGCACACATTAATTATATTTATAATTTTTTTTTTAGGTTTTTCAAGACAGGGTTTCTCTGTATATCCTTGACTGTCCTGGACTCACTTTGTAGACCAGGCTGGCCTTGAACTCACAGCGATCCGCCTGCCTCTCCCTCCCGAGTGCTGGGATTAAAGGCATGTGCCACCACGCCCAGCTATTTATAATTGTTAAATTACATTTTATTGGTATATTTAGGAGGAGGGTACACATGTGCCACAGCAAATGTGTGGCAGTCAGAGGTCCACTTTGCTGAGCGTCGGCTCTCTCCTTCCACCATGTAGGCCTGATGAATGAAACTCAAGTGGTCAAGATCCAAGGGCAAGCACCTTCACTTACTGAGTTATATTACCAACCCCAACCACGCCCTCTTTTTTAATTAAAAAGGAGATAAAAATTAGACATGGTAGTATACACCTATAATCCTAACATTTGGGAAGTGCAGGCAGGAAGATACATAACTAACCCAAAGCTAACCTGGGCTAAATGAGACCCTGTCTCAAAAACAAACAAAACAAAACAAAAACAGACTTTATGGGCACACATCTTCAATCCCAGCAGAAGCAGAGCCAGGAGCAAGCAGATCTCTGGGAATTTGAGGCTACCCTGGTCTATATAGCAAGTACCAAGTACCAGGGATGAATGGTAAAACCCTCTCTCAAAAAGCAAAAAAAAAAAAAAGCAAAAATAAAGTTCAATCCCCAGCACCACCAAAAACAAAACAAAACAAAACAAATCTATGTTTAGGAGATAAAGGCAGGAGGATCTCCGAGTTTGAGACCAGTCTGGTGTACCCAACAAGTCCCAGAAAAACCCTGTCTAAAATAATAATAATAATAATAATAATAATGATGATGATGATGATGATGATAAAATAAAATTTCCATTGCTAATAAATACATAGGTGGGGTTGGTGGCACACACCCGTAATCTCAGCACTTGAGAAGCATAGAAAAAAAATTGCCAAGTGGTGTGACACATGTCTTTAATCCCAACACTCAGGAGGCAGAGGCAGGCAGATCTCTCTGTGAGTTCAAAGCCAGCCTGGTCTACAAAGTGAGTTCCAGGACAGCCAGGGCTATACACAGAGAAATCCTGTCTCGAAAAACCAAAAAAAAAAAAAAAAACCCAAACAAACAACAACAACAACGAAACACTGTCATTTTGAGGCTAACCTGAGCTTCAGAGGGAGTTCCAGGGTAGCTGAGACCATGTAACAAGACTTTATCTGGAAACACACACAAATGGGCTGGCAATATGGCTCAGTGAGTAGAGGTACTTGCACACAGGCTTGATCCCACACTGTAGCAATGGAAAACTGACTTCTTGAGGATTGCGCATTGATCTCTGAAGGCTCACACATTCACATGCTGAGTAAATAAATAAACATTTTTATAAAGGAAAGTAAATAAAGAATAAAATAAACTCTTCTTCTGGGGTAGGGAAAAGGAGGTATGAGGTAGCACAGTGCAGGCATGCATAAGAACAAAGTATGGCCTGGTGGTATTGGTGGTGCACACCTTTAATTCCAGAAATCAGAAGGCTGAGGCAGGTGGATCACTGAGCTCAAGCCTGGTCTACAGAGTTAGTTCCAGGACAGCTAGGCTACACAGAGAAACCCTGTCTCAAACAAACAAATATATGAGATCCCACTGTGGTGACGCATGCATTTAACCCCAGCACTTGGGAGGCAGAGGCAGATGGATCTCTGTGAGTTCGAAGCCAGCCTGGTCTACAAATGGAGTCCAGGACAGCCAGGGCTACACAGAGAAACCGTATCTCTAAAAAAAAAGACTGACTGAGCCGGGCAGTGGTGGCGCATGCCTTTAATCCCAGCACTTGGGAGGCAGAGGCAGGCGGATCTTTGTGAGTTCGAGGCCAGCCCGGTCTACAAAGTGAGTCCAGGACAGCCAAGGATACACAGAGAAACCCTGTCTCGAAAAAAAACCAAAAAAAAAAAAGACTGACTGAATGAATAGATGATAGATAGATAGATAGATAGATGACAGAGACAGATAGAGATTGATAGATAGATGATAGATAGATGATTGATAGATAGGTAGGTAGATAGATATAGATGACAGATAGATAGAGATAGATAGATAAAGCTAGCAAACTATGATGATACATATGTCTGAAAATATCTCCTCACTGGAACCTACTTCATTGTGTGCTAACTAAAAACTTTAAAAATGTAAAATAGGGGGCTGGAGAGATGGCTCAGCAGTTAAAAGCACTGGCTGCTCTTCCAAAGGACCCGGGTTCAAATCCCAGCACCCACATGACAGTTCCCAGCTGTCTGTAATTGCCGGGCGTGGTGGCACACGTCTTTAATCCCAGCACTTGGGAGGCAGAGGCAGACAGATCTCTGTGAGTTCTAGGTCAGCCTGATCTACAGAGTGAGTTCCAGGACACCCAAGGATACACAGAGAAACCCTGTCTCAAAAAAGAAAAAAGAAAAAGAAAAAGAAAAAAATGTAAAATAGGACTGAGATGCAGCTCAGTTGACAAGTTGGAAACAAGACTTGGATTTTATTTTTCTAGTGTCTCCCCATGTTGAGAAGAGTTGCTGGCCAGCGTTCAGTGCTAGACTGGGTGTCTTTCTTTCTGAAATGAGTCATTCATTGGCCGATCACACTTCCTGCCCATTTCACAGAGGTGTGCTGAAAACAGTGTGTCTTGTGGATTACCAAGGAACAGGTTAGGTGATCCTGGCCTGAAGTTCCATCTACCCTTTTGAAACAGAACTCTCTGCCAGAGCAGATTTGTGCCCCACCTCCAGTATTGGGGTGGGGTTGGTTCTGAGAGAAGGAAAAGGGATTCTTGGTGCTTTGACTGACAGAAACTGACCCATCCATGTCCCCAGTCATGGCGGGTCTTCTGACTGAGCAAAAACAAGCCCAGGGGACATATGAATTGCAACTCAGTTTTTCTGGCATTTTGAGGGGTTCTTGATTTCTTTTTGTTTTTGAAATTGCAGGAGATGAAACACAGGGTCTTATTCATGCAAGTCAGCATTGCATGAGCCGAGCTACACTGAGCTACATTGCCAGCCCTTGTTTCTGTGAGATAGGATCTCATTAACTTAGGCCAGGTGGCATTGAATCTGCAATCATATATATGTGAGCCAGAGTTTCATTTAAGCCAGGCTGCCCTTGAACTCTCTGTGTAGCCAAAGAGAGTTAACTGTAACCTTAAATTTCTGACCCTTCTACCTCTACCTTGACATTTCAAGTGCTAAGATTACAGTAGTGTACCACCATACCTGACTTTATGTGGTGCTATATTTCCTTTTTGTTTGGTTTTGTTTTTTTGAGAAAGGATTTCTCTGTGTAGTCATGGCTATCCTGGAACTCACTCCTAGGCCAGATTGACCCAAAATCGCAGAGATCCACCTGCTTCTACCTTCCAAGTGCTGGGATTAAAGGTGTGTGCCACCACTGCCTGACTGTGGTGCTATACTCCTAACAAGCACCTGAAGATCAAACTTTGAGCTAGGAAAGCCTAAACGAATTTAAGTATATGGAGATGCTTACCCAGGCAACTCTGCTTGTGTATGTATGTGTGTGTGTGTGTGTGTGTGTGTTGTGTGTGTGTGTGTGTGTGTTGTATGTGTGTGTGTGAGACAACTGTGTGTGTATGTGGAATGTGTGTGTATATGTGGTGTGTGTGTGTATGTGAGACAACTGTGTGTGGTGCATGTATGTGTGTGATGTGTGTGTGAGACCACTGTGTGTGTGCATGTATGTGTCGTATATGTATGTCAGACATCAGGGACTGAATCCATGCTCTGTACATGATAGTCAAGGGCTCTACCACAGAGCTATACCTCTATCCCACTAACTGCTATTGGTCAAATTACCCACCATAGGAGATGGCTTCCAAGAAGCCAAATTCAATTTGATTTTTGAAAAATTAAATAAAGGAGATTGCCACAACCATGTGTTGTAGAGCAAATTCAAGCTCATTTCTCGTGACACATGCTTGCCCACTAGTAATTTAAAGCTTTAAAACAGCTGTTGCCCATCAAAATAAATTAGTCATCCAGGACCAGACTCTGTGTGTGGTACCCTTAGAATGTCCATGATAGGTGGAAGGGTGGGACTGGAGGGGGGAGTAGGGAGGGGATTGTGATTGAGATGTAACTTGAAGAAATAAAAAATAAATTATTAAAAAAAAAAGAATGTCCATGATATCACTGTGTCTCACAGATAGGGCCTCCATCACCTCAACCCAAAGCCCATAATAGGCAGTTCTTTGGTTATTAGAGCAGCTTTAATTTTTGAATGGATGATCACATTCTAACAATCTTCAAGAACCATTTCATAATTTCCTTATATTTCTTTGTCAATGCTGAAATCCTAGATAAATAATCTTTCACTACATCACCATGCTCTGTGAATCTGTTCTTCCCACCACTTCAGTTATCCCTCATAAAGGGTTGCATTGTCTTCTTTTTGTTGTTTTGAGACTGGGTCTCATCAAGTTGCCCAGGCTGGGCTCCTGGGTTCAAGTAGTCTATCCTCCTGCCTCAGCCTCCTGAGAACTAGGATTGTAGGTAGATATATGGCACTGCACTCAGGTCAGTCATATTGTAGCCTGGGAAATTGCTTCTCACAGAGCTAAATAAATTGTCCGTTTCTACTCAATGGTTGAACTGAAAGTTAAACTCAAGGCTATTTGTAGTTGTTTTGTTGTTTGTTTCTACTAAGCGTTTACCCTTCTCCCAGGTCCGCGAATAGTCCCTAGCATCACCTACCTACTTTTAGTTTCACCTGCCATAATACATAAGAAAGAAAGAAAGAAAGAAAGGAAGGAAGGAAGGAAGGAAGGAAGGAAGGAAGGAAGGAAGGAAGGGAGGAAGGAAGAGTATGGGAGCTAGAGAGATGGTTCAGCAATTAAGAGCATTGGATGTTTAGCTGGGCGGTGGTGGCGCACGCCTTTAATCCCAGCACTTGGGAGGCAGAGGCAGGTGGATCTTTGTGAGTTCGAGTCCAGCCTGGTCTACAAAGTGAGTCCAGGACAGCCGGGGCTACACAGAGAAACCTTGTCTTGAAAAACCAAAAAAAAAAAGAAAAAAAAAAAAGAGCATTGGATGTTCTTCCAGAGGATCTGACTACAACTCCCAGCACCCACATGGCAGTTCTGAACCATCTATAACTCCAATTCCAGGGGATCCTACTGCCTCAATTCCAGGGGATCCTATTGCCTCTTCTAGCCTCCTCAGATACCAGGCATGCACATGGTGCACAGACATACAAGCAGGAAAAATACCCATACACATATAAAATAAAAATTTAAAATAGGCTACCTGAACATCCCACCATTTCTAAAACCAAAATTCAAAACAGTAAACCACTAAACAAAGAGTAGAATATTCGGAGAGACTGGCGGTGTAGCTCGGTTGAAGGATTCCTCGCATCGCACCCAGGAAGCCCTGGTACCCATGCCTAGAAGCAGTGTCATGAACCGTGCACGGTGTTACAGAGCTGTAGTCCCAGCACTTGGGGGTTGAGAGCAGGAGGTACTGCCCACAGTGGACTTCCACACTTATCATTAATCAAGAAAATGAACTATAGCCTTGCATAGAGGGCAACCCGATGGAAACACCTACCAGGCACAGTTTCACATAGCTCAGCCCGGCCTGGAAACATCACATAGCCAAGGATCTATCTCCTTCTTTTCACTTTTTTTTTTTCTACCTTTTTTGTTTGTTTTCTGTTGTGTTAAAACTGGGTCTGTTGGTGTAGTGAGGCTGACATAGGTCAGGGATCCTCCTGTCTCAGTTGTGCTGGGCACCCTTCTAAGCATTCGCAGACACTTTCTTCATTCCTAAGATAGATGACTTCATTACATCCACTACCACAGGATCACCCTTGGAGTCATAACTCCCAAGACATGCTGAAGAGTCCTCGGCACGGATGGCCACCCAGGCAGCAGGCAGATAATACAGATGCATAGCCGAGCCCCAAGTACCTAGATTCAAATGCAACTGCAACTTCCAAGCTATGACTCGTTGGGTAAGCTACTCTCCTTCTCCAAGTGGCAGTTTACTAACTATAAAGTCTTGGCAGTGGCCACTGGTTGTGACACTAGTAGAAGATAAAGTGAGATAACCTCTGAAAAGAGCCTGGTCCCTAATTCTATTCAATAAATGAGAGAGAGGCCTCCCTAGGAAGTCAAGAACTCGATCTTCATTGCTCTTCATGCCCTATCTTGTCTGACTGATATGATAGGGATTTGAATGACAAAAAAATTTTTTTAACTCTCTTCTCCTCCATTATCAATCTCATCTCTGACAAACTTGAAGGTCCTTTATATTTTAGTTGGATGGGAAAACAAATAGTAACCGTAATTTTAAAGTTTTATCTCCCTTTGAATGAATACTTTCAATATGGTAAGTTGGGCCAAATGTGGGTTGAACTAGAATTTTGTCATTCTTCTGAAATTGTGTGTTGGGCTGTGTCTTGGTTATGTTAGATCTTATCTACACAACCTCTCACTTTGCTTGAAAAACTTCTACACAAGCGCACATATGGACTAGTTCAGCCCCAACCATGTGTGGCATCTGT
Source organism: Lophiomys imhausi (assembly GCA_907164525.1). Classification (NCBI taxonomy): domain Eukaryota; kingdom Metazoa; phylum Chordata; class Mammalia; order Rodentia; family Muridae; genus Lophiomys; species Lophiomys imhausi. Next base: position 12,950,325 of record CAJQZJ010004381.1, on the reverse strand, counting down.
CTGCTACATTGAACTTCTTCATTACAGCTATTCAAGTCCTATGTGTAACTCAGACCCTGAATTTTCTTTTGTTCTATCTCACAGTTAACTAGGTTTTAAAAGACTACTTTGCTTTCCAAATCAGAGTTCAAGTTCAGGTCAAATTGGTCCCACTACCTACCCACCCCACCCCAACACACACACACACACACACACACACACACACACACACACATACATACACACATACCATCTCTGTATCAGCCCCTCTGAGGCCTCTCAGCAAACAGAGCTAGGCACAGAGTTGAACAATTGAGTGAATACGGGCATGAACAATTGTCCTAGCAGGTTCTGAGACACTAAGTCAAGAGTTTTAGGACACAGGCCATCTGCTTTGTATCTTGACACCACAGGGTGTTTGTTTTAGACCTTTCTCTTCCTTTCCTTCCAACCTCCTGAACACCAGCATATTTATAGACATTCAGTAATACGCCTTAGCTAGGGAGTTTCAAAGCAGTTGAGTTGAGTGACAATAATTAACAGTCCTAGGAAATTATGTCTATGGATTAGGGGAGAGAATTGCTAAGGTTAAAAATAGAACTCTCAGGTGTTGTGTTAGCTACATCCTTATAGTCGCTGCCTCTGTGGTCAGCTCCACACTCCTGGAATGGCACGGATGGCCTTCAAAGCCACTCCCTCCTTACTGGTTGTCCGGTTAACTTTTGATCCTTTTGTACTAAACCCAGGATGATGAAAATGATGTTTGTTTGAAAACTACCCTCTGGGTAACAGGGCTCTAGATTGCTCATCCTCACCTAAAGAGGCCATGCATATGATACTAGTCACAGCTCTTCAGATGAAAAGAAACAGTAGGATGCACACATAACTGGGGGGCTGGAGAGATGACTCAGCATCTGAAGGTACTTGCTACCTACAAGTGTGGTGACCTGAGGTTAATCCCTTTGGCCCACGTACAGATGGAGAGAACTGCCTATGCAAGTTGTCATCATCTGACCTCACGTGTGCTAACCCATTATGTTGTCTTTTTTTTTTTTTTTTTTTTTGGTTTTTGGTTTTGTTTTTTTTTTGAGACAGGGTTTCTCTGTGTATCTCTGGCTGTCCTGGACTCGCTTTGTAGACCAGGCTGGCCTCGAACTCACAGAGATCCGCCTACCTCTGCCTCCCAAGTGCTGGGATTAAAGGCGTGCGCCACCACCGCCCGGCCCATTATGTTGTCTTAAACACTTCTTTATTCCTTGTTTTTTCCAGACAGGGTTTTTCTGTGTGCAACAGTCTCAGCTGTCCTGGACTCACTTTTAGACCAGGCTGGCCTTGAAATGTCTTAAACACTTTCAAGGGCTGGAGAGATGACTCAGTGGTTAAGAGCCCTGGCTGCCCCTCTAGAGGACCCAGGTTCAATTTCTAGCACTCACATGATGGACTCACAACCGTTTGTAACACCAGTCCTGGGAGATCTGATGCCTTCTTCTTCTTCTTTTTATTTATTTATTTATTTGTTTGTTTATTTATTTATTTATTAGTTTTTTTGAGACAGGGTTTCTCTGTGTATCCTTGACTGTCCTGGACTCACTTTGTAGACCAGGCTGGCCTCTAACACACAGAGATCTGCCTGCCTCTGCCTCCTGAGGGCTGGGATTCATTAAAGATGTGCCCTACCACGCCCAGCTCCAACCACCTGTTAAGTCCAGCTATGAAAGCTCCAACGCTCTCTTCTGGCCTCGGAGGACACCAGCATATATGTAGCATGCACTCACATTAATACACATCAATAAAAATAAATCTTTAACCCAAAAGAAGAATGAGTTTAGAAGAGCAGCTCACAGGATGTTGTCTGTCTGTGAGCTGGTGAGCTGGAAGCCAGTAAATGCTCTTTTGCAGCAGCTGAGGATCTCAGAACCGGAGGGAATCACGACCAGTCCCAGCTGGAGCCCCTTCCAGAGGGGAGCACTTCAAGTCCACATACAAAGAGTGAAGAACCTGGATTCTTTCTGTTTGTTTTTGTTTGTTTATTTGTTTGTTTGGTTGGTTGGCTTTTAGAGACAGGGTTTTTCTCTGTAGCCCTGGCTGTCCTGGAACTCACTCTGTAGACCAGGCTGGCCTCAAACTCAGAGATCTGCCATCCTCTGCCTCCCAAGTGCTAGGATTAAAGGCTTGCATCACTGCTGCCTGGCTGAACCTGAATTCTTGTTTTTGTTTTTTGTTTTTTGAGACAGGGTTTCTCTGTGTATCCTTAACTGTCCTGGACTCACTTTGTAGACCAGACTAGCCTTGAACTCACAGAGATCCACCTGCCTCTGCCTCCCCAGTGCTGGGATTAAAGGCATGTGCCACCACACCTGGCAATTTCAGACAGCTGTGAATTGCCATGTGGGTGTTGGGATTTGAACCCGGGTCCTTCAGAAGAACAACCAGTGCTCTTAACTGCTGAGCCATCTCTCCAGCCCCTGAACTGAATTCTTATTGTTGCTGGAAATGGCAATGGCAACTATACTTCAGGTCAAGAAGAATCTAGTGAGCTAACCCTTTCTTCCACTCTGTTCCATCAAGACCCTAGTCACATTTAAGGTAGACCTTCCCCATTCAATTGCTCATACACATCCTATTCATCTCTGAGAGACAGGCAAGGTAGCCCGTGTCTGTAAGTCCAGCACTTTGAAGCTGAAAGCAGGAGGATCAAGGACAGCCTCAGCTACAAAACCAGTTCTAGGAATACAAGATATCCTATTTCAAAACAAACAATGACAAATAACTAGTCATTTATGGGAAACCCAGAAAGGCACACTCAGAAGTGTTGCTTGATTGGCCAATTTTCTTTCTTTCTTTCTTTTTTTTTTTTTTGAGACAAGGTTTCTCTGTGTAGCCCTGGCTGTTCTGGACTCACTTTGTAGACCAGGCTGGCCTTGAACTCGCAAAGATCCGCCTGCCTCTGCCTCCCAAGTGCTGGGATTAAAGGCCTGAGCCACCGCTGCCCGATGATTGGCCAATTTTCAAGGCATCTCTCAATTGGTAACCAAGACCACTCACGCAGCACATATATACTTCTAAGTTTTACTTGTATTACTCTGTCCGCTTATTCTTCCTCCCTCTTCTCTCCAAGACTGCCACACAATTTCAGTTCCTGTATAGAAACAGAAATCACCAGAGTTCACCTTAACAATGAGCAAAAAGAACAGCTCATCTGTTATGGATATAGCTTAGTTGGTAGAGTGAGATATACTTACTTGGACTCCATTGCTGACAACCAATGACAAGCAAGAGCTTTAAAATTTTAGGTTGATAGCCGGGCGGTGGTGGCGCACGCCTTTAATTCCAGCACTTGGGAGGCAGAGGCAGGCGGATCTCTGTGAGTTCGAGGCCAGCCTGGTCTAAAAAAGTGAGACCAGGACAGCCAGAGCTGTTACACAGAGAAACCCTGTCTCAAAAAACCAAAAAAAAAAAAAAAATTTTAGGTTGATGATGAACTTCAAGGTCGTTTATATATCTTTAGATACCCTAGTAACAGCCCTATTATCAACAGCTGTTATCATTCAGCAAAGTCAAGAACCTGTTTAATAAGCAGCACCTCCTTACTTCCAAAGACACGAGTTCCTTAAGTCTTGTTCCAACAGATTTATTCAGCCGTTTGTTTGTTTGTATTTGTTTTTGTACTTGTATTTGTGTTTGTATTTGTTCAACCACACGGGCTCCTGTGTATCCCTGTGCTGTAAAAGTAACTTTTATTTGCCTGATGCAACGCCTTCCAGGCTTATTGCCTCCATCTGCTAACCTAGGTCTAGTCGTGAAAGCAATCTTATCTACACACCTAGAATGTTTTCAGCCTCTGAGACTTGCTGCTGAATAAGCTCACTCTTTCTAGCTCTTTCTGGCTGGTTCAACTCAGCTGTTCTGGCTCAAACTCCTCTCCAGGATGATTGATTCAATCTGGCTTCTCTCAGTTTCTGACTGAATTGCTCCTCTTGGCCTCAAACTAACTCTACCATTCTGTTCTAATCTTCTGGCTCCTTCTCATTCTCTGGCTCGATCTGTCTTCACCTGTGTCTAGCTTGTTCTCTCTCTACAACCTGTCTCTATGCAACTGTCCTGGCAAAACTGCCCCCTCTCTCTCACTCATTCTCTGTCATGCTCCCTCAAGTAGCTTCCCTTTCCTCCCTGTTCCCATGAGAGTAGGGCGTATCCTATTCAGTCAAATCTTTCTCTGATTTGTCACTTTGTCTGCCACTCAATAAGTCATTACTTCAAACATGGATGCTTCCTTCTACAAATTAAATTTACCTTCATTGTTTGAGATTAAAGGTGAGTACTAAGGGCATGTCTGTATTCTAGTCAGGGGGATTAAAAGTGTGCTAAGGGCATGTCTGTATTCCAGCAAGAGTAGCAATATTGCTAGATTAAAATCTCTCTACACTGTGCCTTTCTCTGTGTAACAGTACTGGAACTTGCTTTGTAGACCAGGCTGGCCTCGAACTCACAGAGATTCACCTGCTTTTGTCTTGAGAGTGCAGGGATTAAGAGCATGCACCCCCACACTTGGTTACACAGTGTCTCTTTTGTTTGTTGTTTTTGTCTTGATGAGACATGGTCTAACTATGTTCTCTAGGCTAACCTACACCTTGCTATGTAGACCAGGCTGGCCTCAAACTCATAGACATCTACCTGCCTCTGTCTCCAGGTTGCTGGGAATAAAGGCATGAGCCACCACTTTTTGCTTTATCTGCACCTTCTTCACCATATATATGTTCAGGGTTTTGGGTTCCAGCAACAATCCTCAAGTCTGATAACCTTAAGCAAACAAGAATTCTACGAAGAAGGAAGAAGGAGAAGACACTGTGTTGGTCCCAAGAAGAGCAGGAATCCAGGCACCGAGAAACAAAGAATTCTGTTTTTGAGGGGTAAGGATATAGTTCAGTGGTAGAGTACATGCCTAGCATGTACAAGGCCCTAAAAAAGAACACTGGTGGTGCACACCTTTAATCCCAGCGCTGGGGAGGCAGAGGCAATCGGATCTTTGTAAGTTCGAGGCCAGTCGGGTCTACAGAGTGAGTTCCAAGACTGCCAAAGCTACACAGAGAAACCCTGTCTTGAAAAACAAAAACAAACAAAAGTATGTGGGGAAGTTGTTGTTTTTTGTTTGTTTGTTTGTTTTAGGTTTTTGGAGACAGGGTTTCTCTGTGTATCCTTGACTGATTAAAGGCGTGCGCCACCCCACCCAGCTAAAAGTACTCTTTTTGAGAACCATTATGAGGATTAACTAAGTCCATTCTGACATTTTGAACAATCTTAGAAATTGAGGATTCAAATCAGTATGGTTGTGCATGCCTGTAATTTCAGCAAATTGGAGGCAGAGGCAGGAGGATCAAGAGTTCAAGAACAAACTGGGTTATATAGTGAGTTTGAGGCCATGAAAGGCTACATGAGACTCTGTCTCCAAAAAAAAAAGGAGGTGAGAGATAAGAAGATAGCTCAGTAGGTAAAGAGTTTGTACATAAAGACTTGAGTTTGAATTCCCAGAATCCACATAAAGCTAGGTACAAAAGCCCAGCTTACATGGTAAATTGGCAAGCCGATAGGCAGAGAGAGAATTCTCAGACACTCTGGAGCAAGCTAGCCTGGCAGATGCAGCATTAAATAACAGAGAAGAGACCTTGTGTTAAACATGGTGGAGATGAAGGTGGGGACTGACTATCAAGGGATAAATTTTGGGGTTTAGATAGTACAGAAGGCTACAATAGGGATATTGTAAATATCAAAACATCAGGGGTTTGAGAGAAAGACTGATGAATAATAGGTGAAGACAAGGGTTTTTTTGTTTTTGTTTTTTTAGGTTTTTCGAGACAGGGTTTCTCTGTATAACAGCTCTAGCTGTCCTGGACTTGCTTTATAGACCAGGCTGGCCTCGAACTCACAAATATCCGCCTGCCTCTGCCTCCCAAGTGCTAGGATTAAAGGCATGCGCCACCACCTCCCGGCAAGACGAGGTATTTTTAAGGCAATGAAATTCTTCTGTATAAAACTGTAGTTCGGTGTGTGAAATATTTTTTACCAAAACTCAGAAAATAACACCCTAAAGTAAACTCTAGGCATAGTCCTAGTTCATTGCTATAATGCAGAGTTGGCTGAAAAGGAAATGAGAAGGTGTGAGGGAGAAGTAGGAGTGCCGTCATGTTCTCATAACCCTGACCTGAAACTGCTCTACAAGTTTTCTTTTATACTAAAATTTTAACTATAAGAAGAAATTTTAAGACTCAGTTCTATGGGCTCCGGAGAGGTGGCTCCCTGCCTGAGAACCTGGGTTTGATGCCCAGCACTCACACATGGGCCAACGACCATCCATAGCTTCAGTTCCAAGGGATGCAACAACCTCTTCTAGCCTCTTAGAGCACCAGGCACTCATGTGGTACACAGACATATCTGCAGACAAAGCACGAATACACACAAAACAAAATATATATATATATTTTTTTTGGTTTTTCGAGACAGGGTTTCTCTGAATATCTCTGGCTGTCCTGGACTCGCTTTGTAGACCAGGCTGGCCTCGAACTCACAAAGATCCGCCTGCCTCTGCCTCCCAAGTGCTGGGATTAAAGGCGTGCGCCACCACCGCCCGGCTCAAAAATATTTTTAAAATAATTATAACAATTGTTTAAACAACTCTAATCCCAGCACTCGGCAAGCAAAGGCAGGCAGATCTCTGTGAATTAGAGGCCAGCCTGGTCTACAAGTTCTCAAGCAGCCAGGGCTACACAGGGAGATCCTGTTTCAAAACACAAACAATAGCTGGGCATGGTGGCATACGCCTTTAATCCCAGCACTCAGGAGGCAGGGCAGGCGGATCTCTGCCAACCAGTTCCAGGTCAGTCTGGTCTACAAAGTGAGTCCAGGACAGCCAAGGATACACTGAGAAATCTTGTCTCAAAAAACCTAAAACCAAGCCGGGCGGTGGTGGCGCACGCCTTTAATCCCAGCACTTGGGAGGCGGAGGCAGGAGGATCTTTGTGAGTTCGAGGCCAGCCTGGTCTACAAAGCGAGTCCAGGACAGCCAGAGATATTCAGAGAAACCCTGTCTCGAAAAACCAAAAAAAAAAACCTAAAACCAAACCACAGAAATCAATTCTATAAGGAATTACTATGATGAACATGTTTTACATCTATGCAAAACCATGTTTAAAAAGAAAAAAACTGCTGGGCATGGTGGGACACACCTGTGATCCAATCATTTGGGAGGCAAGGGCAGGCAGATTTCTGTGATTTCGAGGCCAGCCTGGTCTACAAATTGAGTCCAGGACAGCCAGGGCTACACAGAGAAACCCTGTCTCAAAAAACCAAAGGAAACCAAACCAAATCAACCCAAACAAAATAACTTTGTGTGTGGGGGAAGGGGTTGTTTTGTTTTGTTTTGGTTTGGTTTTTGGTTTTTCAAGACAGGGTTTCTCTGTGTAGCCCTGGCTGTCCGGGACTCACTCTGCAGACCAGGGTGGCATCGAACTCACAGAGATCCACCTGCCTCTGCCTCCCAAGTACTGGGATTAAAGGCATGCACCACCACGCCCCGCCTTAAAAAGTTTTTAAATTTTATTTTATTTACTTATTTTCAGTTTTGTTTTGGTTTTAAGTTTTTGGGGTTTAGTTTTTGGGGTTTTTTTTGTTTTTGTTTTTGTTTTTTTTTGAGACCAGGTCTCACTATGTAGTCCTGGTTGTCCTGAAGTTCACTATATAGACTAGGCTAGCGTCATACTCACAGCGAGCTATCCACCTGCCTCTACCTCCCAAGTGCTGAAAATAAAGGTGTACACAACCATACCCAGCTCAAACACTTCACTATTAAAAGAAAGAAAAGAACATGTTTCTGGAAAGATGGCTCAGCACTTAAGATCATTGGCTACTCTTTCAGAGGACCCAAGACCTTCCCAGCAACCACATGGCAGCTCACAACCCTGTGTAACTTCAGTTCCAGGGGACCTGATACCCTCTTCTGGACTCCACAGCCACCAGGCAAGCACATGGTATATATAGACATCCAGCAAAAATACTAGTAGTTATAAAATAAAAATAAATAAACTTTTTTTTTAAATAAAATACATATGGCCAACCATCATAAAGGTAATTGAGAAAGACTGTTCTTGGCAAGCCTGGGGCCCTGGGTTCAAACCTTAGCACTATCAATCAATAGATTAGCTTTCCCTTTTAAAAATTTTATTTATTTATTCATTACATCTTGATCACAGCCCTCTCCCTCCTCCCTCCTGATCCTATCTTCCCACCTTCTTCCCCCTCTCCCTCCTCTCCTCCTGGGATGAGGGAAGTCCCCACATATCAACCCCCCTCAGTTCAATAGATTATCTTTCTTTTTTTTTTTTTTTTTTTTTTTTATAAATACTTTATTTTTTTTTTCTTCAAGTTACATCTCAGTAACAAACCCCTCCCTATTCCCCCTTCCCAACCCGCCCTTCCACCCTCTTCCCTCCAGAGGTTTCCCCTTTCAGTCCAACAGCTGGTTCCTTCTCTTATAACAGTAAGTATTATACAAAACAATAGATATAATTATGCCACATTTATGAGATTAAATTGGCCCAGTATACCTTCCCAATGTTCAGTTTATACCTATTTGGCCCCTGACTTTAACATTCTACTATCTACCCAACTCCATGAGTTTAAAGGTCTATATGTGACTCAACATTCATACTATCTTTCAACACACTTTTAAGAGTATCTTCTTAGATCTATAACACCCTCTTGATTCCTAAACAGTTCAAAATTTAACTATAAGATTCTATCTGTCTATTCTTCAACCACCTCAGAGACCTGAGAGGGATAAATATATTTGCAATGGCAACAATAAGGCACTGGTGGTACCTGGCCTGTGGTGCCACACACCATTTGGAGATGCCAACACTATTAAATCTTGCCACGCGGTCTTCCTGGTGAATTGGTGACAGTTATTGTAGCCATGGAGAGAATGCAGAACATGTTACAGTCATTTATTCTTCTTGTCTCTCTCTATGTCCTTAGCTTGGTGGGCATTCTGGGCTGCTCCAGCAGACCTTCAAGCAGTTTGCAGGGTTTTAGTAGACATGACACAAAACAGCACACTTGATAGTCTTTCAGACCAATTTTGGAAAGAAAGAAAAAAAATTTCTTTGCCAGTTTTGAAAAGAAAAAATTATATTTAAAAATTTTTGAGTAAAAGACAGTCGAATCTCAAAAGCTGTAATCCTCAGCCTTCCATCATGAGTGATGGCTGACATGACGGGCCCTGTAGGACCTTTTTTTTCTTGGTACAAGCTGAGCTATGGATCCCTTCACTCCATATCGCCCAGCTATGCTGAACCCAAGTGAGTCTCAAAAACGTACATAACTAAGCTCTTGAGCACTGGTCACTAGTCACCTGGCCTCCTATGACCCTCTGGCCTTATTTAGATGAAATTTTTATGAGCAAACTCCTAGGGCATGAATCTAATGCTGCAAGAGCATTGTTGTCCCTCTGTGTCTCAGATTTCCTCTTTCACACAATAAGGACTAAATAGGGTCATCAAGACCTCTCAGCTTCTAGGGTTCTAATTCTACACTGTCCAAGATGGGGCCACTAACTGCCACATGCGGCAGTTACTGTTCATATCTGAGTCCACTGAATTTATTTTCTCTCTTCATTTGTACTCACGCCTCATCTGCTCAAAGGCCACATCTCATGGAAGGCATCCCATTTCCATCATCACAGAAGGTTCTGGAAAGCACTGCTCTAGCTCTGTTTAGTGTCAGGGGATAGCCTGCCTTGAGCTGTGACACATGTTCCCAGGTTAGCCAACTGTCCAGGAGTTTGTAATGTCAGAATGGTTACATGGAATTTAACATCCATTTTCTGATTCTAATTCTCACTAAAATAAACTGTGTGATCTGAAAAAAAAATATATATAGATTATCTTTCTAATGACAGGTTTCAAATTCCCAGGGGAACAAACAGAACAAAACTGACCTTCCAGGTCTAAGTTGAGCTCCATGCTGCTCCCTAGCTTCCTGGAGGCCCACTCAGATCTCCTCTGTGTGTTAGTCTCACCCCTCTGTCTGATGGTGGGGGCAGATATCTATCTCCAAGAGTTTGTCTGAATAAACAGGATTATGGATGTCAAAGTGTGTCAGTCAGGACTTCTCACCCAGGTGTGTGTGGATCCCCTTAGCCTTGATCTCAAGATGTTCATGAACATCCAGACATCAATAAAACCTGGCGTGTGTATACACACATGCTTTCTTCCTGGGTAGAGGGGTTCATTGCTTCCATTAGATTTTCAAAGCAGTCTGTGACCTAAATAAGCATCCTGATCCCTTTTTCCTCTGTAATTAATTACAGAATGTTTACGGAGACTTCACGGTGGAATCTGTTATTAGAGGTGCAGCTAACTTCTCCTTCTCTGTTAACCTCAGCACTGTCCGGAGGGTTTTCAGAGTCTGAGTGTAAATGAGGTTTGTATGAGATTTCGTGTCACTTCAGAGGAAGCAGTGGGTAAGGACCATGCCACCAGAAACACCAACGAGCATGAGATCTCTCGGGGGGGGGGGGGGGGGGGGGATACAAACCAGAGAGCTCTCCCACACTCCAGCAGGACAGAGGCTGAAGGACCTGACCTGTTCAGCGGCTTGCTGCCTGCCTTCCACTCCAATGATACCTAACATATGGCCGGGCGCACTGACGCTTCTGAAGACGATGACTCATTCCTAATCCTTAAAAAAAAAAAAGTCAACCCTATGTGGCTTTGGCTCTCTGCCCCAAGTGCCCTTCTGTTCTCCAGAATGTCTGTGTCGTCACCTGCCACTGCTTTGTGTGCCACTCGATCCTTGGCATCACCTCTCCTGCAGGCTCCTGGCTAGGTTTGCAGTCCTGTCTCCTTTTCCCTCTGCTTCTCTTTTGTGCTTTGTTTCGCCTAGTTTTGTTTAGAAAGAAGCTTCACACTGTAGCCAAGCTGACCTGAGTTCATTGTGTGGCTTACACTGACCCTGAACTCACAGGAACCCTCCTGTCTTAGCTTCTGTATCCATGAGCCACTGCACCCTGACTCTCCTGCTGCATCTTCTTAGGGGAGCATGCTCCAATGTCCCCTGAGCCCTCTCCAGGTAAAGGTGCTTGCCACAAAACTTGCTTTTTTTTTTTTTTTTGTTTTTTTTGGAGACAGGGTTTCTCTGTGTAGCCCTGGCTATCCTGGACTCACTTTGTAGATCAGGCTGGCCTCGAACTCACAGAGATCCGCCTGCCTCTGCCTCCCGAGTGCTGGGATTAAAGGGGTGCGCCACCACGCCTGGCCCAAAAATTGAATTCTTGGTGCTGAGAATTGAATGCCACCAGGAACTGAATTCAACCCCTGGGACCCACATAGTAGAAGCATAGTAGGAGAGAACTAGCTCCTTCAGGTTGTACACATACACACCATTGTAATTTAAAATTTTGAAATAACATTGTGTTCACTGTCAGTTTGGTGATACTTAGAAACATCTAGAAAACACACCTCAGACATGTCTAAGTGGACTTTCAGAGGGTTTTGTTTTTTTTTTTAAATTTTCTATGTGCATTGGTGTTGTGTCTGCATGTGGGTCTGTGTGATGTATCAGATCCCCTGGAACTGCATTTACAGTTTTGAGCTGCCATGTGGGTGCTGGAATCTTAACTCAGGTCCTCCAGAACAGTGCCCTTAACTGCTGAGCCATCTCTCCAGCCCCTTCCAGAGATGTTTAACTGAGGAGACTTACCTTGAGTGTTTGTGGCACGATCCCATGGGCTGGTGTTCCAGGCTGAATAAGAAGGGAAGAAGCAAGAAGCCACTCAGGCACTCACTCTCTGTCTCTGTGTCTGTGTCTGTGTCTGTGTCTGTCTGTCTGTCTGTCTGTCTGTCTGTCTCTCTCTCTCTCTCTCTCTCTCTCTCTCCCTTCCCTTTTCTTCTCCCTCCTTCCCCTCCCTGTAAATTCGATGTAGCCAGCCATCTCACACCCTATTGCATTCATTTCTTCCTGCCTACATTTCCTGTTATGCATTGAAGTAAATCCTCTCATCCTTAAGTTGCATTTGCCAGGTATGCTGTCACAAGAAGAGGAGGAGGAGGAAGTAACTAGGGGCCAGGGAGGTAGCTCAGTGTGCAAAGGAGCCTGACCACCAAGTCCAATTCCAGGAAACCAAATAAAACAACCAGTGCGGTGCCGGGCCTTGGTGGTGCACGCCTTTAATCCCAGCACTTGGGAGGCAGAGGTAGGCGGATCTCTGTGAGTTCGAGGCCAGCCTGGTCTACAAAGTGAGTCTAGGACAGCCAGAGCTGTTATACAGAGAAACCCTGTCTCGAAAAACCAAAAAAAAAAAAAAAAAAAAAAAACAACCAGTGCGGTGACAATGATGCAAAACTGGCATCACAGTCTCCAGTGGCAAGACTGATGAGACAGGAGAATCACCCCAAGACTAGCAGGCCAGCAGCCTTGAGGGTGTAGCACAGTAAAAGAAGAGAGACTTTACCTTAACAAAATGCAAGATGCTGTGCATGGTGGTGCATGTCTTTAATCCCAGCACTCAAGAGGCAGAGGCAGGTGGATCTCTGTGAGTTTGAGGCCAGCCTGGGCTACAAAGAGTGTTCCAGGACAGCCAGGGCTGTTACACCGAGAAACCCTGTCTCGAAAAACAAAAACAAAAAAAGATGAGGACAGACTTAATTGCTTTGTTTTCTTTTCTTTTCTTTTCTTTTCTGTTTTTGTTTGTTTGCTTGCTTTTCAAGACAGGGTTTCTCTGTGTAACAACCCCTGGCAGTCCTGGACTAGCTTTGTAGACCGGGCTGGCCTCAAACTCACAGAGATCCGCCAGCCTCTACCTCTCAAATTCTGGGATCAAAGGCCTGCGCCACCATGCCCAGCCTAATTGCTTTGTTTTAAAGAAAGGTCGTAGTACAACTTTCAGGAGTCGGTTCTCACCTTTCTACAAGTGTGTTCCAGGGATCAAACTCAGGTAGGTCACCATGTCTGGTGGCAAGGGTTCTACCCACTGGGTCACCTCCTCAGTCCTGTGTTTGTTCTTACATGGGGCCTCATATATTCCAGGCAGGCCTTAAATTTTCTATGTAGGGGAGGGTGACCTTGAACTTGTGATCTTCCTGTCTCTCCCTCCAGAGTGCTGAAATTACAGGCAGGGGCCACCATGTCCAGTTTTACATGGTGCTGGGGATTGAACCCAGGGCTTCACGAATGGTAGAGAAACACTGTCCTAGCTGTGCTACATTGTAGGCACCAGATTTTATTGTTGCTATTGCTTCCTAAGTGTCTTTTATGTTCTTCCTCTATTTCCTTTCCGGAGGAGGAGGGGTGCCTTTTGTTAAAACACAGTCAGCAACTAATCTTAGAGCTGTAACTACTTTTCCTGTATCCTAAATCCTCAAGGGTTTGTGACTGGGGGTGGAGAGGGGAGAATAGAGTAAACCCTTATCCAGTAGAATTTAGAGAGGTAGAAATAAAACGGCTTTTTCTGCTTTATGATTATACTCCTTAACATCTGTTGAGGGACATTTTCTGAGCAAAGGGCTTGTCAGTATCAATGAAGAGAGACACCTTCCTCCCTGCTCTAGAATGTATGGTGCCTGGAGTTATTGAAATGGATATTTACCCAAGGGTGGTAAGTAGTTGAGAGGAAAGTAAGAAAAGCAGGATTAAACTGTGGAGTGGCCCTTGGCTCTCCTTTGAACCCTCTCTGCCGTTTTTTTTGGCATGTCACCAGGATCAAACAGTCAGTTGCAGGAACCTCAAGGCCTCCGGTTCTCTGTGTAAATTTAGGAGTTGATTTTGAGGTTAGGATTATGAAGTTTCCTGGTTGCTTTAAAGTGGAAGATATTGCATTCACCTTGTCTAGTCTCCAAAGGAAGAAGGAATGCCCAGCCGTGCAATGAAACTCCTTTCAACGTTACCACTGTATTAGGAAGACATTGCACCCTGAATAAACCTTTGCAAGCAGTCTGCATGCTTCCCACCCTGATCACACACAAGTGTCAACATTGGAGCATCTGCTGCAAACTGTGCAGTTCTCAGGCAAAGTGCACATGCTCAGTGTGACTGGGATATGGTTTCCTGATCATATCTACCACGGATGGACAGTTATCATTACTACCTGAGCTCCAAATCTATACAATGGGAAAGCCAACTCAAAAGGGGTGGGGGGGAATAGCATAATACGCACAGCTCCAATGGTTGCAACCTTCATTCCCTGAATAAGAATTGTTCATCTCGGGCTGGAGAAATGGCTCAGCCATTAAGAGCACTGGCAGCTCTTTCAAAGGACCCCCCGTTCAAATCTAGCACTTGGGAGGCAGAGGCAGGTGGATCTCTGTGAGTTTGAGGCCAGCCTGGTCTACAGAGTGAGACTAGGACAGTCAAGGATACACAGAGAAACTCTGTCTTGAAAAAAAAAAAGCCGGGCGGTGGTGGCGCACGCCTTTAATCCCAGCACTTGGGAGGCAGAGGCAGGCGGATCTTTGTGAGTTCGAGGCCAGCCTGGTCTTCAAAGTGAGTCCAGGACAGCCAAGGATACACAGAGAAACCCTGTCTCGAAAAAAAAAAAAACCAAAAAAAAAAAAAAAAAGTATGAGCCATCAGCTGGAGGTGGTGGCACATGCCTTTAATCCTAGCACTAGTGAGGCAGAGACAGGTGGCTCTCTTTAAGTTCCAAGCCAGCCTGGTCTACAGAATGAGTTCTAGAACAGCTAGGGATACACAGAGATATCCTGTCTTTAAAAACCAAAAAAGAAAGAAAATTGTGAGCCATAATATCTGGCCCTCATTGTTTAGCTGAATACTATAAACCCTTTCTTCTTTATCTGCATGTAATGACTTCACCTCCTTATCAGTTGTATGCAATAATCCTGCCTCCATGTTTGCCATTGTGTCTTCCAGAGGAGAATTCCCAGTTTTGTCTGGTATCAGGCCAGACAAAAAACACATGCCCCTCCACCAAAGGGTCGGTGCTCAGTCAGTTTCAGGGCAGAAAATGGTGAAACATCGGTCGGAAAATCCGTACCCTCAGGATAGTGGGAGAGACGGGAGAAAGGATTTTCTCCAACATCCAAGTATTACAACTCTATTTTTTTTTTCTTTTTTGGTTTTTCAAGACAGAATTTCTTTTTGTAGCCCTTACTGTCCTGGACTTGCTCTGTAGACCAGCAGAGCCTCAAACTCACAGAGATCCTCCTGCCTCTGTCTTCCGAGTGTTGGGATTAAAAGCATGTACCACCACACCCAGCTCTACAAGTGTTACAATTATTAATAGGCAAGTAGGAGAGTTAGGTTAGCCCTATCTCATTCATACCCCCAAAGGTTACCAGATCGTTTTAGATAAACTTCCGGGCCAGGGCAGGCAGTTTCAAGGAACCTGGAGCGCCGGGAGCTCAGGCGCTGGCTGGTGGTGCAGGAGAGGTGGTGGAAGCTCAGCACCTCTTAGCTGGGCTTCAGAGGTGGCCACTGGTGTGACTGATGGCAATGATCAAGCCCCAAGCCTGGCTAGGCAGCCATAGGCAGTGAGGCAGGAGTATGCACCCCATGCAGGCCTAACTAGGCAGGGGTGGCAGCAGCAGTGAATTCTTTTTTTTTTCTTTTTTTTTTGGGGGGGTGGTGGTAAATTCTTCATGGAAGGAAGAGTGCTTCCCTCCCAAGCCCAAAATAAAAAACTGAGTCCCAGGCAGTCATGGTAGAGGCACAGAGAAAGAATTTATTTAGTAAAAAAAAAAAAAAAAAAAAAAAAAAAAAAAAAAGAATTTATTTCGTGAATCAGGAGCATTATAAACCTTTGGGCAATGGGGAGGGGTTTTGGAGGTGAATGTGTTTGATTCACTGGGTATGCTCCAAACAGAAGAAAGAAAATGTAGCACCTAATTGTCCTTTTATCATTCCCTCACCTGTCCCAGTCAGGTCAATTCCTAGAGCCATGCAGGACATGGCATCTTCCCACCCCAGTTCCAAGCCCAGATAGGTATCAGTTTATAGTCCAGACTAGCCTAGAATTTTGTCTAATCCTTCTGCCTCTCTCTTCCAAGTGTTGAGGTTACAGTATTAAGGTCCAGAACACGCTGAAGAAGACCTCCAAATTCAGATAGCATGCAAAAGTAATGAACATTTATTTTTCTGCAGAGATCCAGCTTGCTGGGATCACCAATTAGGCAAATTGGCGACCCCGAGATCAGTTCACGGGCTCTTTTTAAGTGCTTTCAGGGGAATTCCAGGGTGGGTTAGGTAATCTTCAACATGATTGGAGCATTCAAAGTGAAAAGCTCGGGAAAAGCAAGGGTGCCTTTGACTTAGTCAACACTCAGAGTTGATCAAGAGTTGATCATAAAATAGGGAGGGTTTTCAAAGCAGCATTTAGCAGTTAGTAACTCTAAACAATCTTATCTTTCTCAAGCCAGGTGGCTACACTGTCTCTGTTCCAGTCCCCTGTTTTTCTAGGAACTACTGAGCCCATTTCTGGGGTTTGGAACCTCAGGCCTGGCCCATTGAGTACAATTGCCCAAGGATGCTTAAAGGGTGTGTGAAATCCCCTGGAGCTGGCTTTATATTTGTGAACTGCACAATTTAGGAGCTGAGAACAGAACTAAGGTTCTCTGCAAGAGCAGCACTTGCTCTTAACCCTTGACCGATCTCTGTAGCACTACCAACTGCTTCCCAACATTGATATTACTCCCATGCATCCAGCTTTTTTTTTTCTGGTTGGGGTCTGAGGAAAGACAGACTCTCACAATATAGTCCTGGAACTCTCTCTCTGAAGACCACACTGGCCTTGAACTCATAAATAAGAAAGCCTCAGTTTTTGTTTTGTTTTGGTTTTTTTTGAAACAGGGTTTCCCTGTGTAGCTCTGGCTCTCCTGGACTTACTTTGTAGACTAGGCTGTTCTGCCCGGATCTCGAGACCCCAAAGAACACCCAGGAGCAAACTCCGATGTAAATGCATGAGTGTTGTTTATTCAAGCTCAGAGCTTCGACTCTCAATGCTCACTGACGCAGTGGTTCGAGATGAGAGCCCTGAACCCAGAAAACATAGGGTTTATATACAGACTTAGACAAAGAAACAGGTTTTTTATCATATGATTGGATGAAGTTTGGGTAACTAGTCATGACCATTTCTGATTGGCTCATCTTTACTGACTAACCAGCTGCAGTCAGTTTGACCACCACAAAATTTGTTTAGACTTTTTGGGTGATTTCTCAGAGTGAGCTGTCTGGTGATGACAAGGGAACACCCTTGGAATGCAAGGTTGGGTACGTTTTGTTGTTCTGGAACTAGAGATCAGCTCTGAGTCAAACATAATACAAAAATGGAATCTTTTTTCAAAATGGATTTAGTCAGGCTGTACAGGCTGGCCTCTGCCTCAATCATGCTTGGATTAAAGGGGTGAAGGGTCACAGAGGGACCCTGAGGCCCCAAAGAGGCTTAAACTATAGGACAGGCTTGAGGTTCCCATTTCCAGAAATAGGCTCAGTAGTTCCTAGGAAAACAGGGGAACAATCAGAGAGGGTGTAGCCATCTGGCTTGAGAAAGATAAGATTGTTTAGAGTTACTAACTGCTAAATGCTGGTTTGAAAATCCTCCCTGTTTTATGATCAACTCTGATTGTTGACTAACTTAAACCAAAGGCACCAGCAATTTTTCCAAAGGTTGCCTGAGCTTTTCACTTGGAATGCTCCAATCATGTTGAAGATTACCTAACCCACCCTGGAATTCCCCTGAAAGCACTTAAAAAGAGCCGTGAGCTCATCTCGGGGTCGCCAATTTGCCTAATTGGTGATCCCAGCAAGCTGGAGCTCTGCAGAAAAATAAATGTTCATTGCTTTTGCATGCTATCTGAATTTGAGTGTCTTCTTCAGCGTGTTTCAGACCCTAACAGGGGTATGCTGCCACACTCGGTGAATGCCTCAGATTTTAATCATGTCAAGTACCAGGATTAAAATCATATACCACCACAATCAACCTTTTCCATGAGTGCTAGAGATCTGAACTCAGCTCCTCATGTTTATTCAGCAAGCACTTTACCCACTGAGCCCTAACCCTAGGAGAATATATTTACAAACAAATACTATATACTTATAAATCCCATATTTGTTTCTTCAAGGGTGTCTATAAAGAAACTATTCTAGCTATTTCTTTTTTTGTTTTTGTTTTTCGAGACAGGGTTTCTCAGTGTAACAGCCCTGGCTGTCCTGGAACTCTCTTTGTAGCCCAGGCTGCCCTCCAACTCACAGAGATCCACCTGCCTCTGCCTCCTGAGTGCTGGGATTAAATGCATGCACCACCACCACCCAGCAAATTTCTTTCTCTCTAAGAAAGTGTTTTTCCTCTTCTGATGTTTTTTGTTTGATTGTTGGATTGGTTAGTTTTTGTTTAATTTGTGTTTTGTGTTTTTTTTGTTTTGTTTTGTTTTTTGAGACAGGGTCTCTACATAGCCCTGGATGTCCTAGAACTTTCTATATAGACAAGGTTTACCTCAAATCTATAGAAATCATCTATCTCTGACTCCTGGGTGCTAGAATTAAAAGCATAGACCACCATGCCTGGCTTTAAATGTTTCTAACATTTATTTGTTTTGTGTGTAGATGTGTACGTATATGGGTGTGCATGTTGGCCTGCCAAGGCACACATAGAGGTCAGAGGACAACCTGAGGAAATGCATCCTTTCCTTCCACCATGTAGGTCTCAGGTAACAAAGCATCTTTACCTGCTGAGCCATCCATCCATCCATCCATCCATTTTGTTCTTCCTTTTCCACACCTCACTTTAAAAAGAGAAAACAATATTATTCACACAAATATCTCTTACCAACACTTCCCCAATATGAGAATTGTTATAGGCTACAAAGTCTGTCATGATTAACCTTCCTTGAATGAAACTTTAGGGATCTGCTTTGAACCCACAAAAGAAATTAAATGCACAGTTAAGGCTGATTTTCATCATCAAGATGCATCAGGGAATTGTTGTTAAAGCCGTCTCCTGCTGCCTTCATTAAAGTCTTGATCTCCTGTTTCAAATTTATATTCCTTTGTGGATTTAAGGCAGATATTGGATGTCCTTTTAATCTATATTTATTAGGCAAGCTATTGATGAATCTGATTCCATCACAAACTCATGCACAGTGTTTTTGTTGGCCACTCTGGTGAAAGTCTTAAGAGAATACAGTAAGTGGCCATTATTCTCAGAGTAAGTGGCATATTTGAAAACAAAACCATCCAAGCTAAAAATATGTACCAACCCCACCTCAACCCCACTTTCAACTGCATTTCGAAGCTGGGCTTGGTGGCAGAGACCTATAATCCCAGCACTTGGACATGTGGAGAGCAGAGAAGGTCAAGAGAGTGGCCTGTGTCCCCCACCATCCTCCCCACAAATGCCTCCCTTCACAGATAGGGTCATCCTGGATGGGAAGAAACTGCATCTGCAGAGGACACGGCAGGCACCCTGGAGCCTGATCTGCTCTGTGCCACAGAGGAGCCAACCTGTGCAAACGCCCTCCCTCGGGCCTCTCTACCATCTGGCATCCAATTATGCTCAGCTATGGAAAGTACTAGGAAGAGATTAGGGGAGCATGCTGGGGAGAGCAAAAAATCAGAATGTTTCTTCCCCCTTCCTCTTAGGTGTAGGCAACACCCTGGGCACATGGCCTGTCATGGCAGCTCCCACCCGGCAGCCATTTGGCAAAGGGAGATTAGGAAAGTTTGCAAATCAACTTCCTGCACATGACTCAGACAAGATCAGGGGAAGGGTGCGGTTGGGAACAGCCAAATGACCAGCACAAAAGACCCAAAGGACTCGTGTGCAAAGAATACAGTTAACCCAAACCCTGTATTCAGTATTTCAAAGTAGATACCAGGTGTTAGGAAGTAAAAATAACATGTTATCCCAACACTGTCTCTAGTTTAAATCCTGGCTCCATGCCTTCACTCTACCTGTTTGCTCCCCCCTAAACCTGTTCACAAGATACCCCACCACCACCAAGACTCCTTATCCTGCATTGTAAATGGATGACCAGTAACTTTATGGATTGAGTGGGTTACAGGAGGAGTCTGCTTTCAGTGGACATACCCTGTACATGTCAGGGTAAGAATGCACATTGGACAGACTTTCATGGAGAAGTGAGGTGACATTTAGTGGGTTTTATTGGCACCAGGCCCAGAACTCATTTTTTGTTGTTGATGTTGTTTGGTTTTTGAGACAAGAGCTCACACTGCAGCCCAAGCTGAGCTAGAATTCACTATGTAGCCCAGGCTGACCTGAAAGTAGGGTCAGTCCTCCAGTAGCAGCCTCCAAAACACTGGTATCATAGGAGTGAGTCTCATACCTGTACTATACTATCGCTTACTTAGACTACTTGGGAAGGGGTGTGCCAGCGAAAGTTAAGTGGAGATGACAACTCAGGAGAGTGTCATGAGCTTTTTCTACAGGAACACACAGAGAAGAAATGGGGGCCCAGAGAATTGGTATCTTGTAATAAAACAATGGCAACAATACAATAGCCTGGGATCTCACTGAGACCCAAACTACATGCCTCACTACCCAGCCTTCATGAACACATTGTCACCCCTGGTCTTTTCATGTTGTCACCCTGTGTTGAGAAAAAGGAAGCACCTTCTTTTGCTTCGTGTGTGTGTGTGTGTGTGTGTGTGTGTGTGTGTGTGTGTGTGTTGTTGTTGTTATTGTTGTTTTTGTTTGGTTTTATTGTGTGTGCATGAGGTCGGAGGAGAATTTACAGGAGTCAGTTCTCACCTTCCACCATGAAAGTCTGTAACAGGCTTGGCAGCAAGTGCTTTTAGCCACTGAACTAACTTACCAGCTCTTGTTTGTTTTTGAGACAAGGTGTTGCTATGCAGCCCTGACTGGCTTCAATCTGTCAGTGATCCTCCTACCTACTAGAATTTCAGACTGCTGAAATTTCGGGCATGAATCCATCCATATGCAGATTGTGTCTTCTGGAGTGCTTTGCTTAGATGTTTGGTTTTGTTTGTTTTTTTTTGTTTTGTTTTGTTTTTAAGCAACAAAATCTTGCTATGCTGACCAGGATTCAAGGTCACCCCACTGTAGTGTGTGTGAAGCCAACTAGGGCTACATGAAACCCAGGCTCAAAAAAAAAAAAAAGGAACCTAATGAGAAGAAATTTTCTTCTAAAATTCTAAAATTTCTTTTAATGTAAAAATACTAATCCTGCCGGGCGGTGGTGGCGCACGCCTTTAATCCCAGCACTTGGGAGGCAGAGGCAGGCGGATCTTTGTGAGTTCGAGGCCAGCCTGGTCTACAAAGTGAGTCCAGGACAGCCAAGGATACACAGAGAAACCCTGTCTAGAAAAACAAAAAAAAAAAAAAAAAAAAAAAAAAAACTAATCCTTACCTTTCTTCTTTCTCCATACTTCTGTGCTGGAGGGGTGAGGGGAGCTATCTTGCAAATAAAAGACCCTTTCTTTGTATTTCAGAGCCGTTCAATTATAAACATTGCTGAAATCAATTCAAGCACCATCCTCCTTAAGGCTTTTACAACGCAACTGCTAACCTGTCTAGATATTTAGCTTGCTCAGTTCAAAACCTGTCACTTAAGCTTGCCTCTTGTTGCCACTTTTCTCCGAAGCTACAAACCAGAAGACAAATTATGTAGCAAATTGGAAACACACACAACTTACACTTGATGGCAACACAAAAGACTGGCTGAGGGGTATGAGACCCTCCAGTCCTTGCTCTGGAAAATGAATGCGGATTAGAGAGGGCTCATCTACCAGCAGCCTCTAATGAGGTTTCGCCTTCTGAGTTCTGAAACAAAACCATCAATTGATGTCTTCCAATGCACACCTGGTCTATTCCAAGAAGACAAAAAAGAGAAAAAAGAAAAAAAAAAAGAAATTAGTCAAACCTCTTGTTTGCTGAGTTTGCCATTAATTGCCTAAAGTTGTAACACTGGTAGCAATAAGGGGGTGTAGCTCACTACAAATATCTTGGGCCAGGGAGATGTTCAGTGTGTAAAGACATTTACTGCCAACCGTGATGATCTGAGTTTGATCCCTGGGTATGCAAAAAGAGCTGAGTTCAATCCAGGACTGCAAAAATAAGGATGTTAATAAATTAATCTAGCTGTGGTTGCATACACTTCCTTTAATTCTAGGGCTCTGGAGGCAGAGGCAGGAGGATCTCCAAGAGTTCCAGGCTGGCCTGGTCTGCATAGCAAGACCTTGTTTCAATAAGTAAATAAGTAAGTAAGTAAATAAATAAATTAATTAATTATTAATAAATCACTAGGATCTACATGTGGTGGCACACAGCTATAATCTAGCACTTGGGAGGTAGAGGCAAGAGGATCAGGAGTCTAGGAACACCCTGGGCTCGGTAGGGAGCTCAAGGTCAGCTTGGTCTACAGACGATACTGTCCTAAAGAAAACATAACAAATAACAGAATAGCCTGAAATAAGAGTGTGCAAGATTTCACCAACAAACCGTGATAAATAATGTTGTTCATGTTCTCCACTGTCTCTGGACTGTAAGCTAGAGCAGGAGGATAATAGAAAAAAAAATATTTTTTTTTTTGGTTTTTCGAGACAGGGTTTCTCTGTGTAACAGCCTGGCTGTCCTGGACTCACTTTGTAGACCAGGCTGGCCTTGAACTCGCAGAGATCTGCCTGCCTCTGCCTCCCGAGTGCTGGGATTAAAGGCATGTGCCACCACCGCCCGGCGAAAAAAATATTTTTTGTAAAGAAAGATGGGGGAAGAAGAAAGTTGTGGGTGTGGGTAGACTTGCCTAGCATGCACCAGGCCCTGGGTTTGATATGCAGCACTAGACAAATTGTGCATGGCGGTGTGTGCCTGAACTCCCAGCTCTCAGAGGGTAGAAACAGGAGAAGCAGGATTCAAGATCATCCTTGGCTACATAATAAGTTTGAGGCCAGGCTGAGCTACAAAAGACCCTGTTTGACAACCAACAACTACTACCACAAAATAGCACTGGCAGAACTGCTAAGGTAAGGGGAGAGTCATCACTACTTTTATTTTTTTATTTTTTTATTTTTTTGGTTTTTCGAGACAGGGTTTCTCCTTGGCTGTCCTGGACTCACTTTGTAGACCAGGCTGGCCTCGAACTCACAAAGATCACTACTTTTATTGGCCTGAGACAGTTAACATCAAAAGGGCATAAGTTACTTTTTGCACAAAGATGAGCCAGGCCCTTAGTTTAATTTGAGATTGGGGTTTTGCTGTGGTTGGTATTTATTTTGTTGTTATGTTTTAGCAGGCTTGGCCTTCGTTGCTCTCTGACAGTTGAGGAGCCCTACATGGGGTGAACTGGGAGATTCACCTGACACTCACAGCAATGGGCTCTTTCCAGGTTTGCAGCAGACTAAAATGATGCTGAAAAAAATCTCCACCTGTGAGGAACCCACTCAAATACAAATCCCTGCCTCTGTGTGTCAGGATGCTAAACTCTCACGGACTCTATGCAGCTTGGCCAGCTAAATCTGTAACAGGTGGCCCTGGAGCGCCTGACCTATAAGCAGCCTATGGATCTTGGGGCACATTGGTGTGAACAATTCAGGATGGATCCTGATCATGGCCCAAACAAAGGACAAACACTGTTACCCTCCTGGACTACAAACATCTTTATTCCTAAAGAAAATAGAAACTGGGCATAGTGTCTCAGGCCTGTGATCTCAGCACTTTGGAAGTTAAGGTAAGAATATTAACATGAGGGCTGGAGAGGTGGCTCAGAGGTTAAGAGCACTGGCTGTTTTTCCCAAGGTCCTGAGTTCAATTCCCAGCAACCACATGGTGGCTCACAGCCATCTACATTGAGATCTGCCTGGGCATACATGTAGAGCAAATACTGTATACATAATAAATAAATAAATAAATAAATAAATGTTTAAAAAAAAAAAAAAGAATATTAACATGAGTTCAAGGCAAGCCTGCACTATATAATGAAATAGTGTCTCAAAATGAAGAAAGAGAAGAGGAGGAGGAGGAAAAGCCACCATTGCCACCAGGCCATGCATAAACCCAGCAAAGACACATAGATCTGTATAGCCTGGTCTAAACAGCAGATTCTAGGCCGGCCAGGGTTACATACTGAGAGCCTGTCTCAACTAACAAACAAAAAAACCTTATATTAATTCTTAAGTAGCATGTTATATGAACATTAAGCCCACCCATATTATCGAGCCACCACTGCTAATAGTCTTTGCCTTTCCAAACTGAAATACAGTTTGTGTTTGTTTTGTTTTTCGAGACAGGGTTTCTCTATGTAGCCTTGGTGGTCCTGGAAACTCACTGGCCTCAAACTCACAGAGATCCACCTGCCTCTGCCTCCCCAGTGCTGGGGTTAAAAGCAAGCACTTCCAATGCCTGGCCCTTGGGGCCCTTTTTTGGAGGAGAATATAACCGAAGGCTTTTCCACCCGCACCCCAGTTCCAGAAATAATGACTCTGAGACTTAATTATTTATGAATAAATCCCTAGGCCATAAATTTGGGCTTGCTCTCTGACGAGTTCCTAACTTAATTAACCCATTATTCTAGTCTATGAATGCCACAGTCGGTTACCTCTCCTCAGTTTCATGTGTCTTCCTCAGAGTTAGGGAAAAACTGTTCACTCTGTCTAACTCCCAGAATTCCAGTCTTTCTACTGTAATGCCCACCTATTACTTCCTGACTTTTGCAAATATGCCACCAGCTTTTTATTGACAAGTGATGCTTCCATACACTGCAAAAGAGATTCTCTCTGCAAGAGAGCAGTTTGGGTTTTTTTTTTTTTTTGGGTTTTTTCGAGACAGGGTTTCTCTGTGTAGCCCTGGCTGTCCTGGACTCACTTTGTAGACCAGGCTGGCCTCGAACTCACAAAGATCCGCCTGCCTCTGCCTCCCAAGTGCTGGGATTAAAGGCGTGCGCCACCACTACCCGGCTCAGTTTGGGGTTTTTTGTTTGGGTTTTCGTTGTTTGTGAGACAGGGTCTTACCATGTTCTCTGGCTGTCCTGGAATTGACTATGTAGACCAGGCTGGCCTCAAACTCACAGGGATCAGCCTGTCTCTGCCTCGTCAGTGCTGGGACTAAAGGTGTATATGTCAGCATGCCCAGCTTGCTTGGGGTCCTATTTGACACAGGATTCCCACTATGTAGCCCTAGCTGACTTAGAACTCACAATGTAGGTTAGTGGTACAGTGCATTAAGTCAGCACTTCATTGTAATTTAAAGAAACTATTCAAAAGCATGTGATAGGGCATGTTTAGCATTTTAGCACTGGCGACTGAACCCAGAGATTAATAAATCCTAGCAAGCACTGTATCACTGAGTTTATATCTCAGTCTTCTAAAAACAAAAACAAAAAAAAGTTTTTAGGGAAAAGACTTGGGGCCTAATGGACATGACCACTAAAATGTGGACATGGGTCTTGGTGACCCAATTCTTATGTTTACCCACAGAGACCTACTCACTCTGCAGGTGTTCAGATAAATGGTAATGGAATGATCAATTGACTAATTCCTTCTGGTCAATGTATTGTGAGACTTCACAAAATACCCAGAATAGTTTTCTCTAATGTGTTCTTTATTTGGTTGAATTCTTCTCAGAATCCAAATCCACTAAGCCAGGGCACAAATCCTGTTATGAGATTGTGCACTCAACTCTCCAGCTGCTTTCTCTGTAATAAAAGGTGAATTCCCTTTAGTTGTGGAGAAAGTGGTTCCAGGAAACCCCTGGGCCTACACAGTCATCAAGGATAGCACAATCAAGCTTCTATTCACTCATTTTTGTAATTCATTTCAGTCTTAATCCTGTTAGAAGCTAGTTTCATTTAGAGAAACAAATGAAAAGGTGTGTGTGTGTATGTGTGTGTGTAAGTGGGGGGGGATATATTTGTGCATGTGCACACACATTTGCAACACTAGTGTATTTGGGTATTTCGCACTATATTGATGAATACTGTTATATTACAAATGGACAGACTATTTCCATAAGAGGACCCATGAGTAAGGTCCCTATGTCTTTCATGTTGTTTAACTTTTCTAGGATTCATGAATAACATTGCTTTATGGGGGCAAGTGTGCCATGTGCATGAGTGTGGAGGTCAAAGGTCAATTTATGGGAGTCAATTCTCTCTTTCACCTTATGGGTTCTAGGGATTGGATGCAGGCCATCAACCTTGGCACATTTAGCAGCTGAACCATTTCACCAAGTCCCCAGTGCACCCAACTACTTCTTTTCTTTCTTCTTTCCTTCCTTCCTTCCTTCTTTTTAAAACATGGTCTCAGTATGAGCCACTGCTGGCCTGGAACTTGTGATGACTACTGGATTGGCCTGGCATTGGCCTCTAACCCCTATCTCTGCCTCCTGAATGTTGGGATTAAAGGCCTGTGCCACCATGCCTGTCTCATATCCTTTTTTTCTTTTTCTTTTTTTTTTTTTTTTTTAAGTTTTTCAAGACAAGATTTCTCTGTGTAACAGAGCCCTGGCTGTCCTGGAACTCGCTTTGTAGAGCCCTGGCTGTCCTGGAACTCGTTTTGTTGATCAGGCTGCCTCTGGATCACAGTGATCCGCCTGCCTCTGCCTCTAAAGTGCTGGGATTAAACGCGTGCGCCATCACGCCTGGCTAGGCACCCTCTTTTAAAGACAAGTCCTCATGTAGCCCAGGCTGGACTCCAACTCACTACATATCAGACCCTGGTCTTGAAATACTGATCCTTCTGTCTGTACCTAAGAGATGCTGGAGTTACTGAGTTACAGGCTTTTACAACCAATAGGGAAATGTAGACTGTGCTATGCTCCCAGAATTCCTGTTGAAACTCAGTCCCCAGTGTGGTGATATTAGGGAGTGGAGCACTGGAAAGCAGTAAGGTCATGAGACCCAGTCCTTATAAATAGTCATTTATAAAATAGGCACGACATGGACTGTGTGCAATACCAACACTCAGGAGGCAGAGGCAGGTGGATTTCGATGAGTTTGAGGGCAACCTAGTCTAAACAGCAGGTTCCAGACTAGCCAAGACTTCATAGGGAGTCCTTGTCTCAAAAAATAAAAGAACAGGAAATGGAAAATGAGGCAGCAGCCCTTGCCTAGTCTATGCAGATTGTTAGATCCAGTCATCATAGCATAAAACAAAAAATACAGCCACAAAAGCTGCCCTTTCCATTTGTACCAGGTGTGTAGAGAAAATAGCTTGTATATTGTTTTGTTATATTATGAATTTCACATCATGCATCCTGTTCCCTCTCCTCTCCTACCTCCCCTCAGACCCACAGTCCAGGCTTGCAGTCTCCCCCCATGTTAAAAAGAGAATCTCAGTGTGGAAGCTGTAGTGTGTCCCACAACATTTCATTTTTTCCACAAGTTTTTGCTTGCAAATGTTCATTATAATGACTCCTGGGTCTGGTATGAAGCCAATGGCTTCTGCTACTTTGTCAATACTGGCACCTCACTGGGATACTCAGATATGCTGCTGATGTCTTATGTCATGGAGATCCTGTAGTTTTGGGTCTGTAGAACTGACCTTTTCATGCACTTCAGCAGTTCATCCATGGAGTGGGCCAATTCAAAGTCCTGGTCATGGGCCTGCAACCCCCACTTGGAGGGCCTGCTCTCCCTAGTGCTGCAGTAGGTAAGGGGTTGGTTCAGCATTCCTACTTTCATGACCACATCAGGGCCAATTCTCCTGCCTCCTACCTGTGGTGAGGGCAAGAGAGTAAAGGGGAGCTCTCCCTCACCAACACCACAAAGCAGACAGAAGGCAGGACTGGCTCTCCCACACTCACTCCCTCAGGTCTGGCTCACCCAAAACCCCCACATCCAGGGCCCGCTGTAGTGTCCCACACTCACTCCCTCAGGTCTGGCTCACCCAAAACCCCCACATCCAGGGCCCGCTGCAGTGTGCTGCCCAGGCAGGGTGCAGGGCCTGCTCTCCTGCAGGAAAACAGCATGTGAGGGACGGGAACAGCTCTCCTGTTCTTGTGACCTCATGGGGCCAGATATCCTGTCTGCCACTAGTAGTGAGGGCCAAAGGAAGGGCATCTCTCCCTTCCCAACACCACCACAAAGCAGACAAAAGGCAGGGCAGGCTCTCCCACACTCCTGCCTTTGGGACTGGCTCACCCATACCCACATCCAGGGCCAAGCAGGGCTCCCCTAATCTCTGTCTTGCTTCCTGTCCTGGGAGCTCATCTGGTGTTTACCTGGTGCTGGACTGGTGGTCGGCACAGGCTAACTCCCCTTCTGGCCCCCATGGTACCAAAGTGGTGTTGATATCTGGCTTGTTTCTCCCCCCCTCCATCCCCTGGGTATGTTAGGCTACTATTTATTCAGATGTTCATAAATCAGAATAGTAATTTATGGGTTTTTTTCCTCTCTGACACCTATTGATGCACATGTAACACAGCAGCCACATCTGCAATGCCTCTAGGGGCAGGTATCTTGTATATTGTATGACCAGTCAATAAAAAAAAAAAAAAACCTAAAGCCGGGCGTGGTGGCACACCTCTTTAATCCCAGCACTCGGGAGGCAGAGGCAGGTGGATCTCTATGAGTTCAAGGCCAGCCTGGTTTACAAAAGTGAGACCAGGACAGCCAGAGCTGATACACAGAGTAACCCTATCTCGAAAAGCCAAAAAAAAAAAAAAAAAAAAACCAAACCCCAAAAAAAAAAAAAAAAAAAACAGGCCGGGCAGTGGTGGTGCACGCCTTTAATCCCAGCACTTGGGAGGCAGAGGCAGGAGGATCTTTGCGAGTTCGAGGCCAGTCTGGTCTGCAAAGCGAGTCCAGGACAGCCAGGGCTACACAGAGAAACCCTGTCTCGAAAAACCAAAAAAAACAAACAAACAAACAAACAAACAAAAAAACAAAAAAACACTGACATCTTCATTTGGATTTCCACACCAAGACTAAGATAGACTCTATATTACATAATAAATACTAAGTAGATGCTAATTTCCTCTGATATGAGGGTTGTTTTGTTTGTTTCTGTTGTTTTTTTGTTTGTTTTTGAATCAGAATCTCATGCTGTGTCCTGGGCTATCTTAGAACTTACTATATAGCCTAAGCTGGTTTCAAACTCAAGGCAATCCTCCTGCCTCGGCCTTCTAAATGCTGAAATTACTGGTAGCACCATATGCAGCAGTATTGTGACTTAGTAGAAGACAATAGGACCAGGCCTTGCTTTGTAGCCCAGGCTAGCCTCAGGCTCACAAACCTGCCTTACTCAGCCCTAGCCTAGTGCTGGGATTACACATGTGTGCACGGCAATAATGGGCAGAGGACCCTTCTGTGGAGATGCACAACAATGTGTCAGTGTTAAACAACATCCACAGAGAGTGAGACCTTGACTCAGCGTTCAGTTGGAACCATAGTGCTGAAGGCTGAATAGTGAGCCACTTGGCCACTCCTCTGGGGGAGACCAGTGATGTCTTGATGAGCCCATAAATTACTATTGATGGATGCTATTATTTTGATCAGCAGGGACTAGGGCATCCCAATACCCCATATACTTGATTGGATGAAGGACTTCATGTAATCCATTTGCTGACAAATTGTAATAATGCAAATGCTTTTTAAAACTCCCCTTGCACATCTAGATGGGCTCTGTCAGGGAGTACATTAGAGGAATAAATGTCCTAAAATATTCTGTTGCTTTTAAACCCTAATTGACCTCTGGAGGGAAGGCCATGGACTCAGCTCTCATGTAGTTTCCTTTGCCTCTAAGAATCACTGGTGCCTGATGAGTGCTGTTTCAAAGAATGGCAGGAATTCTTACACAGTTGGAACTATCTTCTGTGACTATGCTCTGGGGATGGAAACCCAGATTACAATATTCTAAATGCAAATATAAAGTAAGAAATGCCTCCCAAGTGTGTGTTTCTATTGCCTTCTCTCTAAACTTTCATCACCCCCTCTATGATTTCAAAGTCACAAAATGTGAGCCAAGCACAGTGGTGTACACCTGTAGTCCCAGGTATTCTGGAGGCTCACAGGGGAGGATCCCTCAGTCCAAGAATTTAAGGCATCTGGATAATATAGTGATACTCCTTCATTTGTGTGAGTGGCTGGTTATAGAATATAACTCCTCTCTCTCTTTCCTTTTTTTTTCTTTTTGCTTTTGTTTTTGTTTTTTTTTGTTGTTTTTTTTTTGTTTGTTTGTTTTTTCGAGACAGGGTTTCTCTGTGTAGCTCTGGCTGTCCTGGACTTGCTTTGTAGACCAGGCTGGCCTCGAACTCACAGAGATCCGCCTGCCTCTGCCTCCCGAGTGCTGGGATTAAAGGCGTGCGCCACCACCGCCTGGCTTGCTTTTGTTTTTGAGACAGAGTTTCTCTGTGTAGTAGCCTTGGATGTCCTGGACTCACTTTGTAGACCAGGCTGGCCTCAAACTCATAGAGATCTGCCTGCCTCTGCCTCCTGAGTGCTGGGATTAAAGGCACACCCACAACTCTTATAAAGGAAAACATTCAATTGGGGCTAGCTTACAGTTTCAGAAGTTCAATTCATTGTCATCGTGGCTGGAAGCATGGCAGGGTGTAGGCAGACCTGGTGCTGGAAAAGATGCTGGGAGTTCTACATCAGGATCTGAAGGCAGCAAAAGGAGACTGTAAGACACTGGTCAAACTTGAGTATGTAAGACCTCAAAGCATGCTGCAAGTAACACACTTCCTCAACCAAGGCCACATCCACTCCAACAAGGCTACACTTCCTAACAGTACTACTCCCTGTGGACCAAGCATTCACACCCAAGAGTCTACAGGGGTCTTTTATTTTTTTTAATTATTTATCATTATGTCATGTTCATTCATGTTTTGCCTACTTATGTGAAGGTGTTGGCTCCCTTGAAACAGGAGTTACAGGCAGTTATAAGCTGCCATGTGGGTGCTGGAAATTGAATCTGGGTCCTTTGGAGGAACAAGTAGCCAGTGCTCTTAACCTCTGAGCCAATTCTCCAGCCCCAATGGGGGGCATTTCTGTTCAAACCACCACAAAACTCATGCCAGAAAGATGGTGATTATAGACATGTTGATTAGAACATGGCTTCAGTTGATGGACCAACGCCCATATAAGGAGATTGGCCACACCTTTCAAATGCATGCAGCTTGATCCTTGAGTTCAATACAAGCTTCTGCCAGAAGTATGTATAAAGAGCCTGCAGGAAGATGGGTATCAATGCAAAATGGGCAGTTACAATATGGACCAAGGAGAGTGAGAGTCAAGATGATGGATTTTGATCATTTTAAAGACATGAAAGCAAAGAAAATGAGGAACAGCAGACTAAAGGTAAAAAGAGCAGCTATTCTGAAGGTTTCTCCCTCACCAGGGCTTCAGGCATGCTTTGCAGATGCTCTACCACTCGCTACACTCGAACCTTTATTGCTGTTTTTTGTGGCTCCATAGTAAGAGAACATAGAAAAGGAGACGTTAAATGGGCTGAGAAGCCGGGCGGTGGTGGCGCACGCCTTTAATCCCAGCACTTGGGAGGCAGAGGCAGGCGGATCTTTGTGAGTTCGAGGCCAGCCTGGTCTACAAAGCGAGTCCAGGACAGCCAAGGATACACAGAGAAACCCTGTCTCGAAAAACCAAAAAAAAAAAGGGCTGAGAGAGAGCACAAGAGTGCCAACGGAATTTGTCTGGGTGCAAATGTCTGTCACTGCTCCCTTAACAAAGCTTCTGGAACATGACCAATACCCATAGGACCTTTCAACTCATGCCCACTCATGAATATGAAACCACGAGATGCCAGGCGTGGTGGCTCTCGCCTTTAATCCCAGCACTTGGGAGGCAGAGGCAGGCAGATCTCTGTGAGTTCGAGGCCAGCCTGGTCTACGAAGCTAGTCCAGGACAGCCAGATATACACAGAAAAACCCTGTCTCAAAAAAACAAAACAAGCCGGGCGGTGGTGGCGCACGCCTTTAATCCCAGCACTTGGGAGGCAGAGGCAGGCGGATCTCTGTGAGTTCGAGGCCAGCCTGGTCTACAAAAGCGAGTCCAGGACAGCCCAAGCTGTTATACAGAGAAACCCTGTCTCGAAAAACCCAAGAAAAAAACCAAAAAAACCAAAAAAACAAAAAAACAAAACAAAACAAAGAAGCCAAAAATGAATATGAAACTACGAGAGTAGCACCATTGGGGGACTCTACATACTTACTATGAGCAAACAGCCAGGGAAAAAAAGAAAGTCAAATCATTTTATAACATTAAAAAGTCTAATGAGGGCTGGAGAGGTGGCTCAGAGGTTAAGAGCACTGGCTGTTCTTCCCAAGGTCCTGAGTTCAATTCCCAGCAACCACATGGTGGCTCACAGCCATCTACATTGAGATCTGCCCGGGCATATATGTAGAGCAAATACTGCATACATAATAAATAAATAAATAAATGTTTAAAAAAAAAAGTCTAATGAGGGGATGTGATTAGTGTTTGTCCTCACTTCAGGGAGAGCACCTTCAAGAATGAGGGCACAGAGGAGAGATTAGGGGTGAAATTAATAGAAAGTCACATATGGTGTTTGGGGTGTGGCTGAATCCGTAAAGTGCTTGTCCAGGGTGTGCTGGGCTCTGGATTCCACCTCAGTACAGAATAAAAAGAGGAGTGAGGACAGATTACCTCAATCTGAGCCTTTGGGGTACCAAGGCAGGAGGACTGGGGGTTCAAGGCCAGCCTGGGCTATATGAGCCTATCTCAAAAGAAGCAAAATAAATCAATAAAATAGTTATCACTGTGGCTTTACTACACTGTAATTTCAAGGTTCAAATGTGTTGTTTTCAGCCGGGCGGTGGTGGCGCACACCTTTAATCCCAGCACTTGGGAGGCAGAGGCAGGCGGATCTTTGTGAGTTCGAGGCCAGCCTGGTCTACAAAGCAAGTCCAGGACAGCCAGAGATATTCAGAGAAACCCTGTCTCGAAAAACCAAAAAAAAAAAAAAAAAAATGTGTTGTTTTCTATCATTTTAGCTGCATTTAGAAATCTCTTCCACTTATTTCTAATTTCTGATTGCATTTCAATAGCAATCAGTTATTTTAAAACATGAATGAAAATTTAATTACTTGAAATTAAACTAGAATATCAATAAAATTATGACATTCAGACTGTGTGCTTATTTTATGTATTTGTGCTGTCAGCTGTTGAAGTCACAAACTGCTAAAGACTTTTGAAAGAAGCTGATAGCAAGATAGGTTTCCGGGAGACAGAGATTTTAGGTGCTTTCTTGTAGGTAGCTAGGTAAGTCTGCCCTTTATATTCTACATCCTGTTAGTTATGGATGGAAGGGGTGTGTGTGGCATGACTTCTGCAGCAGTCAAGAGCACTTGCAGGGTTTATAGAAGACTATGAAGATCAGTTCACAAATGCCCACAACTTCAGCTCCAGGGATCCAACTTCTTCTTCCACTCTTTAGACATTTGCCACCCAGATGCACACTTCTCTCTCTCTCTCTTTCACATACACACATAAACACACACACCCCATACACTTTTTGTTTTGTTCTGTTGGGTTTTTTTGTTTTGTTTTTTAAAATTTTTTTGAGACAGGGTTTCTCTGTGTATCCTTTACTGTCTTGGACTCACTTTGTAGACCAGGCTGGCCTTGAACTCAAAGAGATCTGCCATGCCGGGCGTGGTGGCACACGCCTTTAATCCCAGCACTTGGGAGGCAGAGGCAGGCGGATCTCTGTGAGTTCTAGGCCAGCCTGGTCTACAAAGTGAGTCTAGGACGGCCAGCGATACACAGAGAAACTCTGTCTCGAAAAAACAAAAACAAAAAAAGAACAGGAGAAGCCAGGCATGGTGGCACAGGCCTTTAATCCCAGTGCTTAGGAGGCAAAGGCAGGTGGATCTCTGAGACCAGCCTGATCTACAGAGTGAGTTCCAGGACAGCAAGGGCTGTTACACAGGGAAACGCTGTCTTTAAAAACCTAAAAAATACAAAACAAAACAAAAAACAGGAGGCCCTCCTTCAGGTAAATCAGGTTTTTTGAGGAGTGGCGTCCTGGCTAGGTAATTGATAGATTAACTTGAACTAATTTTTAAAAAAATATCATCTTGCTGTGTATCCCCAGCTGGCCTGGCCCTTGCTATGTGGAACAGGCTGGCCTCAAATCCATAGAGATCCACCTGCCTCTGCAAGATGCATACCACCACACCGGGCTCAGCATTTTATATTTATTTTTTCTATGTATCATTTTTCTATACAGCACACAAGACAAGCAACATATTTTATAACACTCATTGAGAATGAGTGACTAATAAGAGGTAGTGACTTTTATCTCTCCTCTGGAGATGCCGGTGCTCCCATAGGTCCAGTCAGCCCTTCCTTGTCAATGACCTATGGCTATTAGGGAAGGGAGGGTCCTTGCTCTAGTGGGGCTGCTGGGCTGGGATGCACAGACTCACTGTATAGCCCAGGTTAGCCTTCAACTTGTAGAACCCTCTTGCCTCTGACTCCTCCATACTAGGATTACAGGCAATGGCCAGACCTAGCTCACCCCCTATCCCCAAAGTTTGTTATTGTTTGTCATTAGATTTGGTTATTTTATTTTATGTATACAAGTGTTTTACTTGGATGCATGTATGTGCACCACCTGGAGCCCAAGTAATGGATGGTTGTTATATAACATTTTGCTACTAGGAACCTTACTTGGGTCCTCTGCAAGAGCATCAACTGACCTTGGCCACTGAGCCATTTCTCCAGCCATTAGCCCTTTTTCCTGTTTAAAAAAAATTTTCTTTTTGTTCACCAGGCATAGTGGTAAATGCCTTTAATCCCAGTACTCAAGAGGCTGAGGCAGACAGATTTTTTTTTTTTTGGCTTTTCGAGACAGGGTTTCTCTGTATAACAGGTCTGGCTGTCCTGGACTCGCTTTGTAGACCAGGCTGGCCTTGAACTCACAGAGATCCGCCTGCCTCTGCCTCCCAAGTGCTGGGATTAAAGGTGTGTGCCATCACTGCCTGGCTTTTTTATTTTTGGTTTTTGAGACAGGGTTTCTCTGTGTAACAGCTCTGGCCGTCCTGGACTCACTTTGTAGATCAGTCTGGCCTCAAACTCACAGTGATCCACACCATGTGTGTTATGTGTATTCCTGGTGTCCTTGGAGGCATGCATGACTAGGACCAGAGATGCCCTGGGGCTGGACCTATAGGCAGTTGTGAGCCACCTTCCCTGAGTGCTAGGAACCCATCTCTCCTTAGTCCTTTGCAAAAGCTGAAGTGCTCTTAATCTCAGAGCCACCTTTCCAGCCACCACCCCCCTCCACCTTTTTTCTTTCAAGACAGGGTTTCTTTGCATAGCCACAGCTATCTTGAAACTAGCTCTGAAGACCAGGGTGGCCTTAAACTCAGAGATCCACCTGCCTCTGCCTCCTGAGTACTGGGATTAAAGGCATGAGACACCATACCGGGCTTTTATTTTATTTCTTAGGACAGGCTCACTGACTTGGAACTTGCTTTGTAGACCAGGTTGGCCAACTATAACTCACAGAGACCTGTCTGCCTCTGTCTCAAGTGCTGCGATGGATGGTGTGAGCCACTATGCTCATGGGTGTTTTAAACCTTAAGGAGGTCCAATTACACTGCTTTCTCTCCATTTTACATGGTATTTCAAACTCTGAGCGAAAGAGTTATGATACTTACTCCTTCCTTAAAATTAGTATGTTTCCAGGGACAGGTGTGGGAGGGGGAACAGCTGGTTCTGAAAGAGGGTTCCATCCTCAATGACCTTCAAGCTTGCTAATTGCCAGCTAGCCCCCCAACAGAATTAGGGTATATCTGTCTGCATCTTCACATTTTTCTCTATTTTCCAAATATTCCACAAGGGACTGTCTTAACAAGTAGGGATTAAAATTAGAAAAACTAATTAGGAAAAGAAAATACATTGCTGATGGAACTACGAATTCTACCAAGTCCAGGGACATGAATCAATCCAAATGAAGCATGTGAGAACAGAGGGGACATTTCCACCTTAGGATGCAAATGATGCTGAAGTAAGGTATTCACTGAGACAGAGTGACTAAAAGGTGGAAGAGGGAACCTTCTGGCAGAGATGGAATTCGGTTAGCAAAGGAAAAGGTTGCTAGTGAGGACCAGAGAGAGTTTAGTAGTTATGAGCTTGTGCTGTTCTTCCAGGGGACCCGAATTCACTTCCCAGCACATGCCAGGTAGCTCACAACTTCTTGTAATTCCACCTCTAGAGAGATCTGACATCTTTGGCCAGTACTCAAATGAGTCACACACACACACACACACACACACACACACACACACACACACACAC
>CAJQZJ010004381.1:12886238-12911438 GCA_907164525.1 Lophiomys imhausi | reverse complement strand
TGTGTGTGTGTGTGTGTGTGTGTGTGTGTGTGTGTGTGTGTGTGTGTAAATTATATTTATAGGAATATATGCATATCTGGCCAGCTGCTTTGTGGGGAATAGGTTTGAGGACCGCGAAGGGTATAAAGAGAGAACAATGAAAAGAAGTTATAAAAATGGGACTGGTGGCAGGGCTTGGTGGCACATGCCTTAAATCCCAGCACTCAAGAGGCAGAGGCAGGTAGATCTCTGTGAGTTTGAGGCCAGCCTGGTCTACAAAGTGAGTCCAGGACAGCCAGGGCTCTTGTTACATAGACAATCAACAGGGCAAAGTTGTTTATTGCTTTCTACGACAAAGCTGATTAAGTAGACATAATTTTGGCAGCAACTGAGCAAAGGAGCGTGCATCTATAATATAATCTCAGTTCTTGAGAGATGGAGCAAGAAGATCAGGACATCCAGCTACTATATAGTACATGAGGCCAGTACTTTCTCTTTCTTTCTTCTTTTTTTTTTTTTTAGGTTTTTCGAGACAGGGTTTCTCTGTTTAACAGCTCTGGTTGTCCTGGACTTGCTTTGTAGACCAGGCTGGCCTCGAACTTGCAAAGATCCGCCTGCCTCTGCCTCCCAAGTGCTGGGATTAAAGGCGTGCGCCACCACCGCCCAGCTTCTTTCTTTTTAGTTTTTTTGAGACAGGGTTTCTTTATGTGTGTGTAGCCCTGACTCAAACCCAGGTGGCCCAAGTTCACAGCCCAGCACCCTCCCGGCTGAGCCACAGTGGACCCACTTTCTATATAACAAGTAGTGTGACCTTGCCTCAAAAATTGGGCAGGGAGGGAGGGAAGGGGGTGGTAAAAAATAATAATAAAAAGAAAAATAATCAGCTGGGCGGTGGTGGCGCATGCCTTTAATCCTAGCACTTGGGAGGCAGAGGCAGGCGGATCTCTGTGAGTTTGAGACCAGCCTGGTCTACAAAAGTGAGACCAGGACAACCAGATCTGCTACACAGAGAAACCCTACCTCAAAAAAACCAAAAAAAAAAAAAAAAGAAAAAAAAAGAAAAATAATCAACTTCTTAGTGCTTGGGGGTCAGCAACTTCACAAAAGAAGAAAAGAAAATATGGGGCATTGCTCATGTCTTTTCTGGGACTGACTACTGGGAGAAGTTTAGTGTCGCCTCTTTTCACTCCTTTTAAGGTCCCTTGAAGTCATCATCATGGTATGACAGTCCTGAGCTGATATGGCAATGGGAGTGACAATTAGCATGCAGGTGGTGTGCAATGAACTTGGCCCTTGGCTGTTAGCCAGTCATCCTAGATCCAATCCGTCTCTGCTCAGCCCTACTGAAAAGGAATTTCCAGCCACTAGGCATCCGAAGATATGCAAGACTGAAGGCTTCTGGCCAAAGGCATCCCAGCTCTTAAGATAAAAAAGACACAGTAGAAACTGAGCTAAGGCACCTAAGCTGTAGGAAGGGAGACAGACCAGGGTCTGGGTGGCCCAAAGCCAGAGCCACAAGGATGAGACTTTGGGAATCAGACTGTCGCGTTGCCTCTTCTGCCTCTTCACAGAAGGCCCACTGCTGGCTTCATGTTATTGCTTCTTGGTCACAAGTTACTAGTTGTACTTTTTTTTTTTTTTTTGAAGGGCAAGCAAGGTTTTGGGGTGGAGCATGCCTGTAATCCCAGCATTTGGGAGGTAGAGGCAGGCAGATCTCTGTGAGTTCAAGGCCAGCCTGGTCTACAGAGTGAGTTCCAGGACAGCCAGGGCCACACAGAGAAACCCTGTCTCAAAAAAACAAACAAAAAACAAAGGAAAGAAAAGAATGAAGTAACCCAAACACCCAGAAGAGTTTTCAGAAAAGGAGGCAGGATCAAGGGGTTTAGGGTCCCAGGCAAGTGGGAGGATACAAACCTAAACAGGAGTAGAGGCAGGAGGATCAAGAGTTCAAAGACAGCCTGAGTTACCTGTCAATTTGAGGCCAGTTAGATGTAATGAGATCTGATCCAGCGCATCAACAGCAGGATCCCTAAAAGTCTCAAAGAGGTGTGAGGACGGAAAGTCACATGAGTTTTGCACTGTGCACCTATGGCGGACAATGACAAGAGTAGTGTCCGTGACAAGGTGGGCAAAGACAACCTTAGTAAAGTCTAGGGTGTAGATCAGCTGTCAAGTGTCTGCCTAGCATGGGTCAAGGCCCAGGGTGGGAGACAGGGAGTGAAATATGACAAGAAAGATGATGTGAAGAAATAGTGACTGATTTTTTCCTAAATTTCATCGTAAGTAGCTGGAGGGATGACTCAGTGGTTAGAACTCTGGCTGCTCTTCCAGAGGACCCGGGTTCAATTCCCAGCACCCACATGGCAGTTCACAACTGTAACTCCATCCAGTTCCAGAGTGTCTGACATTCTCACACTGACATACATACAGGCAAAACATCAATGAACATAAAATAAAAAAATAAAAGTTTTAAATTCTTTCATCTTAAAAGGTTAGTTGGGGAATTAAAATGAAAATTACAAGGGGAAGGATGTTTTACAATGGAACTACAAAGGATATTTTAGAATGAATTTCCTTTGTAGACCATGTTAGCCTTGAACTTATTGATCCACCTGCTTCTGCCTCCCAAGGGCTGAGGTTAAAGGTATGAGTCACCACAACCTGCCTAGCTGTGTGATCTTAAAGCAGCTGCTTAATTGTTCCAGATCCTCATTGGCCCCTGAATGTAATGGAACAATCCTACTTATTCCCAAAGCTGACAAATGTGTAGAAGCCCATACCTGCCTGCCAAGGGCCTGGTACACAGTAAATCATCCATAAGTGGTATTGCCATTCTTCTTGTCAAGCAGAACTCTTACTTTTTGTTTGATTGGATTTTTTTTTTTTTTTTTTTCAAGACAAGGTCTCATTATGTAGCTCTGGCTCTCCTGGAACTCACTATATAGACCAGGCTGTCTTCGAACTCATAAAGATTCATCTACCTCTGCCTCCTGAGTACAGGGTATGAAGGTTTATGCCACCATGCCCTGCCAGAATACTTATTTGTTTGCTTTTTTGGTTTTGTTTTGTTTTGTTTTTTGGAGACTGGGTTTCTCCGTGTAGCCCTTGCTGTCCTAGACTCACTTTGTAGACCAGGCTGGCCTCGAATTTGCAAAGATCCACCTGCCTCTGCCTCCCGAGTGCTGGGATTAAAGGCATGCCCCACCACCGCCCAGCTCAGAATACTTATATATCAAGGATCTAAATGAAATTACCATGAGACAGAATAACAAATGTTTAATATGATTTGCAACTGCCTTCGAGCCAAATCACAGAGAAGTCCATATAGCCATGCTACATAACACATACAAGTCAGGTTCCCCAGTAAAGTTTTCCTATTTGTAACTCGGCAGAAACTCATGTACCTGCTTGTCTCTCGGAGGCTCAAAGTGTAGCCAGAGGGCTGAGCAGCCACTGAGCATCTGCCTCCTCCTTGAAATACAGGGTCAGTGGGGGGACAGACCCATAGAGCACTCACAAGGGGAGAGAGAGTTCTTAGCAAGGCAGATGTGAGGCTGATATTAAGCCAGCAAATGTGTTCATGCATGCTGGTGAAGTACACGCCATGAGCCTCTCTGATTAAGGGCCAGCTAACTTTAGGTTATTGCTTTGTATTCACTGGCAGGAAGGATATTTACTTTTAGTCAAGCTGGCTCTTTGTGAACCAGGTATAAGGGTAGGTGAGGGCTTTGTTTGTAATGAAGAGTCCAATGTCCATACCCTGCACAGCACTGTTCTGATGGAGCGCAGCTATACACTGACAATGGTAGATACATTGTGTGTTGTGGGGCTTTATCTTCCCTTTCCTTCTTTACATGTGGGGGTGAGGGTTGTTTTTGTTGTTTGAAATAGATTCTGGCAGCATAGCCCAGGCTGGACTTGAATTTGCAGTGATCTTCCTGCCTCTGCCCCTAGAACTCTGGGATTATAGATGTGTACCACCATATCTGATTTTCTTTACACTTTTTATTCTTTCCTTATTTTTCTTTTTTCTTTTTTGTTTTTCGAGACAGGGTTTATATGTATATCCCTGGCTGTCCTGGATTCACTTTGTAGACCAAGCTGGCCTTGAACTCACAGAGCTCCTGCCTCTACCTCCCGAGTGCTGGGATTAAAGCCATGCGCCACCATGCCCTGCTATTTATTGGTTTCTCAAGACAAGATTTCTCTGTGTAGCCTTGGCTGTCCTGGAACTCTGTAGACCAGGCTGGCTTTGAGTTTACCTGCCTCTGCCTCCTCCTCAGTGCTAGGATTAAAGGCTTGGATTACCATGCTTTGCCATTACAGACAGTGTCAAATTGCCATGTGGGTGCTGGGATTTGAACCCAGGTCCTTTGGAAGAACCAGTGCTCCTAACTGCTGAGTCATCTCTCCAGCCCCACACATCTTGCCTTTCTTTTCTTTTCTTTCCTTTCTTGTTTGTTTTTGTTGAGCAGGGTATCTCTATGTAGTCATAATTGTTCAGGAACTTGATTTGTAGACCAGGGTGGCCTCCAATTCATAGAGATCCTCATGCCTCTGCCTCCCAAATGCTAGCATTAAAGACATGCACAAATACAGGCCTGGCAGGATAGTTCAGCAGTTAAGGGCACTGGAAGCTTTTCAGAGGTCCCAGGTTCAATACCCAGCAGCCACTTGGCAGCTCACAACTGTCTGTAACACCTGCTTAGGAGTCCCAGTATCCACTTCTGACCTCTGCAGGCACCAGGCAATCACATGGTGCAAGACATACAAGGATTCAAGAAAATATTCACACACACATATTTCATTTGAGTCCAGGTCTTTTTTTTTTTTTTTTCTGGTTTTTCGAGAGACAGGGTTTCTCTGTGTAGCCCTGGCTGTCCTGGACTCGTTTCATAGACCAGGCTGGCCTGGAACTCAGAGATCCGCCTGCCTCTGCCTCTCAAGTGCTGGGATTAAAGGTGTGCACCATCACTGCCTGGCGAGTCCAGGTCTTATAATTGTTCAAAATCAGCTTTTTTAAAGGTTTGGAGTTTTTTGGTTGGTTGGTTTTTTAAGACAAGGTCTCAAGTAACTGAGACTGGCCCTGAATTCCTGATCAAACTACCTTTTTTATTTTTTTTGGTTTTGGTTTTTCTATTTTTTTTGGTTTTCAAGACAGGGTTTCTTTGTATAACAGCTCTGGCTCTCCTGGACTCACTTTGTAGACCAGGCCAGCCTTGAACTCACAGAGATACACCTGCCTCTGCCTCCCATGTGCTGGGATTAAAGGCGTGAGCCACCAAGCCCGGCAATTTCAGACAGCTGTGAACTGCCATGTGGGTGCAGGGATTTGAACTCAGGTCCTTTGAAAGAGCAGCCAGTGCTCTTAGCCCAATTTTTTAATTTCTTGAGAAGCCAGAAGAGGAAGTTGAATTCCCCTGGAGCTCGAGTTGAAAGTTATGAGCCAACTAATCTGAGTGCTGAGGACCCAACTTGGTTCTTGGGGGAGAGATCAGTGTGCCTTAGCTGCTAAGCCATCTCTCCAGCTCCTTTTGATTTTATTGAGGTAGAGTCTCCATGTGTAATCCTGGCTAGTGTCAAACTTTCAGTGGTCCTCCTGTCTCTGTTAACTGAGTGTTGGCATTAAGGGGTGTGCCACTGGACTCACCTGAGTTACACACTCCTTATTTGAGTTCAAAGGCCACACATGCTCGTTCCCAACATCACATCCAGCTCAAGTTCAGAGAACTCAATGCGTGAGCCTGGGCACCAGCCTCCATTCCCCTGTTAAAGGGAAGGGATAGCAATGACCTTGAACAAGGTCTTGTAAATCGTAAATCCTGTCATCGTAATCTTGCCTCTCCCTTCTTTTGCTACAGATGGAGATTATAGTCTCACTGATGCTAGCCAAGTGTTTTATCTCTGAGCAGCCTGATCCTAGCCTTTCCTTTTTTACCTCTCTGTCTCTCTCTCTCTCTGTGTGTGTGTGTATGTGTGTGTGTGTGTGTGTGTGTGTGTGTGTGTGTGTGTGTCTTAGACAGGAGCTCTTGGAGGGCACTCATTAACAAAGCTAAATAACACCCAAACCCTTCCTGGCTGGTACAGGGCTAGGTATACAGTCCATGGCAATTAAAGATGTCTTCTTTGTCTGTGATAGAAAAAAGAGTGAACTGAATTCTCACTGTGTTACTACTAAGTTTGTCCATGTTGTCAATAGCAAGCCATGAAAGGCTGAATGAATATATTCCTCATGATTATGAAGACCTTTCCCTGAAAGAGGACAATCTGTTTCCTTGGTTAGGAACTTCTTGCCCCTAAACAATACGCTCATTTCCCCCAGGAAAACGGCCTTGGATAAGGAAGGGCATCATGCGCCCAAACCTGAAACCCTTCCAGTTCAGATGTGCTCTGAGCACACAGAGGCTTTTTTTCCCTCCTTCACAAAATGAATCACGATTAATAATAGCCAGAGGGTGAGGAATTACCGTCATGCCTTATTACTGAAGACGAGTCTTCACCCTCACCTTCAGCAATGACGACAGTGGTGTCGATGCAGATGCATTTCATCAACTGGAGTGGAGCTGAGGCCCAGAATTGCCTCCCAACGCACATCCCCAGAGAAGGGCTGAGAGAGCGGAGGAGGTGTGGCTGTTAGTCAATGTGGCTCGTGCTCCCGCGTGCCCACCGAACTGGTGATTCAACTCTTGGCATCAGAATCCTTGTTTTTTGTAGTTTGCTTTGCTTTTTGACATGGGGGTCTCATCTAGTCTGTGCTGGTCTTGAACTTGTGTAACTGAGGTTGACTTTGAATTCCTGATCTATCACTTCCGTCTCCCAATTTACAGATGTGCACCATAGCTGCCTTAGCTTTTTTAGAGAAAAATCTGCTTAGCATATTATAGAGATGCACAAATCAGGGCTGGAGAGATGGCTCAGCCGTTAAAGGCTAGGCTCACAACCAAAAATATAAGAGATGCACAAATCAATACAAGACACTGGCATAGAGAGTGGATAAAAGGGTGAGATGATGATGAGGAAAGGAGAGAGGACCGGATGAGGTGGAGTGAGCCATATCTCAGCATTTAGGAGGCTGAGGGGAGGGGTTGCCTTTAGTTCTAGTTTGCTAGCTTGGGCTAAGAAAACAAATGCATTTAAAAATTAAAAACACATACCTAGTCTCAAAAGATAGGAAGAGAAAAATATCCCTTACTCAGAAAGACAGATGAAGAGAAAGGAAAATGGGGGTTAGGGGGACTGAGTCAGGATTTTTGCTTACCATTCCCTCTGGGTCCCCTACTCTCCCTTTGGTTTAAAGCTAGTGTTCTTGTCACCACAAGTGCAAATGAGGCTTATTCATTCAAGGGAGTCAGCCTCAGCCTGACCTCTTTACTAACTGTGAGCATTGGATTGTTAAATCTAATAAGTATATGCACATTTGTTCCAAGAACAAATAGCTGTGAGGTACACGGAATGCTGGACCACAATGAAAATAAAATATTAAGTACTTAACATTTTACTATAAAGAGCTGTGTAATGTCAACTCGTGTGGGATTTGATAGTCTATCATTTGATTCCTTTTCTGTTAGAGAATTCAGTTAGCATTTTCTCCATCACACACTCAGCTCTCTGATGAAGCCCTTTGCCTTTAAGAGACTGAACCCACATCCAGAAAAAGAGAAGTTTGTAGGAGGTTCAAGAAACTGCCTT
Source organism: Lophiomys imhausi (assembly GCA_907164525.1). Taxonomy (NCBI): domain Eukaryota; kingdom Metazoa; phylum Chordata; class Mammalia; order Rodentia; family Muridae; genus Lophiomys; species Lophiomys imhausi. Next base: position 12,903,770 of record CAJQZJ010004381.1, on the reverse strand, counting down.
CCTCTCTTTAATCACACCTATCCAAATGGTTAGTGCCTTTATTTGCATTTGAAGGAAAATTCAAAGAATTGTTTTGGAATGAGGAAGTCCTTAGAGGTTCTGAATATTCTGACCTTACAAAGGCTAAGGAATGGAAAGTCTAGGGACAGTAAATCGAAAAACAGAGCATAAGCAAATATGAAAAAACAGACTGGCTGCTCAGAGTTTGCTTCAGTCTTCCTGCTTTGCCTGCTCCTCTGAATCTTTCCCCCTTTTCCTTAAGGTTTTGGGGACTATGTCTCATGTGGTCCAGGTGGGCCGACTGACTCCCGAGCCTCAGGTCTCCATTTCCCAGGTGCCGTTAGGTCTGCTTGTAGCCACCCTCACAGCCTCTAGGCTGGTTTTAGAGTAAGAGTGCATATTTCCCAAATTCAAAACATTTCCTCACAAATATTTCTTTCTTTCTTTTTTTTGTTTTTCGAGACAGGGTTTTTCTGTGTAGCCCTGGCTGTCCTGGACTCACTTTGTAGACCAGGCTGGCCTCGAACAGCGATTCACCTGATTCTGCCTCCCAAGTGCTGGGATTAAAGGCGTGCACCAACACGCCTGGCACAAATATTTTCTCTTCTGTATGCCCTTTGTAGGAGAATATGCAAGACACTAGAGGATAACTTTATCCAAATGCAAAAAACCAGATGCACAGGATACTATAAAAGATTACCCAAGAGCCAGGTGGGGTGGTGAATGCCTTTAATCCCAGCACGGGGGGGGGGGGGTGGGGGGGGGGGGGCAGACGCAGGGGATCCCTGAGGTCGAGGACAGCCTGGTCTACTTAAAATGAGTTCAGGACAGTCAGGGCTCTTACAAAGTAGCTGGAAGTATACTATGAGGATTCGGAATGAAGAGAATCTGGATGTGTTGTTATAAGTCTTTAATCTCATTACTCTGGAGCCAGAAGCAGGCTGATATCAATGAGTTTGAGGCCTGACTCAACTACATACCCAGTTCTAGACCAGGATGACAGAGAGACCAAAAAAAAAAAAAGGACCTAACCTCAGATTGAATTGAGGTAAGAGTAGAGTATGAATGGTCAAATCTGAGAGTAAAAGGCTAGAGACTGGAGATAGAATCTGAGAGGAGCTGGGGAAATGAACATGATCAAAATTATTTTTTATTTCTTTTTTTTTTTTTTTTTTTGGTTTTTTGAGACAGGGTTTCTCTGAATATCTCTGGCTGTCCTGGACTCACTTTGTAGACCAGGCTGGCCTCGAACTCACAAAGATCCGCCTGCCTCTGCCTCCCAAGTGCTGGGATTAAAGGTGTGCGCCACCACCGCCCGGCTTATTTTTTATTTCTTAATTAAATATATATATATTGTTTTTTTTTTTTTGTTTTGTTTTTCGGGACAGGGTTTCTCTGTGTAACCCTGGATGTCCTGGACTTAACTTTGTAGACCAGGCTGGCCTTGAACGCACAGAGATCCACCTGCCTCTGCCTCCTGAGTGCACGCCAGGCTCTATATATATTATTTTTAGGAAGGGAGCCTGCCAAGCAAAGTGGAACACCTCTTTAATCTCAGCACTCAGGAGGCAGAGGGATGGTTCTCTGTGAGTTCAAGGCTAGCAAGGACTACATAGAGAGACCCTGTCTCAAACATACACATAAATGTACAAAGATACAACTTCCTGATAGAGCATTTGCCTTATGGGAAGCCTTGAGTTCTATCTTCACTACTGCAAATCAATAAAAATTATAGCAAAAGTAAAATTATGACTGAGCTAGATACCATGGAGGCTGAGGCCATGGAAGATTGTCAATAGTTAAAGGCACCCTAGGCTACAAAGTGAGTTCCAGGCAAGGGTGAGCTATTTCCTGAGACATTAAAAAAAAAAGGGGGGGTGTGGGGCGGCTGGAGGTGTAGCCCAGTAGTAGGGTGCTCACGTAGTATGTATGAGGCCCTGACTTCAAAGCCCAGCACCATGTGGAAAATGACAGGCCAGTGAGATGGCTCAGTGAGTTAAAGGTGCTTGTCATTCAGGACCCACTTGGTAGAGTTAGACAGCCCCTCCCTCAGGTTGTTTTCTGGCACGCACACACACTCTCACACATCCTCACATACACAAAGTTTAAAAAAAATATATATATTTTTAACCAATTAAATAACTATACAAGGAAAGTATGAACTGTATCACTGTGCAGCCAAGCAGAAATCCAACGGCTTCAAGCAACAGCAGCCATTTATTGTTCATGATTATACAATGGGGTGGGAATGGCTCTTCCTTTCTCCACACAGTGCTGACTAGAGTGCCCTGACTGGGCTAAGGATTTTAGTTACTACCCCACTCACTTTTCTGGAGCCTTAGTGAGGGCTGGCTGCACTCTGTGAGGCACTGGCTGGTTGGTTCTTCCCTCTCTTCATGTGGCCTCTTAGTACCTGGTAAACCTTCCAGAACTCTGCACAGCAGCTCACCGCAGAGGGAGGGGAAGGAAATGGATGCTGGGTTCCTATGAGGCCCCAGAACAACTTCCACAGGTTCTGTGGTTTTAAAAGCAAGTTCCAGCCGGGCGGTGGTGGCACACGCCTTTAATCCCAGCACTTGGGAGGCAGAGGCAGGCGGATCTTTGTGAGTTCGAGGCCAGCCTGGTCTACAAAGTGAGTCCAGGACAGCCAAGGATACACAGAGAAACCCTGTCTCGAAAAACCAAAAAAAATAAAAATAAAAAAAAAATAAAAGCAAGTTCCAGGCCCAGGTTCAAGAGCAAGGTTAAGAGGAGTGCACCTGTTCCCGGGAAGGGTCACCTGCAGCAGGCACACACCAGAGCACACAGCCAGATGCTCCTGGTTCTGAGAGCGGTCTTCCTCCGCTGTAGAGAAGCTGCTAGGCAGAAGTGAGGGTGCAGAAAGCACAGTTTTGGAGGGCACTCTTCTACCAGGCGCATGGCTGACTGTTGGCATTTGGACAAGAATAACAACAGGGCCAGGTGAGGACACACACCTGTGATCCAGCACTTTGGCAGCTGATAAACAAAGACAGCAAGTGTGAAGCTAGACTGGGCTACACAGTGAGACACAACCTCAAAGAACCAAAGGCCTGGCCTGGGGTATGTAGCTCAGTGGCTAGAGTGCCTAGCATGCCAGGGGTTCGGTTATCCCCAGCATAAACCATTTTAGACACTCAACCCATCCAGGTGGCGGAGGCTTTGGGATTAGGTCAAGAGAAGTTCAATGTCATCCTTGGCTATAGAGTGAGTTGGAGGCAAGCCTGGGCTCTATGAGACCTTGTTCCAACAGCAACAGCAACACTACTCAAGGACTGAGTGTGTTGGTCCGAATATGGCACTTAACTAGCATGTGCAAAGCTATGGGCACTAGTTCAATGTTCAGTAATGAAAAAAAAAAAAGCAAAAGCAGAAAAACCAAACCAAACCAAAGGCCCTTCCTACACTTCCAGACAGATGACTCCTGTTGTAATTCTCAACTTAAACTTTTTCTCTGAGGAATTTTATTTTTTATTTTTTAGCAGTGCTTCAATCCTACTAAGCTAGCTTGACCTCAAGACACCAAAACTGCTTAGAGTCAGGCACGAAAGGAGTCTCTATGTCATTGTCAGAAACAAAGATATCACATGGCTGCCAATTTCAGACGTTTATTGAGCATTAGAGAGGCCAAATGGCTCCATCCCAACCTGCTCTTCTGTAGCCAACATGGAGAGGAGCCAAGGTCAGGATCCATTCCCTTACAACGAACGACCCTCACTCTTGGGACTTTCTCTAGCTGCCTCTCTCCACACCCTCCCCGTCAGGTAGCTGCAGCCAACAATCATAGTAGGATTTATTTGTTTGTTTGTTTTGGGGGGTTGTTTTGTTTTGGGGGGGTTGTTTTTTTTTTTTTTTTAGACAAGGTTTCTCTGTGTAGCCCTACCTTCCCTGGACTCACTTTGTAGAGCAGGCTAGCCTTGAACTCACAAAGATCTGCCTGCCTCCCAAATGCTGGGATTAAAGGCATGCACCACCACCGCCCGGCATTTTTTTTTTTTTGGAATAGTAGAATTTTTTTAAAAATTATTATTATTTTTTTTAAGCTGGGCGTAGTGGCGCACACCTTTAATCCCAGCACTCGGGAGGCAGAGGCAGGCGGATCTCTGTGAGTTCGAGGCCAGCCTGGTCTACAAATCGAGTCCAGGAGAGCCGGGGCTGTTATACAGAGAAACCTTGTCTCGAAAAACCAAAAAAAAAAAAATTATTTTTTAGATAGGTTCTCATATAGCAGACAACTTTTCAATTCCTAACCTTTGAATTTGCCATCACATACACATCCTACTGAGGTAGGGTTTTAGTTCTTTAAAATAACAGTTATTTATTCATTCAGTGTATACGTGCATGTGTATGTGTGTGTGTGTGTGTGTGTGTGTGTGTGTGTGTGTGAGAGAGAGAGAGAGAGAGAGAGAGAGAGAGAGAGAGAGAGAAAGAGAGATCAGAGGATAACTTGGAGGAATCTGTTCTCACCCTGGGGTTTATCAAATTTAGTTTGTCAGCAAGCACATTTACAGGCTGAGCCGTCTCACCAACCCCTGGAGTAGGACTTCAAGATACTGTGTATGGGGTTGGAGAGTTGACTCAGCAGTTAAGAGCACTGGCTGTTCTTCCAAAGGTCCCGGGTTCAAATCCCAGCACCCACATGGCAGTTCACAGCTGTCTGTAATGGCGGGGCATGGTGGTATATGCCTTTAAACCCAGCACTCAGGAGGCAGAGGCAGGCAGATCTCTGTTAGTTCAAGGCCAGCCTGATCTACAGAGTGAGTTCAGGACAGCCAGGGTTACACAGAGAAACCCTGTCTTGAGGAAGAAAAAAAAAAATGATACTGTGTATGTGAATGAGTATGAAGCTGCAAAAAATTTCACTGTTGTCCTCAGAGAGCAAGCATTAGTTCACTAGGTTTTTTTTCTATGGTAGACAAGCTGGAATAGTGCAAAACGGAGGACCTGTCAGACAGGCCTATCCAGAAGGCTCCATTCTCAGAGTGAGTACTCTCCTTAGAAAGAAAGAAGTAGAGCCAATCAGGAGAGGCTCCCCAGTGCCTCTACACCTATAGCCAGCAAGGATGAGAACACATTCTGGGTGGAGGAGCCTTCTGGAGTCCTCACTTGGCCACCAGTTCCTTTAAGATCAACAATTCAATTGTCTGTTTCCTTAGGCTTTTGAGGTTGTATATAGATTTACCTAGATCTTGTGCAAGATTCAGAGCTGGGTCTCTGGGACAGTCTCTCTCTTTCTGTGTCGCTCCAACCCTCCCTCACTCCTTCCCTTTCTTCTTTTCTCTCTCCCTCCAATCCTCCTTCCTTCCTTTCCCCTCCCCTTCATTGGAACTGACTTTAAGGGAAGAAGGAAAAGCTACATTCAGCTCAAACAAAAGTAAACATAAAGGGTAGATCCAAAACAGAAATGATCCTCTTTTCATCCCCTTTCCCCTCCCAAACCCTGTTTTTCTTCTAATGTCCTTTCTCACAACAGCAGCAGCTGTTCTCACAGCTGCCCCAAGCATGGTTAACTGAGAATTTGTTTTCAGTCAGCCCTTCCTTGTCCCACATGGACATTGTCACCTCGTCTTGCTGGTTCTTCAACTCACAAGCTTTGTGACACTGAGCTTGGTAAAGGTAGCACACTCCTATATATAGTTCTAGCTCCTTGAGAAGTTAAGGCAAGAAGATTGCTTGAGCTAAGAGTTGGGGGCCATGCCACAGGGGAACACACCCCAGGTACAACAGCAAGCTTCTCTCGTCAGGGGGCTTTTCCACAAAAAGCTGTAATGGCTCTGTCTTTAATTACAATTTTTACTATTTATCCCTCTATATAGCTATCTAGGTTTTTCTTTTTCAACCCCCCCCCCCCCCCCCCCCAAGATGAGACAGGGTTTCTCTGTGTAACAACCCTGGCTGTCTTAGACTTGTTTTGTAGACCAGGCTGGCGTCAAAATCACAGAGATCAGTCTGCGTCTGCCTCCTGAGTGCTGGGATTGAAAGTGTGGCCTATATATCTATCTATTTATTTAATGAAAGTGATGTTTGGTGGTGCTGGGAATTGACCCAGGGCCTCATTAAAGTCCATGTAGGTGGATAGATGTCACTCTACCTCTGATTCACACTCTGAGCCATAGTACCTTTTAAAATTGATAAATTAGCCGGGCGGTGGTGGCGCACGCCTTTAATCCCAGCACTTGGGAGGCAGAGGCAGGCGGATCTTTGTGAGTTTGAGGCCAGCCTGGTCTACAAAGTGAGTCCAGGACAGCCAAGGATACACAGAGAAACCTTGTCTCGAAAAACCAAAAAAAAAAAAAAAAATTGATAAATTATTTTTATTTATTTATTTATAGACAGAGTCTCTCTGTGTATCCCTGGCTGTCTAGGACTCACTCTGTAGACCAGGCTAGCCTTTGAACTCACAGAGATCCCCCTGCCTCTGCCTCCTGAGTGCTGGGGTTAAAGTCACCATGCCAGGTGATAGAGTATTTTCTCGAGACAGGGTCTCACTGTGTAATCCTGTGTGGCCTGGAACTCACTATGTAGACCAAACTTACTGAAATCACCATGCCTCTGTCTCCCCTGTGCTAGAATTATAGATATGAGCCACTCCCAGCCCTAGCACCTTTTTTATTGTTGCTGTTGTTTTGAGATAGTAGTCCAAGTTGTTCTGTAAATTATTATGTAGCTCAGGTTGCCCTCAAATTTATAATGATCCTCCTGAGAGCTGAGAAATTTAACACCATTCCCAGCTTTTCATACTTATTATTATATTTACTTATTGTGTCTGAATATATGCATATAAGTGAGTGTGTGTACTAGGGTCATGGTATGTGCAGATCAGAGAGAGTTGGGATTTTCCTTCTACAATGTGGTATCCAGGGATTGAACTCAGGTTGTCAGGCCTGAGTTCCATTTTGCTCAAGCTAGCCTAGAACTCCCTATACAAATGACCAGCTGAGCCGGGTGTGGTGGCGCACGCCTTCAACCCCAGCACTCAGGAGGCAGAGGCAGGTAGATCTCTGAGTTCAAGGCCAGCCTGGTCTACAAATCGAGTCCAGGATAGCCAGAGAAACCCTGTCTGGAAAACCAACCAACCAACCAACCAAACAAACCAAAAAATTGAGGCAGCTGTCTCCAAACTTCAGCTGTTCCGTAGTACTGGGATTATAGACATGAGCCAACATGCCTAGCCTCCCCGCACCCCCAGTACTGGGTATGAGTCTCAGGCCATTGTTTTAAGCAAGGGCTCTACCACTGAACTCTAGCTAGGGATTTCTTTTCTTTTCTTCCTTCTTTTTTGTTTTTCGAGACAGGTTTTTCTGTGTAACAGCTCTGGGTACCCTGGACTCTCTTTGTAGACCAGGTTGGCCTTGAACTCACAGAGATCCGCCTGCCTCTGCCTCCCGAGTGCTGGGATTAGGAATTTCTTTTCTACTTTTCCTATTTTACCTCCCTTTCCTCTAGGCTTTCCACCAAGTCTTGTTTTTATCATCTGTTTTGCCCCTAAAATAAAGTTCCAATGGAAGAAGAAAAGCTGCGGGGGTAAAGAGATTCTAGGCCCTCCAGACTGTGTCCCTGCTCCCCCTAATCCCTTACATGCACAGTTCTCTCTATCCTCCAGGGCACCTTTGCAATCTGGCTCCTGCACTAAGATTTCTTGGTGTGTACACACCTTCCTGAAGGCCACTTGTCTACTTTGTTTTGCCCTACTTCTGCTTTCCCCAGTGTTCTGGGCATACCCCCCCCTTTTAAAGTTTATCTCAAAGCCATCTTCCTAGTCTCCTCCAGAGAGCCTTCTCAACTCATGACATTTGCTGCCTCTTTTTTGATTCCTATAGTATTTTGTAATCAAATTTTAGCCATTTATTTGAGTATGATCATGTACGATGTTATGCTAATATTTCCTTTTTTTTTTCTTAAGGTTTTTTTGTTGTTCCAACTCAACTGTAAGAACAAGGGTCAAGCCTGGCGTGGTGGTGCATGCTTTTAATCCCAGCACTCAGGAGGCAGAGGCAGGCAGATCTCTGAGTTCCAGGCCAGTCTGGTCTACATAGGGAATCCAGGACAGCCAGGGCTGTTACATAGAGAAACCCTGTCTCAAAAAATCTAAAAAAAAAAAAAAAAAAAGAAAAACAAGGGTCATTTCTTTCGCCTTTGTTTTTTACACAGGTTCTCTCAAACTGGTGGTCCTCAAACTGACAGAGATGCCTCCTGAGTGCTAGGACTAAAGGTGTGCACCATCACACCTGGCCTGGCCCCCATATCTTAACAAATCATGGGAAAATATAAAAATGGAGGGACAGCAAGAAACATACCATTTTTTATACATTATGAAGCTTGGAGTGGAAAGTGGTTGTGAACCTGACATGGGTGCGGAGAAGTTAAGTCAGGTCATCCGCAAGCCCAGCAAATGCTCTTAACCATTTTGCCAAACTTTTTTTTTTTAAATCTTATTTCTTACTACACAGTCAGGCAGGCTTTGAACTGTCAGCAATTTTCCTGCCTCAGCTTCCCAAGTGCTGGGCTCAAATGCAGAAGCCACCATGCCTACACAGGCCAAATTTAACTGACTAAATAGTGCTGCAGGAATTCAAAGCTGGGTGGTGGTAGCGCATGCCTTTAATCCCAGCATTTGGGAGGCAGAGGCAGGAGGATCTCTGTGAGTTCGAGGCCAGCCTGGTCTACAAAGTGAGTCCAGGACAGCCAGGGTTACACAGAGAAACCTTGTCTCGAAAAAAGAAAAAAAAAAGCCTGCGTCATTTTCTTTTTCTTTTGTTTTTTTAAGACAGGGTTTCTCTGTGTAACAGCCCTAGCTATCCTGGACTTGCTTTGTAGACCAGGCTGGCCTCAAACTCTCGAAGATCCACCTGCTTCTGCTTCCCAAGTGCTGGGATTAAAGGCATGGGCCACCACGCACGGCCTGAGTCATTTTCTAACTAAAACAATTGTCTAGACTAAAGATGGGGCTCAGTGGAAATTGCTTCCCTATCATGTTCAAGACCCTTGGTTCTATCCCATGCACTACCTAATAATAGTAATAATAATAAATGTGTTCTTATAGTGACAGTGTTCATTCACCTACTTCTATTTTCAACTACATGATTGATAGGCACCTCGTAGGAAACATGATCAGTTTGGCAGAGGACAAACTTTAGTATGGGGTGCAAAGGTAAGTAATTGTCCCTAATGACTTGGAAATAATTTTGAAATCACATTGGGCAGTCTGTCTGTTACCTCTTGCAAATAGTGGTAGGCCCAGTGATGTGGGGACCTTCAAGGTGGGAGGGGTAGGAGCAAGGGGAGGAGAGATCATTGTTTCCTGCCTTCTTGCAGCTGGTGCCATTCCCACTCTCCTCTTCTCCCCATGCTGAATGATGGTAGTTTAAAGGAACTGCTGAAGCACGGACAATGTGCAAAGAAAGTGGCATTCACAGCCTATTAACCTTGGATTCTGGAAGTTGTGCCACTCCCATGATTCTCCTCTGCAGCTGGCTTTAAAATTGCAGCTTTTTAGGAGTGTGCCCCTCCCTCTAGATTGGATGCATGCTTTTGGATAAGGATGGAGGAGAACTGGAAGAACTTCCTGGCAGTTCTGGAATGGTAACTAAGTTGCAGAAAGATTCCCTTAGGGATTGACGATGATAGTAGCTACTGGTATCTGGAATTTATCTCAAGTCTTTCTCATGAGTGTTCAGAGAAACAGACACCAATGATAAGAGCAGTCTCTGTCCAGGGAACAGTCACAAATTTAGTCATCCTAGAAATGTTTTTGAAATGAGTTCTGCCCTGTGGTGGGTGTCTTATTTCTGTTGCTTTGATAGAATACTCTGGCCAAAAGGCAGCTTGGGAAGGAAAGAGTTAATTTCAGTTTACAACTGTCAGACCACACTCTATCACTGGGGGAAGTCAGGGCTCAAGACAAGAACCAGGCAGCAAGAACTGAAGGAAAAAGAGACCACTGAGGAGTGCTGCTAACTGACTTGCTCCTCTGTAGTTAGCTCAGCCTGTTTTCTTACACTACCACCTGCGCTGGTAGCTTAATCTCCGGTGGGCTGGGCTGGGCTGGGCTGGGCTGGGCTGGGCCCTCCCACATCAATCATTAATCAAGAAAATGTCCTACAGACCTGCCTACAGGCCAACGTGGTTTCTCAATTGAGGGTCCCTTTTTCTAAAAGACTCTAGCTTGTGTCAAGTTGACAAAACTAGCTGGGACACATACACAACAATTAACAAACTACAAAAATGAAATTTAAGGAATTAAAAAGGCACTGAAACAGGGTAGCAAAGCAACTACTTCAGTTTACCTGTTAGGCCTAGTGATAAACTTATGAGAGTAGCAATTGCACATGTTCTACTACTGCCCCATCACACATAGTTTTAATGAACTAGGTCATTTTGAAGGTTTATGTGTATGGAGGTAGATTGGGTAATTTGAAACTGAATATGAAGAAACCATCACAAAAGTTTATACTAAAGTCATTTTTGGTGGTGTGTTTCATACATGAAATTGCCAGCATTTAGGAGACTAAGGCAGGAAAACTGTTGTGAGTTCAAGGCCAGTCTGAACTACATAGGGAGGTTGTCTCAAAATAAAATAGGGTTGGGCATGTAGCTTTGTTGGTAGAGCACCTGTTTACCATGCAGCAGGTGTGGGCCCATCCAGAACTTGGGGGCATGGAAAGGAGCAAACAAACAGAATGATAAAATGTTTTTAGCCAAAGAGAGAATCTTTATTTAGGCAAAGAAAGACAATTTATTTATTCATTCATTTTTTTTTTTGTGGGGGGGAATGTCTCTTTAGGAGAGAATACACTTTAAGCAAAACAGAACCACCACCACCAGTTCTGAAATGGTCAATTGATGTCACTTGTTTGTTTTTTTGAGGCAGTGTCTCACTATGTAGCCCTATCTAGAACTTGCTATGTAGATCAGGCTGGACTGCACCATGCTTGGCAAGATGGCACTAATTACAGGAAGAGATGGGAAAACTAAGATGGAAACCAGGGAGAAGATATTCCTTAAAGGGATATCCTTGGCCCAGCTGCAGGAATTGAGCCCACCCTTGTGTTGAACATTGTCCATGTACTAAGAAAGTTAAATGTCATTGAGTCAAACAGGTGACATTAGGCCAAGGATTAAAGTGTGGTCTGTAAAGGATGCTACGCCAGCCACGACTGATTACCTCCTTCAACTTGTGAGTTCATGTCACAGGGGAAGTACAAGAGAAGACAGATTCACATGGCCATTTTTGGAAAAGCAACTCAAGAGTGAGCCCTTTGGGTCATTTGCCAGTTTCATTATTATAAATGAAGGCTAAATTTGCAAAGCAACTGCCTTAGTTTCAAAGTGCTGCCACCAACAGAGTGCCACTGACTGTAGCTGGAAGCCTAAGCAAGAATTCTGAGACTTCTTTCTCTTCTTGCCTTGTGGATGGCATTTTCTTCCCGTTCCTCATGTGGTCCTTCTTCAGTGAATGTCTGTGCTTTCAGTTTTTGGAAGTCACACAGAAGGGCACAGCGTTGGAGAACTAGTTCTTTCTGGTCAGGAGGATGAAATCTCTGGCCCAGGTAGAAACCTAACATCCTAATTGGGGTTGGACTGGGCCATGACCCTGGTAAGGGATCAGCCCTAGAAAGGTAGCCTCACCCAGTACCATGCTAAAAGATAATAGTTCTGTGGAATAATTTTCCCTAACCAGATAATAAATACAGTTTGCTTTCCAGCATTCACACCCCTGGTGCAGTCCTTTACAAGTTAACCCAAGATCTGTTGTATCTGTCATCTTTATAGCCCTATCTCAGAAAGGCACAACTTTTCTCTCCTCTTTTTTCTGTCTTTCTCTCCCACATTGGCCATAACCTCAAGGTTTTTTTTTTTTTTCCTAATACTTTGGGCTTTCTTACTTTCTCTTTTTTTTTTTTTTGGTTTTTCGAGACAGGGTTTCTCTGTGTATCCTTGGCTGTCCTGGACTCACTTTGTAGACTATGCTGACCTCAAACTCACAAAGATCCGCCTGCCTCTGCCTCCCAAGTGCTGGGATTAAAGGCGTGCGCCACCACCGCCCGGCTCTTACTTTCTCTTTAAAGCGCTCCCACTTCCCGCCATGTGGCTGACATCCACATTGGCCTATTCAAGTAGGATGGCTTTTTTGGGTCTTCTTTTCTCCATTCTCTTCTGGGTAACTGCTGAAATTTACAGCTTGTCTGCCCTACAGTTGTTGTTGTTGTTCTTCTTCTTCTTCCTTTTTTAGTTTTTTTGAGGCCTATTCAAGTAGGATGGCTTTTTTGGGTCTTCTTTTCTCCATTCTCTTCTGGGTAACTGCTGAAATTTACAGCTTGTCTGCCCTACAGTTGTTGTTGTTCTTCTTCTTCCTTTTTTAGTTTTTTTGAGACAGGGTTTAGGGTTTCTCTTTGTATCCTTGACTGTCCTGGACTCACTTTGTAGACCAGGTTGGCTTTGAACTCACATAGATCAGCCACCTCTGCCTCCTCCTTTGTATCGGGATTAAAGGTGTACATACACCACAACTGGCTGTTGGCTTCATTTTTACTAATTGGCTCATTAAAGACCCCAACTCTGGACTGATAAATTGGCTAATTCGTAAAGGCACTAAGGCTGACAGTCTGAGTTCAACTCCCTTGCCCCACATGATAGAAGATAATTGACTTCTGTTGGTCTTCCCTTGACTTCTACATTCTTAATGTGGAACATGTGAGCACACACACATACACACTCATAACTAAAAGAAATAAACATAAAATCTGGGCGGTGGTGGCACATGCCTTTAATCCCAGCACTGGGGAGGCAGAGGCAGGCACATCTCTGTGAGTTGAAGGAGAGCCTGGTCTACAAAGTGAGTCCAGGATACATAGAGAAATCCTGTCTTGAAAAAGCAAAACAAAAAAAGAATCATTAATTGCCTGGCAGTGGTGGTACAAGCCTTATCCCACCACACAGGAGGCAGGGAATATGGATCTCTGTGAGTTTGAGGCCAACCTGGTCTACAGACAGAGTTCCAGGAGAGCCAGGGCTACACAGATAAACCCTGTCTTTAAAAAAAATTTTTTTTAAAGAGAAAAGAATTCATACATCTATGTCTTTGATTTGATTTTTGAGACATTTACTATATAGCTTGACAAGAACTCACAGAAATCCTACTGTCTCTGCTTCTGAGTGCTGGGGTTAGAGGTATGTAACATCATGTCTGGTTTTACATACTGAAGTCTTAATTAACTCTCAGTATCTCAGAATATGATTGCACTTGGAGAGGTGGGGGTTTTATGTTTTATTTTATTTTATTTTTGGTTTTTTTGAGACAGGGTTTCTCTATGTAACAACCTGGCTGTCCTGGACTCACTTTGTAGACCAGGCTGGCCTCGAACTCACAGAGATCCGCCTGCCTTTGCGTCCTGAGTGCTGGGATTAAAGGTGTGTGCCACTACCACCCGGTTAATGAATGAATTCTTTTTTTTTTATTTTTATTTTATGTACATTGGTGTTTTGACTACATGTGTTTCATCAGATTGTTTGGAACAGGAGTTACAGACAGTTGTGAGCTGCCATGTGGGTGCTGGGATTTGAACCCGGGTGCTCTGGAAGAGCAGTCAGTGCTCTTAACCGCTAAGCCATCCCTCCAGCCCAATGAATGAATTCTTAAATTCTTAAAGGTATAAAAATTTAGTCTGGCCGGGCGGTGGTGGCGCACGCCTTTAATCCCAGCATTTGGGAGGCAGAGGCAGGCGGATCTTTGTGAGTTCGAGGCCAGCCTGGTCTACAAAGTGAGTCCAGGACAGCCAGGGCTACACAGAGAAACCCTGTCTCGAAAAAACCAAAAAAAAAAAAAAAATTTAGTCTGTTGGCTGTAGCTGTATTTCAATAATAGAGAACTTGACTTGTATGCATGGCACCATAATTTCAATCTCTTCAATCTCCAGTCACACACACACACACACACACACACACACACAGGGTTACAAAGGCAGAAGACAAGCATCATTTGTCAGATAGATCTTTGTATACTTACTTTTTGAAAATGTCTTAGCTTAGCGGTGACGTTCGGTAGCATGCACGAGAGTCTTGGTTCCATCTCCTATCTTAATCTTTTTTGGGCATTTCATGAGAGAAGCTCTGGCTGTGGCTGGGCATGGTGGGTCATACCTTTATCGCTAACATAGGGGGAGGAGGAGAGAAGAGAGGGAGAGAAACAGAGAGAGAGAGAGGGGAACATTAGCTAGAAAGCAAAATGGAGAGCTTTTAAGAGCCATTTGTCAGTTTCACTTCCTCAATAATGGCAAGTCCCTGGTGGTAGGTACTTATTTGAAAGATCACCCCAGGTGCAGAGAAGTACTTGTGAACAAAATGGCAATTGGCACAGTGCCATGTACTCATTCATTGATCTTTATTAAAAATTTTCAGTATTTTTTAAAGATTTATTTTATGTGTGTATTTTTTGTTTTGTTTTTGTTTTTTTTTTTCGAGACAGGGTTTCTCTGTGCAACAGCCCTGGCTGTCCTGGACTCGCTTTGTAGACCAGGCTGGCCTCGAACTCACAGAGATACACCTGCCTCTGCCTCCCAAGTGCTGGGATTAAAGGCGTGAGCCACCACGCCCGGCTTTTTGTTTTGTTTTGTTTGTGTTTTTTGAGACAGGGTTTCTCTGTGTACCAAGCCCTGGCTGTCCTGGACTCACTCTGTATACCAGGCTGGTCTCGAAATCCACCTGGCTCTGCCTTTAATGCTGGGATTAAAGGAGTGCCCCTCCATACCCGGGGCTTTATCTGTGGTTTTTTTGTTTTGTTTTGTTTTGGAGACAGGGTCTCTCTAACAGCTCTGGCTGTCTGGGACTCATTTTTTAGACCAGGCTGGCTTCGAACTCACAGTGATCCATCTGCCTCTGCCTCCTGAGTGCTGGGATTAAAGGTGTGCGCCACCACGCCTAGCTGCTTTATCTGTGTATTTTGTCTGGATATATGTTTGTGTTTTGTGTGCCTTGATGCTCACGGAGGTTGGAAGAGAAAAAGTCAGATTCCCAGGAACTGGAGTTATGGCTGTGTGTTACATGTGGGTACTGGGAACTGAATCTAAACCCTCTGGAAGAATAGCCAGTGCTCTTAACTGCTGAGCCATTGCTCCAGCAGCCTTCCATGTCTTTTTTTTTTTTGAAACAGGGTTTCTCTGTGTAACAGCTCTGGCTGTGCTAGACTCGCTTTGTAGACCAGGCTGGCCTCGAACTCGCAAAGATCCGCCTGCCTCTGCCTCCCAAGTGCTGAGATTAAAGGCGTGCGACACCACTGCCTGGCTGGTCTTCCATGTCTTATTAAAAAATATGATTCAGCCGGGAGAGGTGGCGCATGCCTTTATCCCAGCACTTGGGAAGCAGAGGCAGGTGGATCTCTGTGAGTTTGAGTCTAGGACACCCAGGGCTATTACATAGAGAAATCCTGTCCTGGAAAAAAAAATTAGCAATGGTAGTTTAAAAAGTTTTCAATTCTTTTACTTATGTCTCTTTGCTTGTGATCAAAGGACAATTAGCAGAGGTCAGTTCTCTCCTTCCACCAAGTAGGGTGCAGGGATTGGAATCAGGCCATCAGACTTGATGCCTCACCCACTGGGCCCGCTTGCTGGACTTGAGAGTTTAAGGAACTTAAATCTAAAGAGAGAGGTTTTCAGTGACTTCTACCAATGAAGTTTATGGACACGTGGATTTAAAAGCATCATTTGGACGTACCTGCTTTATGCTGTGGCATCTTACTGTGGCTTGACAAATAAGACCATAAATTCAGGGGCAGAAAGCACTGTCTCACAAAAAGAACTGTCTCATCACCTTGACGTTACTGACTCCATCTTTAAGATGGCTGTTTACTTCTGGGTTTGCCTCCTGGTGTGTTTTAAAATACTCTTGCAAGTCTCAGTCAGCTGGAAATAGTTGCCCTACCCTCTTTCAGCAGAAGCTCCTACCTTCTGAGCACACTGGCTCATAGCTATTTATAAACCTGATGTCAAAGATGACTCTATATCCCTCCTCCACATGACAAGACAAACCTACATAAAATCAGAAACTTTGCACAAGGTAGTCAGTCAACTAGGTAAGAACTATTGGCTGGTCAGCCATCCTTTAAGGTGTTGCCTAAGTTCTTTAACTGAAGCAGAGTTCTAAGATTGTTCTGGGGAAACCAGCTCCTTTTTAATTAAAAAAAATTTTTGTGTGGTATTTCTTTTTTTTTTTTTTTGTTTTTTTTTTTTGGTTTTTCGAGACAGGGTTTCTCTGAATATCTCTGGCTGTTCCGGACTCGCTTTGTAGACCAGGCTGGCCTCGAACTCACAAAGATCCGCCTGCCTCTGCCTCCCAAGTGCTGGGATTAAAGGCGTGCGCCACCACCGCCCGGCTTTTTTTTTTTTTTTTTTAAGGTTTTTCAAGATAGGGTTTCTCTGTGTATCCCTGGCTGTTCTGGAACTCACTCTGTAGACCAGGCTAGGCTTGAACTCACAGATAACCGAATGCCTCTGTCTCTTGAGTGCCACGCCTGGCCACCAGCTCCTTATTAAGGTAAAGATTCTTTTTTTTTTTTTTGAGACAAGGTTTCATATATCCTGGAACTTGATAATTGAGGATAATCTTGAACACCTGATCGCCCTATTGACAGTTCCTGAGTATTCAGCCATATCTACCACACCTGTCATTTTTTTTTCCCTTTGAGATTAAAAAAAAAAAAACCCAGCCAGGCATGGGTTTAATCCCAGCACTCGGGGGGCGGGGGGGGGGGGGGGGGGGGGGGGAATCTCTGTGAGTTCGAGGCCAGCCTGGTCTACAAAGGGAGTCAGGAACAGCCAGGGCTTATACAGAGAAATCCTGTCTCAAAAACAAACAAACAACCCCCCCCCCAAAAAAAAAAACCAACCGACCGACCAACCAACCAACCAAAAAACAAAACTTGCAATCATATTATTGGTGTTTTTTTCTTTCTCACTTCATAGTCTTTTTCTCTTTGTTTTGTGGGTAAGGGATGTTCTTTGTAGACTGTCCATGGTACTCACCCTGCAGATCAGGCTGTGTTGAAGTCTACTTTTGTGGGACTATTCCTGAACCTATAGCAGCTGGCCTCTGCCTCCTGAATGCTGAGTTGTACCATGAGCACCTTATTGTTAGTTTTTTTTTTTTTTGTTTTGTTTTTTGAGACAGGGTTTCTCTGTGTATCCTTGACTGTCCAGGACTCACTCTGTAGACCAGGTTAGTCTTGAACTCACAGAGATCCACCTGCCTCTGCCTCCCTAGGGCTGGGATTAAAGAAAGGCATGTGCCACCAAGCCTGGCTCTTTGTTAGTTTTGAGATTGAGGTCTTAGCTCAGGATCCCTTTTTGTTATAAAGTGGTGGAGGTTGATTTTGAACTCCTGTTCTTGCCTTCATCTTTCCTGTGCCATAATTATATTCCCTTGAGACTGGGTCTCTGGCCCCTACCTCCAATGCTGGGGTTACAGGTATATCTTAGCTTTTTTTTTTTTTTTTTTTTTTTTTTTTTTTTTTTTTTTTTTTTT
>CAJQZJ010004381.1:12856595-12884643 GCA_907164525.1 Lophiomys imhausi | reverse complement strand
GGAGGAGGAGGAGGAGAGATCAGAGAAGGGAGTTGAGTGACAGGAGGTGCGCGTGGCACGCTGGGAATTGTAGTTCTTAGCTTCCGTGGCCATAGCCATTTTGTAGTCAAGGGACTACAACTTCCAGAAGATCAAGGGGACTGTTCTAAGGTGCCCCGGGAATAGGCGGCTCTCCCCCGGGCCGGGCGTCCTGGGGCACTGGTACCCAGCCGCCCGGCTGCAGGTAGACGTGCGGGCAGTGGCGAAGGCTTGCCTGTGGCGGCTGTTGGGTGAGAGGACTGCGAGGGGTGGAAAGGGGCTGAGGTGGAGCGACCGAGCGTGCCATGCATTGAGCTAGGGAGCTTCTCTCAATTCCACGCCTGCGCTCGGCGTGGGAGAGGCGCCTGACTGACGGCCCGGGAAGGATTTGCTGAGGCCTCTCCCGGGTCTTGTAGACGGGGCTGCGGGAGTTCTCCGCCTTGGGCCGGGGCTGGTGGGCAGAGGGTAGGCGGTCGTGCTGGGGCTCAGCTGTGGGAGTTTTCGGCTGCCGAGAGGTAGAGAATTAGCCGAGGAGCCCTAACTTGTATAAAAGCAGAGTCCATTTAAAGTTGGGCTGGATAGCCTCTCTCTCATTGGTTAGGGGGCTTGGAAAAAAGAGACTCGGCGAGCCCTCCGCTGTGGTGCCGCCGCCGCCGCCGCCGGAGTTGAGTCTTCTGCTCTTACTGCTGCTGCAGCACAAACGTGACTTCCAACATTATCTTTCCTTTTTCTTTTTCAAGATGTAACTACAGATGATATACTAAGGACCTTCACGTTTCGCTGATGTAGTTTTTGGAAGGAAAAAGGGGGGAGCGAAGGGCGTCGGTTTTTTTTCCTCCTTTTTCTTTTTCTTTTTTTGTCTCTGTTGTATGTTTCGGGGGAAATTTTCCATTATGAGTGTTTTAGTAAAGTGAATTCTTCTTGTTTGCTTCGTTCGTCTTTGGCTCTTTATTTTTTTTCTTTTATCCTTCTCAATTTCGGATTTATTTCAAGGCGAATCTGGCTTTGGGGGAAGAGGAAGAAAAGTCGGATTACAAGATCAACCACCACCAACAATACAAACCACCAGGATATTTTTTTGCAAATTTCTGACGGCTTTAAATTCATGAAGCAATTGTCCCCTTTTGCAATCAGCATTTGGATCTCAGAATGAGCAAGGAAAGACCCAAGAGGAATATCATTCAGAAGAAATACGTAAGTGCTCCTAACAACACATCCTTTGGCTTGCAGTTTTAAGCAATGGTTGTGAATGTCAAGTTTATGGATAATTCTGCAGCTGAGCTGAGAGGTTTTAAACATAGCGTCCGATAAGGCTCGCTCTTTTCCGAAAGGGCTTTTCAGGCAAAGTCGTGTCTGCCTAGTTCGGTTGAGGAAACAGACTGTGATAGAGATACCTCGAGTGAATTAATTGACCTCTGTTGACACATTGGTGTAGTTTTAAATGAAAGGCAAGGGGCTTGGAGGTTGGGGCTCTGTGTGGGGGGGCCTACAGTGATAGAACTAAACTGCATTCTCCGGCGGATTTGGCCCCATATTGCACTTTGCATATAAATGAGCCTGTTATTATTGGTGTCATTTGGAAAATTGTGTAAGGTGTGTTGGAAGCCCTTAAAGTTGCAATCCCGGGTCGAATTAATGGCGATCTCTTGAACTGGCACATCAATTAGTATATGTGGTCGTTTCGGCTTATCTAGTTGGCACCATAACCCAGTTGGGAGTCATGTTACAGGGGATGCCTTTATTGATATTGACTTTAATAATGAGGCTGGTTTTGGTTTTGTTTAAGAATTCATGGTTTCTAGTTCGGTGGGGGCATGGCTCATGTTTTTAAGTATATATGCATGTGAGCGAATGCATATGTTAGTCGAATAGTTTTTTCCTGTTAACCGGATTTCTGAAATTAGGTTGTAATAGTTAAATTTGTTTGGAGTAGTATAGCAACGTTTTACTTGACACAGGGAGTGTTTTTGTTTCGTGTAGTGGCTTTTTTTTTTTTTTTTTTTTTGTAGTTTGGGGGGGGGGGGGTATAGTGGGGAACCAGGGGATTAACCAAATAATGCACTCGAGTGATCCGGTGGTTAGCTGCATATGCTTTCAGAGCAAATAACTCTCCCCCCCAAAAAAAAGGTCCTTGAAGATACATAAAGAACCATACGACCTTATAAGAAAGTTTTATTTAACTAGAGTCGACAATTTAACGTTAATATTTTCTTCCCTTCCTGATTAGTATGGAGTGTATAATGGGAGATGACCTTCGGGGCAGTGGTTTTGCAAAAAAAAATATATTTAATGGAAAACCTGAATGCCTTTTTCGGAGAGCTGATTCTAATCTATATACGTAAACTTAACTATGAAAAAGCGCAAGATTAAATAATGAAGCTCAACTTACAAAGCTGCTCCATGAGGAATTTAAGAATTAAAATATATCCGCATTGCAGAGGGCTGGGTAGAGCGCAAAGGACTAGTTTAAACTCGGTGTGTAGAAACTGCATGGACACAGCCTTGCCTTGGAGCGTGGACCCCTTCCCAGAGCATGTCTGTTTCTGATGTAGCCACAAAGGACATGGTGTAGAACTTGGATAAGAACCCCCACCCTATCCCGGCCCTCGATAAGTTGGAGGTCACTGTGGGGTAGGCTTTTTTTGTTGTTGCTGGAGGCCGGCGGATCATGTTGAGTTTGGGCGTCCAGCCGCAAGCCGCTGTAGCCGGCGGTGGCCGCGCGAGGCACAGCACGAGTTGCTGCTGCAGGAGCGGAGTCTTGCTCTTGCCGAGCTCCGGACTCAGCCGGCCCGGCGGGTGCGCGGGCCCCGCGGCGGGTTGGGCCGGGGCCGCGGGCGCGCGGGCGGCCTGTAGGGGGCAGACTCCGGGCTTTGCTCTGGCCGGCCGAGTGGGTGGGGCTCGCGGGTGGCGCGGCGTTCAGTCTCGGGGCGGGCCAGGCCTGGGTGAGTGAGGCTGGGGGAGGCTGCCTCGGGCGCCCCCAGCCGTGCGGAAGGCCAAGCTCGGCGGCTCGGGCGTCTCCACGCCGCCCTGCCCGCGGGCTCTGGCGCAGTCTCGAGTGCAACAGGTTAAGCAGGCGAGACGTCAGCCCTCTCCCCACCCCCTGCGGCCTTGCTCTGCTGTGCGCCTAGGCACCTCTCCACAGCCCCCCCTTTCCCCCAGTGGCTATGGGTTTCCTCCCGACCCCCCTTCATGAGCCACCGCGGTCTGTTGTCATTGTGACGTCACAAAGGGACCGCCCGGTGGAACCTTTCCCTCCTCCGTGACGTCAAAAGTCGGGTGGGAGGTTCCAGGCGCGTCCCGAGTGGGAGCTGCGGGCGTGGGAGGAAGAAGGAACTGTGAAGGATGTGTCGGACTTCGACCTTCCGCTCTGAGGTGACCCAGGCCCCACCAGGTGAGCGTCTGGGAGCCTTTTACTCTTCACCGAGTGCCCTTGAACCTCCTTAAAACACTTAGGGTCTGGGAAGCAGGCGCCTTTTTAACGGGGAGGACTATTTTCACTCCTCAATTCAAGGACTTTTGATGGTGTGACATTAGTGCAGTTCCTAGTCGTATTAAAGAGAAAGAAGGACACTCCATTTAGGAAGAGCTTTACCTTGTGTGTGGGTGGAGTTGAGGTTTTGATTACTTTGTCGTGTTGAGGAGTGCTTTTGCGGGAGGTGGCATAACTTTGAAGGGGATGCTGTTCAGCATCAGCTATTTCATTAAGAAGCTTTTCACTGTCTTTGAGGAAGGGCTGCCTTCCCGTTTGTGCCAGTCACCTGCCCACCTACTGTATCTTGGGGAATCCGGAGAGAGCAAAGACTGTACTGGAGAGAGCACAGGACTTGAGTCTCAAGATCCATTGGGCTTAGTTCTTAACAGAAGAAATGGTTCATGGTATGAATCTTCACTATTCAGTAAAGTGGAAAAAGTCATAACTGCTTTTATCACTTTACTAAGTCATGGGGATTATGTGGGTGGAAGATGTAAAGCAGTGCTGCTTTATATGGAAGGTGGCATTATTAGTTGAGCTGGTGGAAGGCAACATGCTTCCTACAATTGGTCTCAAAAGCTTTAGATGCCTTCAACTTTATTGCCTCAGCAAAGAGTTTGAGAGTGTGATTGTAGATGGAAGGCTTTGGGAGAAATAAATATTGTATTTTTTTTATTAAATGACATCCTTGAGAACCTCATAAAATGAAATATAATCGTGTCTTAATTGTATTGGTGATGACTCCAACTACAATACCTTAAATATCTGGAAAAGGGTACCTTCCAGAGCACCAGTCACTTGGACAATAAAACAGTGGCATGTTTCTCCCAGTGTGTATTTTTCTGTCATTCCTGCAGTTGGTTATCCTTAGGGGAAGTAGGGGATGATATAACCAGTCCATTTGGTCTTAGCTTGATACCAGATAGAAGCAGATACTTCAGAAACAATGATCAGGCTGGCATTTAGGATGGCTTTAGCAGAATTTGTACCACTGGGCTGAAATGTTTAAAATAGTACATGATATGTATGACATTCTCTGGAAGTCACTGGACAACTTTGACTCTGTTCTTTCCTTTCATCTTTTCTTGGGATTGAATTTAGATCTTAAGGCTTGTTTGGAAGACATTTACCTTTACCTGTGGAGTCGTTTCACCAGCCACCTAACTATTTTAAGGCTCTAGTTTTCCAAATGCCTGTAATTCCAGCACTTGGAAAGTGGAGACAGTTCAAGGTCATCTTTAGTTACGTATCCAGTCCCAGTTCATAGCCCTTCTGGGCTACATTAAGAACTGTTACGCATTCCCAGTGTGACTCAGTTGGTAGAATACTTGCCTAGCACACACCAATTCCTGGTTCTCCGTGGTCAGATACACTTAGGCCCGGTGGTGCCTTTAATCAGGAGGTTTAAGCAGGATGATCAGAAGTTCAAGGTCATACTCTGCTAAGTAGTAGTAGTAAGCGTGAGGCCAGCAACTGGGAACATACCCCACTTCAAAAACATATCCCAGACCACCCCATGACCCCAGAAAGTAAGAGTTAGCTTCATAATGTTCAGAAACAGAGTTTTACTACAATTTGTAGTTGCAGAGTAAAATATAACACTAGAAAGCAGTATACCAGGGCTAAAACTTAGTGCTGGAGTACTTGCTTGGCATCGACAAAGTCCCAGGATGTTTGATTTCTAGCACAAAAAAGTTCAAAGTAATGATTGATGCCTGGCATGGTTGGCACACCTTTAACCCCCAGCAGTGGGGAGGCAGAGGCAGGGGCAGAGAGGCAGAGAGGCAGGGGCAGAGGCAGAGAGGCAGGCATGCATATCTCTTAGTTTGAGGCTAACCTAGCCTGTACAGCACGTTCCAGGCCAGCCAGGGTTAGATGGTGAGACTCTGTCATCAGTTTGCTTGCTTTTCCTTTGTTGAACAAACATTGTGATACTATGCAGCTATGGGGGGAAGAACTGAAGTTATTATTGTTGCCTTGTTTTTCCTTTTCTCACATTCATATTGTTTTCTCTTTGTTTCTAGTAGTGGAAAAAAAAAAACCCGTTTTCCTTTCCCAAGGACTCTAGGGAATATGTGTTTATTTTTTTGCAGAGCTTAGGGTCTTGCACATGTTAGGAAAGCTGTGACACCAAATAAAATCCCAGTTTTAGGCAGAAGCAACTTTAGACATACACTATAGGTATGATATTCAGAAAATACATAAGCAATACAGTCAGGTTCATGGTATGTTAATTTAAAATGAATAATAAGTTATATTCAAAAAGTCAAAATTGCATTCTTATTTTCTGGATTGATTTATTATTCGTATCTTCCCTCCCCTGACAGGTTTTCTCTGTGTAGTCCTGGCTGTCCTGAATTCACTTGGTAGACAGACAGGCTAGGCTTGTCTCCTGTCTCCTGCCATGTGGGTGCTGGGATTTGAGCCCTAGTCATTTGGAAGAGCAGCCAGTGTTCTTAACCACTGAGCCATCTCTCCAGCCCTTTATTATGCCTTTTTTTTTTTAAAGGGTTGATATCTCTACAGATACTTCCTCAGAATCCAGTTTATGTGTTTTGTGTGTGCATGTGTGTGAGTATGTGGATGCTGTCTCACATGGAGGAGGTTAGAGTACAACTCGGAGGAATTGGTTCACTCCACCATGTGGTTTACCTGCTGAGCCATCTCACTGTGTTGGTAGTTGAGCATTTGTCTCTGTAGCCACTGGCCCAAATAGCCAGCTAGAAATCTTTCGTAGTTTAGAGGGTTAGTGAACATTTCACCTCATAGTTGCTTAGAACTGCCCCCAATACTGAATCCCCTTTCAGTGCCTTGTTTATTTAAACATACTGATTTCAAAAGGAGGATGTCTTTTGAAGTTTCTGGCTGGTGTCTAGTCCATTAACAGTAGAACTGTCTTGAAAGAGGATGAGGGGAAAATCATATTAAGCCAAGTATATAAACACTTAGTAAAAGCCAAAATGGGATGTTTTGAATCTGTTACTTTGTCTTGGTCGTAGTAATATTTGGAATTAAGCTCTGGCCATTTTAATTAAAATTTTAGTTGCAGCATCAAACCCTACTGATGTTAGTGACCCAAGTCTCCCCAAACATTGTTGTGTTAGTTTTCCTAAATAACCTCTACCTGCCTAGCCTCCTGCCTGAAGGTGCAGAACATTCTGGTTATTAACCCGAAGCTTCTGTCTAGTGGGCAGCTAGCTGTGGGGTGTGCCTCTGTCCCCTTTGGCTTCTATCCAGGAGGTTTGCCAAGTGTCAGTTGTTTGTTCCCAAATCTGGTTATTCCAGTTGGGCTTATTCTTGTAATTACAATTAAATCTTAGTAAGCCTTGAAATGACTGTGAAAAACAGTTGGTTCAATTTTTTTTTTTTTTTTTTTTTTTTGGTTTTTCGAGACAGGGTTTCTCTGTGTATCCTTGGCTGTCCTGGACTCACTTTGTAGACCAGGCTCTGCCTCCCAAGTGCTGGGATTAAAGGCGTGCGCCACCACCGCCCGGCTAGTTGGTTCAATTTTTAAGTTGAATGCTTTGGAGGAGACATGTTAAAAGTGCTAGAAGAAAAAAGATGTTAAATTAAATACAGACTGGACACTTGGGATCTTGTGAATTCTTACTAAATGCTGCATTGCAAGTCATTTCTTTTCTCAGTGGTGGTATGGTGGACTGAGTTACACCTCCAGTCTCCAGGTCATTCCCTTTAAATACCCAAATTCTCCTCTTCAAACATGTGGAACAAGCCTGAAAGAAAACCTGTACTCAGAAATAAGATGGAAAGATTTAGCTGAGATTCCAGCATTGGGAGCCTGAGACATGAGAGGTGCTGTGGTTTCCAGGGCAGCATGGGCTATAGAGTGAGACACTGTCTCACTAAAAGAGAAAGATTAACAGCTAAAGTACATCTTATATATCTTTTCACCATCACTCTTAACTATTCTGTATTTTTTTTCCTATAACGTTTCATGTAGCTCAAGATGGCCTGGAAGTTACTGTGTAGTTAAAGATGATCTTGAATTCTTTTTGTTTGTTTTTGAGACAGGGTTTCTCTGTGTAGTCCTGGCTGTCCTGAACTCACTTTTGTAGACCACACTGGCCTTGAACGTGCTGAGATCCGCCTGCCTCTGCCTCCTGAGTGCTGGGATTAAAGGCGTGCGCTACCACGGCCGGCGATCTTGAACTCTTGATCTTCATGCTTCTGCCTCCCAAGCCCTGTGATTATAGGCACCCATTATCATACTTACTTAGCTAAAAAGTTTGTCTTTTTTCCTCCCACATTTATCTCCCCCTGTGTGCTCATGTACGTGGTGTGTGTGTGTGTTGTGCTTGTTGACAAGTGCCTTTACTCACTAAATCATCTTTCTGGTCGACAGCTTGTGTCCTAAGTGGTTTTAGACCCCCCTCCTCCCCCAGGATTTCTCTTGAGTATCCCTGGCTGTCCTGCTGTATAGACTAAGCTAGCCTTGAACTCACAGAGATCTGTCTGCCTCTACTTTCTGAGTTCTGGGATTAAAGGTGTGTGCCACCATGCCAAGCAATTACAGACACCTGTGACCTGCTGCGGGTACTGGAATTTGAGCCTGGGTCCTTTGGAAGAGTGAGCAGCCAGTGTTTTTAACCTAACCGCTGAGCCTCATGTCCTATGTGTTATATATAGCAACTTTACTGTCTGCCCCTTAAGATACCACTGAAGGTCTCTTTCACTTCAAATGCTTAATTAAGTGTACACTTCAGATTCATCATAAAACTACAAGTTGCAGTGAGTCCTTCAGGAAGTGTGACTACTGTTTTGCTTCTGGTGCCATAATCTTGCCTGTTCCCAGTACTTCTGTCCCCCTGCCTTACCTTTAAATAAACATATGTATGTATGTTTTTGTATCTATGCATATCTATTATGTGTCCTTGTGTATGTGCCATGGCATATGTTGTGGTCAGAGGTCAACTTGGCAGAGAGGTATGTTCTTTCCTGTTGGATCCTGAGAAATTGAACTCAGGTTATCAGGCTTGGAGGCAGACACCTTTATAAGCTGAGCCATCTTACCAGTTTAGAAAACCACTTTAGACAGCTACACAACATCTATTTTTCTGGAAAGTGTTATGAAGAGAAAACGCAGTCAATTCTGAAGTAACCACCCACATTCATGGTTTGTATATCAAGCTCACATGAGAAAAGGGGCTTTTGAGGCCATTTTACAGAAGCGAACACTAAGGCCAAACATTGTTCATATGGTTTAAAACTGTCTTCCTTCTTCAGATGAAATAGATGTCAAATAATTAATCAGTACTACTCTGAAGGGGAGGGCAAGTCATGTAAGTCCTGTTAGCTCCTGAGAAGCAGGTGTATGCCAGTCTACATTTTTCTTTCCATGTTTCTTTCTGTAACCGGAAACCTTTTTTCCCCCCAGACAGTTTCTCTGTGTAACAAACCTGACTGTCCTGGACTCACTTTTTTTTTTTTTTTTTGGTTTTTCGAGACAGGGCTTCTCTGTGTAACAGCTCTGGCTGTCCTGGACTTGCTTTGTAGACCAGGCTGGCCTCGAACTCACAGAGATCCGCCTGCCTCTGCCTCCCAAGTGCTGGGATTAAAGGCGTGCGCCACCGCCTCCCCGCCTGGACTCACTTTATAGACCAGGCTACCCTTGAACTCAGAGATCTGCCTGCTCTGCCTCCCAAATGCTGGGATTAAGGCATGTGCCACACTACACCTTAGCTGTTCAGTGTTTTTTTCCTTGGTTTTTTTTTTTTTTTAATTTTTGGAGACAGGGTTTCTCTGTATAATAGCCCTGACCATCCTGGACTCGCCATGTAGACCAAGCTGGTCTCGAACTCACAGTGATCCACCTGCCTCTGCTTCCCGAGTGCTGGGATTAAAGGCGTGCGCCACCACATGAGGCTTGTTCAATGTTTCTAAAGGCACTAGACGGTGGAGATACCTTATTGTCCATCTTTCTGAGTCTTCATTGGAACATCCCAGATGGGGTTGATTGTTGGTGCTCTGTGATTGTCCACCCACACTCCTAAGTGTACCTGAGGGCCATCATGGGCAACAGTTCTTCATGCTTTCAGAAACTGCTTTGATGTCTTGGGTCTGTCACAAATCACCTTTGGTACTTTTCCTTGCACTGTTGCTCTTGTCATTGCTGTTTTGGAGACCAAATGGTTTTGGTCCCTACCAGTGAGTGGGCCTTCTGTGAAACAAATTGTTAAGATATGTTAATGAGACAGCTTGAGTAATAAGATCCTTATTCATGGAGTCCTAAGGATGTGTGACTTACTGCATTTGAGAAGAACCCTACTGTAGAGTTCTTTTGTTACTGTTTTTTGACTTCTAATTTGTGATCCTGTAGGCTCTATCCTTTCCCCTTGCTGGGATTACAGGTGGGATTACCAACCTAAATGGTATTTAAAAGTTCTGATTTAGGGGCTGGAGAGATGGCTCAGCGATTAAGAGCACTGACTGTTCTTCCAAAGGACTCGGGTTCAAATCCCATCACCCACATGGCAATTCACAGCTGTCTGTAATTGCTGGGCATGGTGGCCCACGCCTTTAATCCCAGCACTCTGGAGGCAGAGGCAGGCAGATTTCTTCGAGTTCAAGGCCAGCCTGGTCTAAAAAGTAAGTGCAGAACAGCCAGGGCTACACAGAAACCCTGTCTCAAAAACCAAAAAAAAAAAAAAAAAAAAAGTTCTGATTTAGTAAGCCCATCAAGCTCTTCCACTCACACAGAGGACTGAACTAGTTTAGATAGCAATGTTGAATTTCTGTGAATCCTAGAAAGTTACTTGTTATGATTTTGCCCATTCTCCAGGTGTGCTGGTTAGTTCTGTGTCAGCTTGACACAAGATAGAGTCACTTGGAGAGGAGGAACCTCAACTGAGAAAATGAATGCCTCTATAAGATCAAGGCTGTAGGCAAACCTGCAAGGGGATTTTCTGGTTGATGGAGGAGGTCCCAGCCATTGTGGATGATACCAACCCTGGGCTGATGGTCTTGGGTTCTACAAGAAAGCAGGCTAAAGCAAGTCATGAAGAGTAAGCTAGTAAGCAGCACTCCTCCATGGCCTCTGCATCAGCTCCTGCCTCCAGGTTCCTGTTCTGACTTCCTTCAATGATGAAGTGATATGGAAGTGTAAGCCAAGTAAACCCTTTGTTCAAGTGGCTTTGGTGTTTCATCAGAGCAGTGCTAATCCTAGCTAAGGCACCAGGTAAGGGATGTACATTGTTCTTGAGTACACACGGATTGTTTTTTTTCCTTCAACTTTTTAGGAGGTTGGGTGGTAAACAGGGAGTGGTAAAATGGATGGGTTATAAGCATTGTCACCTAGGAGAGGACCCTCTGGCCTTCTGGCATAGCAGCCTAGATATTTTTGTATTTTTGATGACTAAATTGGCCAGAAAATGTAGGAAACCTTTTGGCATATAACTGCTTTCTTAAAATATAAGTGGTTCTTTCTCCATTCTTTTTTTTTTTTTTTTCTCAAGACAGGGTTTCTCTGTGTTTTAGTAGTACTTGCTGTCCTGGAACTCAACTTTGTAGATCAGGCTGGCCTCAAATTCAAAGAATTTACAGAGATCTGCCTGTCTCTGCTTTGCCTCCCAAGTGCTGGGATTAAAGGCCTGTACTGTTTGAGGCCACTACTCCAATTTTTTACCCCCCTCGAGACAGGGTTTGTCTGTATAACAAAAGCCCTAGCTGTTCTGGATTCTATTTGTAGAGTCCAAGGCTGGCCTTGAATTTACAGACCTGCCTCTGCCTCCTGAGTGCTGGGATTAAAGGTATGCGCCACTACACTGAGCATTCTCCATTATTTTCTAATAAGGACTTTGGAGAGGGCTCTGTGCTCAATGGTTGATCCTTTCTTGGTTCTGATGTCTGCCAGCTGTTAAGTAGTGCCTGTTTTGGGCAGCACTGGGTGCCAGGTGGAAATGAGAAGGGATTTAGTTAGAACAAAAACGCACATGTTTCTTGCATTTATACCTTCCGTAGGTTTGCAGAAAGCAGCTAAATGAATGTTCATTTTGTTAGGGAACACAGCGTTTGTTCTTTGTGTATGAGTTGTCACTTCTAGTACATGGGCTTCAGTCATGAAGGGCCTTGAATTTGGAAAGGCCTGCTTTGAATATATAGGACACTTAGATAATGGACAAGTTTTGGAATATGAATTGAGATCAAGTTCCAGCTCTTACTTAACCTGATTGTATGAATCTAGGCAAGCTATACGACAGGGCTGAGCTCCTTATCTGGAACTTTGTTGAGTGCTCCTCATAGTCTTGTTGCTGGGAGAGGCAGGGAGATTTTTGATGTGAAAGCACTTTGTAAACTGCATACTGCTGCACAAATGCTCAAGGTATTATTAAACAGTTGGAAATCACCAACTTGGAGACGTGAGGCCTGCCAGCAGCCTTCCTTCCTAGCTGACTCAGAAATAAATAAATCCAGTAAACTATAGTGAACAATGTATTTAGAGCAAGGCTTTAAAGATTAAGAGGTGATGTAATGACCACCCCCCCATTCCCACTTTGCTTGTTGAATGTAATGTCTCTTGTATCAGGCATTATGACAATTAGAAAGAATAGATAGATTGAAAATTAAGATCAAAGTGGAACAAACATTTACAAGAATGACTTGAAAGGAATATATATTTCTTGAAGTTGAAAATCTGATCATGATATCTCCAGTGGCTGCTTGTGGCTTCCTGCATCAAGTGAAAACCAAATTTGTCCTTAGCACAGAATAAAAAAACCTTTCTTATTTATACCATCCATTTACCCTTCCCCCATGCATTCTACATACTCCTGGATTTAGACCAGCCCAAGCCTCTCTAACTTTGCAAGTTCTTATCCATGCTCAGGCAAGTACATTTCCTGAGGAGTCCACTATGTTCCTAACTGACCTCATGGCTATACTACCATACTCCATCCACAACAGACAGCCTTTGGCTCTTAGTTTTTCTTTCCCTGCTGATGTATGCACCCCTTACTTCTAGTTGTAAGGAGTACATCTTTTTTGTTTTTTTGTTTTTTTGTTTTTCGAGACAGGGTTTCTCTGTGTATCCTTGGCTGTCCTGGACTCGCTTTGTAGACCAGGCTGGCCTCGAACTCACAGAGATCCGCCTGCCTCTGCCTCCCGAGTGCTGGGATTAAAGGTGTGCGCCACCACGCCCGGCTATGGAGTACATCTTTATATGTCTGTTAGGGGCTGATTTTTGTAGGTGATTGTGGGTAAGTGCTTTGGATCAGCATATAGTTAGTAAGTACACAGAGAATTCTTTCCTTTTGATTTTTTTTTTGTTTTTTCAAGACAGGTGTCTTTGTGTAGCCCTTGCTGTCCTGGAACTTCCAGGCTGGCATCAAACTCAGAGATAAGACTGCCTCTGCCTCCCTAGTGCTGAGGTTAAAGATGCGTACCACCACCACCTGGCACACACAGAATTCTTGAATTAAAGCTAATGGTTCTATGTATCCCACCCAGTACCACTTGAAGTAAAGCTAATGGTGGAATTGGTATGGAAAAAGTGGGACAAGATGGTAGTTCACTAATTAGAATTTCAGACTCTGTCTGTCATCCATCCATCCATCCATCCATCAATCCATCATGCATCTATCTTTTTTTAGGTTTTTCGAGACAGGGTTTCTTTGTGTATACTTAACTGTCCTGGACTCACTTTGTAGACCAGGCTAGCCTCAAACTCGCAGAGATCAGCCTGCCTCTTCCTCTCAAGTGTTGGGATGAAAAGCTTGCACCACCACACCTGGTCCCGACTGTTTATTTTAAAGTCAGAAACCTGTCTACTGTTATAAGAATGTCCCAGACCCCACACTCAGTAGGAAAGCAGGGCATGAGATCTCTAGCACTTGAGAGTGGAGGGCTTCTATTGTTGCCTTTGGGGGACAGGTCTTCCTGACACTTTGTCTCTTCCAGGTGTGTTCTGAGTCATCCACAGTAGCTGAAGTAATTGATTCATTTTCATGGAAAAATAAAAATTCATATGTAATCCCCATAGCTAATTACAAGCCAGTAGCATTTTCCCCTTGTGAAAAATGGCTTTTCTGCTTCATATGAAATCATTTCAATCAGACAAGTACTCAAAGATAAAAATTACTGAAATTGCATATTGGATATTCTTCCACTTGTAGATGTATAGGCTCATTATGTGGTTTTTGCATTTATATCCTAACTCAGTTATCAAATGGAATGATTTTTAATGGCTCTAGGCACACCATTGTCATGGACTTTTCTTTACCTATTGCCCTCTTGATGGCTTTTCCACAGGTTTAGGGTTTATATTTAAAAAAAAAAAAATTGTGTAGCCTGCTTTGTGTGTATCTTTGGACTTTAGAGTCCTTTGTAGAATTACTGACTCAGAACTATACTGTATTGTCTTCTGGGGAGGGGCTGTGCTGTTTAGGGTTCTATGCATGGTGTATATTAGGCGATTGGATTTGTTTGCTGACTTTTCAAAACCAATACAGGCCCTTGTAAGTAGTAAAGATGTCAGTTGAGTTTTACTTAAGTTTCTATTTTCTTGTCCTCTCTCAGGGCATTTAGGACTAAGAAATGTGAAAGCACTTTGTAAAACAAAATTACTCTAAGAACACAATGTGTTATTAGACAGAAGGACTTAGTACTGAAGGGAAGGAGGAGAGAGCTTGTATATTTTGAATGTTTATGAGGTTCTTTCCTTTGTGAATACATGGGAGATACTTAAATAATAAATGATCTAGAATCATTGTTTGTACATGTGATTTCAGTCCTGTTTGTAAGGTAGGCTGAGTACTATTAACAGGGTCCCTTCATAGTTTGCTCAATTAAATGCAGCTGATAGCTTTTAGAGTCTTACTGTTTGTTCCCATCCTAAGAGAGCTTACAGTTTACTGGAGAGCAGGGATGTACAACACTAAGAAGAAAGAGATCACTGACTATGGAGTTCAATCCAAGATCTTGGCTATGTTTAGATGATGATGACCTTGGTCAGATTGTTTACTTTTGAGTTCTCTGTTTTCCAGTAGGGAGGTAGAGCCTCTTAGCATTAGAGGAGGAGAATGAAGAGTTAATAAGGGGAGTATCAGTGTCTAGACAGTGTTATTCCAAGACCTACAGGTCTGTGGGGTGCAACTATCCTAATTCAAGGTTGAAGAGTGTGTTTCTGGTCATCTTTGGCCATTACAGCATATTCTAGTTGTTTGAGGAAGAGGGTGGAAGTTAATGTGGCCACTTAGCACTCGCTTGGCGTTTCTCACCATTTTTCCTTAAGTAATGGGAAATTTCTGTGATTGAATTTTTCTTGTTCCTCCCATGGTTTATGAGGTTGAGATAGAGTGGCTTAGAAGCAGCATTCCTCTTTTTTGTTCGAGTCCTCTTGGATGATCTTTGCCTTATTATATGGAATCTAACTCCCATTGGTTTTACCCAAGTTGCTCCCATTTGTATACTGCCCAAAACACTAAAGCTCTTTTCAGCTGTAATGATGTCTTGATATTGGAGGATGAAGGAGCCAATGTGAATGGAAAGCCTTTTATAAGGAGTCATGGTCTGGGCTCCCAGTTAAATTAGTAGCATATGTTTTTCATCTGCTTTGAAGGATTTTGGTTATGTTGCCTGGTTGTCCCTGGAGCCGTGACATCACACAGCTTGACTCCATGTATGCTACCTGACTGCACATCAGAGAGGCCCCCCCCCTTCTTTCTTTCTCTCTCTCTCATGGTTTTTTGAGACAGGGTTTCTCTTTGTAACAGCCCTGACTGTCCTGGACACTCTATGTAGATCAGACCAGGCTGGTCTTGAACTCACAGACCTGCCTCTGCTTCCTTAGTGCCACTACTATTAATGCCAAATGCAGTGTGGATTCTGTTCCTTAATATTGCAAGGATCATGAAAACAAAGAGTTCCTGTGTGTGCATTTAGATTGCAGGGGTGTTGGTAGAAGAAACAGACCATCTTAATTTTTTTTTCTGAGACAGGGTTTCTTTCCCTGGGATCTGGCTGACCTGAAACTGATCTGTATTCTAGGCTGGACTTGAACATCTCTGTGTGAGTGCTGGGGTTAGGATGCTTGTATGCCAGCCATAGATAAGTTGTGGAGGTTACAGGGTAACTTTTGGGAGTTGGTTTTCTTTCTGTGTGCTTTTCCACCTGGGCATTGCACTCAGGTTGTTAGGCTTGGTGGCATTTGCCTTTACTCAATACTTAGTAATAGACTAACAGATCCCCCCCACTTCTTTTTTTTTTTTTTTTGAGAGATGGATAGGATAGTGTTATTCCATAGATCAAGGTTTGTTTGCCCTGAGTACTGGGAGTGTGGGTGTATGGCAAGATATTCAGATGTTTGTAGAAAAATGTCACATGTTTTTCCCAAAAGAATGTACAACACAGTGAGCTGTCATCCCAGGAAAAAATATCTTTTTGCCTTAACCTGAATGAAGTTCAGTCGATACACGAATGTGACACAAGATTTAAGTGTGGGCCATGAACAAACAGTTGCCCTCAGATCAGCAGTGTTTGGGGGCTGGAGAGATGGCTCAGAGGTTAAGAGCACTGGCTGCTCTTCCGGAAGTCCTGAGTTCAATTCCCAGCAAGCACATGGTGGCTTGTATCCAGCTATAATGAGATCTGGTGCCCTCTTCTGGCCTGTAGGCATACATGCAGACATATATAAGTATACATAATAAGTTAAAAAAAATCATCAGTGTTTGGCACTGAGTAGCTTAAGTTTTTTTTTTTTTTTGGTTGTTCGAGACACAGGGTTTCTCTGTGTAATAGTCCTGGCTGTCCTGGACTCACTTTATAGACCAGGCTGGCCTAAATTTTTTTTTTTTTTTTTTAAATTGAGACAAAATTTCCCTATGTAACCCTGACTGCCCTGGAACTTAACTATGTAGACTAGATCTGTCTCTGGCTATATAGTGCTGCAAGCAAAGACAATGCACTACCACAGCTGGCCCCAGTTACAGTTTTTTGAGACAGAGTCTTTACTATAGCTCAGGCTGGTTTGTAACTCACTAATGTAGCTCAGGCTGCCCTCCAAACTTAAGCCTCCTCCAGAGCCTGGGTTTACAAGTATGAGCCACTACACCTGGCTAGCTTTGAATTTTGAGCTACTAACTTTGCTAAGTAGGATCGGTATTGACACCTTAACAGAACCTTGAATCTGCAAGAATTTTAAAGATTCATGAAAGTTTTCCTTAGTGATGATTATCTCCTGGGGGGCAGAGATCAGATTTCTGTTTAAATGCCAATGCAGTTTATCACTCCTCCCCCCCACTCCAGTGCAGGGGGCCAGGCTGGATCTGGATTTAATAATGAACTTCTGTTAGCTTGGTTGGTTGGTGTTAGTAATGAATCATTGTTTTATGTCTTTAAAAAATGTTTTCAAATGATCATTCTGTATTGTAATCTTCAAAACTAGTGCTAGGATTCCAAACCACTGTGGTTTTAAACTAGGTTGGAATCTCAAAGGTGGCTGACAAGAATGAAAAGAAAACTTTCATTAAATAAAAAACATGTGGGCTGGAGAGATGGCTCAGCGGTTAAGAGCACTGGCTGCTCTTCCAGAGGTCATGAGTTCAATTCCCAGCAACCACATGGTGGCTCACAACCATCTATAATGAAATCTGGTGCCCTCTTCTGGCCTGCAGATATACCTGCAGACAGAACACTGTATACATAATAAATAAATCTTTAAAAAAAAAAAATAAAAAATAAAAAACATGTTTGGCTTGAGATTGTCTCAGAGTCTGGGCTCTGGGCATGGGCACGTCTTAGCCTTAGGCCAAGTTCCATGGTTGAAGAAATCAGGGAATACTTGCTTCTCATTCTCTTGGATTTACCCTCTGTTCCCCCAAGCAAAGCGAAACCAAAACTCACTATTATTACACCATGAATTTTTGAGTTAATTGTGCAGAGCTCCTACTCAAAAACTCAACCCACAGAGCCTGATAATGCTATATGGAATTTTTGTCTAGATGAGATAGAGTGTAATGTCTGAGTTGTACTTAGAATAATTCTAATAATAAGATGGGTTTTCTTTTGGCCTTGATGAACTGGAGAGGATGAAGAGGTTGGAGAAGATGGATCTGACTTGAAAGTATCTATTCTAAATCTAAAGCTTGTCCCTCTTTTTTCTAAATTCCCTTTTCGTCTACTGTCTACTCTAATTAAGTGATAACCCAAACTGTTGCAGACTGGGATGAAACACATTCTCTACTCATTCAGCCCTTTTCCCCTTTCTTTCTTCCAGGAGACTTGCTGAAGTTGCCATGTATTTCTTTGCAGAATTTATTGGGGCAGCAGGCAAAGCCTACTGGGAATATAATGATGATTATAAAGAACAGTCAATTTACCAGGGAAGGCCATTATCTTTAACTTGCAAAGCTCTTACAGCCAACAGTGTTTTGCTTACTGTTGTTTTAATACAAACAAACACCTTAATGTTCTCTGTTGTAAGGAGGTGGCCTTTTTCCCCTTTGTACATGGAGGTCATTCACCTCTGTAAAGAACAGACTATGTCACCTTGACCAGGCAAGCAGCTTGTTTTCTGGACAGACATTATATAAGAAATGCTGGGCTGGGCACTTGGGAGGCAGGCGGATCTCTGAGTTCGAGGCCAGCCTGGTCTACAAAGTGAGTGCAGAACAGCCAGAGCTGTTACACAGAGAAACCCTGTCTCGAAAAACCAAAAAAAAAAAAAAAAAATGCTTTTCAAGGAATGGAGTTTCTGGGTGCCTTCTTGTCTGATATCAACAGCAAATAATACTTTGTGTTGAGTGTTAAAGATTTGTAATGCTGATAAGTAGGAATTAACTGTACTTTGCAGTTTTTTCTTTTCCAAATTACAAAATCAAGTTTTAAAGTTAATCTAGAGAACTTATCAGAGTAGGCCTTCAATAACTATATCTGTGATAGGTAGACTTCCCTATTTTTAATTTTTAGCACAGATTACAGACCAGAGTAATAGAAAGACTAAAGTTGCTTCTTAAAATATTTTTGTTAATTTATGTCAGGGGAGTTTTCAGTAGTCCATTCTATCCTTCAACTATATGGGTCCTGGGTTTAAACTCAGATCCCTCAGTCTCAGCTGAAAGTGTTTTTACCTGGAATGTTGCTGTTTTTACTGGGGGAGGATAAAGTTATTCCTAGTTTTTGTTGTTTTTAGAGCAACAGAAAAGCAAACCGAGCAAAAGCAACTTGTGGGAGAAAGGCTTATTTGATTTATCTAGTCCAGGAGTGGTCCTGTCTCAGCCTTCCTAGTAGCTGGGAATGTAGGTATGCCACTGAGCCTGGGTGTCAAAGCTTTGTGTTTAAATTTTCCTTTGGTATTGTGCATGAAATCCAGTGCTTGCCATATGTTGGGCACAGTCCCTTATCCATATTACTGAATAACACTCCTATCCCCAACTCAGTTTTTCTTTTCTTGTGGTTTTGCTCTCTTGTAGCTCAGAGGATGGACTTCTGAGCCTTCTACTTTCCTACTGATTGATTGGGAGGTGATGGGCTTACAGACATGTGACATGTTGTTGGGGATGAAACTCAGGGCTTTCTTTCTTTTTAAAAACATTTATTTATTAATTTATTATGTATACAGTATTTGCTCTACATAAATGCCCAGGCACAAGATCTCAATGTAGATGGTTGTGAGCCACCATGTGGTCGCTGGGAATTGAACTCAGGATCTTTGGAAGAACAGCCAGTGCACTTGACCTCTGAGCCATCGCTCCAGCCCTCAGGGCTTTTTCTTCATGCTAGGTAATCGTTCTTTCAGCTGAGAACCCAGCCCAGCAATTTGAGTACCCAGCTGACCAGCTATATATCTTTTGAAAATTGTCAACTCTTAGGGTTTTCTTTTAATTGTCTTGACCACAGTTCTGGGCAGTCCTGGTCCAACCCCAATGTTTGTGGTATTTTAAACTAAGATGAGGCACCTCAGTTAGTCTTTCCCTGTATAATTTTGGATGTGAGTGTAATGTCTTAAAAACAATTCTGTGGTTTGTTAGTCTATTGATAGAATTATATAGCTATCACTGTGGTCAACTTGAGAATATTTCTGCACTCCACACCAGTGTTGCTCACTTCCCTGAGTTTCCCAGCCTCTGATAGCCACTAATCTTTTCTGACTGAGGATTTTTTTCCTGGATACTTGACATAAATGGATTAATAAAATATGTGGCTTTTTGTGATGGGCTGGCTTCTTTCATGTAAAACAGATGAATCTCAGACACTGTTTTAGTATGCTTCAGTATTTCTTCAAGGCGTGATTGAGGATGTAGCATCTTGTAAACCTATTTGGAAGGGATAAGCCATGTAAGATACAGATTTAAATCTATAATTTAACTTTATCAAAGTTATGTAATTAATTTACTAATGTCTCATCAAGAAAGACAGGTCATGGAGTTGGCTTGAAAACAATTTTAGGGGGTTTGAGTCCTTCCATGTTTAACTTTTGTTTTCTTGTTTTTTTGAGACAGGGTTTCTCTGTGTATCTCTGGCTGTCCTGGAGTCATCCTGGAGTCATATTGTAGACCATTCTGGCCTTGAACTCACAGAGCTCCGCCTGCCTCTGCCTCTCTGAGTGCTGGGATTAAAGGCGAGTGCCACCACACCCGGCTCTTGTTTAACTTTTAGATAGGTAGGCTTCTCAAATGTGAGATAAGGGGGGGGGGGCAGCCCTGGAGTCATTCTAGATTAGTTGATATGTATGGGACTGATAGGACTTCTCATTCAGAGGCCAAGGTTTGTCAGATTATGAATATTATAAGGCAGTCAGGGAAATAAACGATCCTAAGGAGGAAATTGTATTTCATGTAGTATGTGTATCTGGGTAGTTGGAATAGCGTCGGGGTATTCCTGCTAGTCCTAGGAAGTGTTGGGGAAAAAAATTATATTAACACCAACAAATGTAATTGTGAAGTGGGCTTTTTTTTGCTCAATGTTTCATTTAGTGTATAACCTGAAAATAATGGGAATCAGTGAACAAATCCAGCTAGAATTGTGAACACAGCTCCTATTAATACAACATAATGAAAGTGAGCAACTGTGTAGTAAGTATCGTGAAGAGCAGTATCAAGTGATGAGTTAGATAAAACATACCGGTCAAGCTTCCAACTGTGAATAGAAAAATAAATCCTAGAGCTCATAGCATAGCTGGAAATCACTTGATATTACCTCTGTGAAGAGGAGCAGGTCAGCTAAAAACTTTGACTCTGCTTGGATTACAATGATTATAGTGGCTGATGTAAAGTAGGCTCGTGTGTCAATGTCTAGGCCAACTGTAAATATGAGATGAGCTCATACGATAAGCCCTAATATTCATAATGTGGATATACCACACGTTGCTTATTCAACTATGCAGATTAGTGTTTCTTTTTTGGTCAATTTCACACACACTAGGATTCACCCGGAAGAGCAAATTGCATCAGATTGGTCTTTGAATGTGTTTCTGGCATTCATTTATTCATTCATTCATTTCTTTTTTTTTTGGCGGGGGGGGGGGGTTCGAGACAGGGTTTCTCTGTGTAACAGCTCTGGCTGTCCTGGACTTGCTTTGTAGACCAGGCTGCCCTCGAACTCACAGAGATCCACCTACCTCTGCCTCCGAAGTGCTGGGATTAAAGGCATGTGCCACTACGCCTGGCTCGTTTTTTTTTTTTTTTTTTTTTTTTTGGAATAGAGTTTCTCTGAGTAGTAATGGCTGCTATTCCTGTTAGAATGGCTGCAGGGATCTTTGAAGTTTACGAGCCTCTGAACATGCAAGAAAAAGGCTCTACAGTGAAGCAGTAACTCACTTCTACCCATCTCAAGTATTACTAGTATTGGTTTCATGTGTGAGCTTGCTGTGAAAATGGGTTTATTTTGTGTACTGTATAGTATATGTGTGACTCAATTGCATCCTAAATGCTTTCTGAATTTTTTTTGTGTTTCATATGATTTTAGTTAATAGTCTTTTAAATGTGCATTTGATTTGTAGACCAGGCTGGTCTTGAACGCACAGAGATCCACGTGCCTCTGCCTCCTGAGCCACCATGCCTGGCTCTTTCTTGTCTTTTTTTGGGGGGGAAGATTATTACCTATTTTTTATTTTTGATGATTTATTAGGGAAGGCTTGGCCCACTGTGAGCAGTCCCACCTCTGGGTAGGTGGTTCTGGGAGCTAATAGGAAAAGTAGCTGAACCATGGGCCTGAGAACATTCTTTCATGGTTTCTGCTTTGACTTCCCTAGCACGTGGCCTGTAACCTGTAAACTAAAATAAGCCTTTCCTCTCTGAAGTTGGTTTTGGTCAGTGTTTTATACACAGCAACAGAAACCAGACTGGATATCAGGCATCCTTTGACATTTGGGTTCATGTACATTTTCTTCCTGTTGTGTACAAGCTTTTATATGGAGATAAGATTGATGGCATTTGTTAGAAAGTGCAGGAAATGATTAGAAACACAGTACAAATGCTTATTATCAGTAAATCTACTGTAGTTAGGTGTTTCCATACTGGGCTTGAGGCTGGGTCCTCTTTTCTGATTGGCTGCCACTTTTTTTTTTTTTTTTGAAGACAGGGTTTCTCTGTGTATCCCTGGCTGTCCTGGACTCACTCTGTAGATCAGGTTGGCCTTGAACTCACAGAAATCCACCTGCCTCTACCTCCTGAGTGCTGGGATTAAAGGTGTGTGCCACCACACCCGGCTGGCTGCCGCTTCTGATTCAGCCATTATAGTTTTATTTCTTTTGCCCATTTGTAAACTAATGGCAGTTACACATTTATATGGGAGCCATGTTCCCATTTGTTGGCATTCATGGCTCATCATGGGATGATTTGCTGCAGGTAGTACAGATTTAAAATTTTTTTTATGCTCTAGTAGGTTTGAAAATGAGTCTTCTCCATAGTGCTTATCTCAAGGTTCTAACGGCTCAGCTCTTGGTTCCTATATGTAGCTCTACTTTGGGTGAAGGACTGAAGGACTCACATGCTCCTTTTGCTTTAATTTTTTTTTTTTTTTGTTTTTTTGAGACAGGGTTTCTCTGTATAACAGATCTGC
This sequence comes from Lophiomys imhausi, assembly GCA_907164525.1. Lineage (NCBI taxonomy): Eukaryota > Metazoa > Chordata > Mammalia > Rodentia > Muridae > Lophiomys > Lophiomys imhausi. The sequence goes on along the minus strand of CAJQZJ010004381.1, from coordinate 12,862,142 downwards.
CAGCCCTGGACTCACTCTGTAGACTGGGCTGGCCTCAAACTCACAGAGATCCGCCTGCCTCTGCCTCCTGCTTGTTTGTGTTTGACATAGAGTTATGTTGCCCTGGCTCTACAGGCTGGCCTCAATAGAGACCCTCCTGTTTGTGCTTCCGGAATACTGAGATTAAAGAAAGGCTTGTGCCACTTACCACAACTGGGTGCTGAGGTCATAGGCATAAGCTGCCACACTTGTGTCAGCTTCAGGCTTCTTTGTGCCTATCTCTGCTAATATTGTTTCTCAGAGTACTACTTTGGGGCTAGGAATTAATTATTTACCCAGACATTCTCCTTGAAAAACATTTTTAAGTGTGTATGTCTCTTTGAAACAGGCATTCATGTAGTCCAAACTGGCTTCAATTTACTTTGTTTTTGGTTTTTTTGAGACAGGCTTTCTCTGTTTAATAGCACTGGCTGTCCTGGACTCAGACAGGACAGGTTGGCCTTGAACTCAGAGAACTGTCTGTCTCTGCCTCTGGGATTAAAGTGCTGGGACTAAAGGTGTGGGCCACGACACCCGGCCAGATTTCTTCTTGATGCAGGGTGCGAAGTTGTTTAGATGATATAGCTGCTTATTGGAGTCATGTGGTTTTTTTCTCATTTTTAAGCACTTGGGGTGGGGATGGGGAAGGCAACAAGAGAAGTGGAGTGGGAAATTTGCAGATGAGGTGAAGTGACCCCCATGGGACTGGGTAGCATTCTGTGAGGGTGGAGCATGCCTTGTATACATCGTGCAGAGGGTGTCCACACTTTCATCGGGGTTCCTGTAGGAAGCCAAATGTGCCTGTATTTGGAATGTTACATATTATACAGAGTTGAAGTTCATTGTCAAAAATTCTTTACAAATGATGTTAACCACATTCTTCACACACTCTGCTTTTTCTGGAATGATTCTATTGTATATTGAGTCCTGTCTGAATGCCTTTAATTTAGATTACCTATTTATTAAGTACTCATGTCAATGCAGAAGTTACATGTGCCTTTGGATGTTTGTGTGTCTTAAGAAGTTAGTATTTTAAGCTTTGCAATAACTGGAAATGTGTTCTGTTGTGCTGCCTTTGTGTGGTGTATCTGTATACATAGCTGTGTCATTTGGAAAACAGCCGCCACATCCCTCCTACTAAAATTAAAATTGCTTATTAGAGCTAATTTTAGAATTGAGTTAGAACTGCCCTATAATGTAATGCAGAATATTTCCCAATAATGCCTAGGTTAACAATGATAGTCTTGCTGCATTGTGCAAAGAAGGCTTCTGTTCAGACCCAGCTGGGTTTCAGGCTTAATTCATTGCTGTATGGTGGGATCACCACAGCTGCTGTGGGGCCTTTACAAATGCAAAAAAGCTGTCAGTGTTTGTTTCATCAGCTGCATAAGTGATGAGGCCAAGTTGAGGAATCCATTCCAGTGCTCAGTGTGCAGGCTGTGGCCGTCATTGTTTACGGAGCTAGTGTGCTGGAGCTTTAAAATAGTTGGCACATCTCTACCCTGTAAGAGTACGAGACTAAGTAAGGAACAGGACTAGTTGGTTGTCCTTGTTGTAGTGCTTGCCAGGCTTGGTCTAACTAGCTTGTGTCTTTCAACAGGGCTCTGGGCTGTTAAAGGATTTAACCTCTTTGGAGCGCTAAGTGCTTGTCCCTGACTTAAAAGGCATTTATCTAGAATTTTGCAATTGAATTCTAAAATCTTAATCACCTCACAGCTCCAAATAAGTATGGCCGTCAGCTGAAATTTAAATAGCATTCCAGCTTTGTGACATTGAGTTTGTGTATTGATACTGCTTTGGGAATTGCTTTCTTAGCAACCCAGAAGTTAGGACCACTTGACAACAGACCTGCTGGACAGGACACTTTGTAGCCAATTGGAGGACTCTTAGGTACAGCCATCTTAAGTCCTGGTGTAATTATGGGTGCGTGCCTGTGCCCAGTTTTTGTTTTGGCAATCAGGCCCTAGGCACCAGGACCCATAGTTTCTTTGGTATTTCACATGACATTATAGAATCAAGTTTCTTTTCCTGTCTTCCTGTGCCTCTGACACTTGATGGCCTGAAACGTGATATGCAGCCTTGATTGCCTTTGAGTTTGAGATCGTCCAGGCCTGTGGTGTTTGGATTGAACCTAGGACAATGTATGGAGATACATGCCAGACAAACCTTTCATTTTAACCTGATTAGTTCTCAAGAGTCTTTGTAAAAGGAAATGTTGGAGGGCATGGCTGCTCTGCCCCAACCGTAAGAGTATACAGCTTTTCAAGCCTCTTAAGCCAACTTGGATGAATACTTGTCTATCCTTATTCCCAGTTGAGAAGGCCACAAAGTGTCTCCCATATTTATTCATAAGAAAGATGGTACAAAGTTGAGGGGCTCCAAATGAAAGGTCAATATACCAATCAGATTTATCTTAAATAACTGTCACTCCTGCTTGCCAAAGAAAAACTGGGCATGTAGCCTATAGCTATACCCAGGACCTAACCTGATCAGTGGTTTTTCCTATAGTCAAGTGACTATCTTCTGGATTCCTGGGCAGAGAGCATTTTAATCCTTTGATTCTAGGAAGTGTTTGAAGCCAAATGGTATGCTGATTAAGCAGGATTTGGGGACTCTGTCCTTACTTGACCTTAAAAAAAGATTCCTTAGGATGATCTGTGACACATATATTTACCTCTCAGTTACACATGACTTCCAAGAGAAAACAAATAAAATACTTTTTAAACACCTTCTCTCATGTGCTCACTCTGAAACAGCAGTAATGAAAAGGAACACTGCAAACACATCTCTCCCTCAGGGGAAGGACTAATTTACAGGGCCTCATAAGGAAACAACAGTTTCATGGTCATTGTTCTCCTGTGCAGTCCTTGGTTGCACTTCCGTTGCTTGGTCTGGTTCTCCTGCTTTGGTTGTTTCGAATATATTTTTGGGGTTCAGGACTCAAACCCCTACTGTTTTTTTTGAGTCATTTTGAGACAAGACATTTTCTTGTGATGGTTTGAAAAGTTGTACATCCTTGGTGGGTTAAATCTTCTGGTGAGGTGAGCAACAGTTTGTGTGTGTGTGTGTGTGTGTGTGTGTGTGTGTGTGTGTGTGTGTCCGCCCGCATGCCTTCGTGAGCACTGGTAAGTGGGCAAGGCCTTCTCATGAGCACAGATCTCCCTTAAGTGGCTTGCTTCCTAGAAAATGTGCTAACTATAAATGACAACCCTGAGTCCTGCCAACTTAGTATCTTAGTGCCTATGACATTTGTTACCTGTTTTGTGAAGTGGGGGTGTACATTCCTGGCAGAGGTGCTCGAAAGCATTGTATTGTCCTCCACCTTAGAGGAATTTCCTTCCGCGGGCGGGCGCTAAACTGCTTTGATTGGTGTGCTTTACAACTTGCTTGATGGCAAACCATATATATATATATATATCCCCCCCTTGGCTATAGGCAGAAATGATAAATTCAGTACTCTGCACAGAAACCATAATAATACACAGAAGATACTCCTGATTTCTTGCAGTGTTATTCCTTTATTCACTCTCTTCCTCCTAATCACTGGAGAACAGCCTATCTAAACCTTCACTTTCCCCCTGTGAAATAGTTTGAGGTCTGTTTGTGGTGAACGAGGTCTGGGCATATCTGAAATCACCTGGAAAGGAGCCTGAAGGTGAACTAGCTGGTTGGAGATACCAGTAGGTGCTCTGTAGGGAAGTGTGGTAGTCCTTGGAGAGACGTTGTTTGTAAAATAGAGTTCAGGTACAAAATTAAGTCAGGTTTTGAACTATAGTGAAATGTAGGTGAACTTGGAAGTATGCTGATGGTAGTGAATTTTCTGGTTGTCACAAGCCATGTTGTTGGAATGCCTCCTGAAGTATCTGCAGATCTGGAGTGCTGCTGAGATTTCACCTTGATTTGTTATGTTAGTGAGGATCTTAGGAAGCCAGCCAGCAGCTCTTGTGCTCACCGTTTACCTGGACATGTGATTGAGCCAATATTCCTAGGCTCTGTGCACCTGTGCATTTTATTTACATTCCTGAGTGTGGGTTTATTTCTGGGGTGCAAGAATGAATGCGATCCCCAAAGTTCTGTGGGAGGGAGCTAAGTTGGGTACCCAAGATGAACACTGGTAGCCTTTCAGAGTGCTGCTGGCTTTGAGCCTCTTAAGTGTAACCTGCCCCTCCCAGAGGGGATGTTTAGTTGAGGGAATGTACAAAGCACAGAATCATTCTTATCCCAGAGAATGGCTGGATAGGGAGGGACACTGGTTTTTAAGGCTCCCCCCCCCCAGAAATTGGTGGTGACCATTTTTTCCCCCTCTGGAAAAACCAGTACTTACTGTTTAAACTTAAATCCTCTGAGACAGCATATCTTGACCTAAATTAGCTTTCTGTAAAAGAGCAGAACTAGATTTTTCCTGATAGCTTTCAAAATTCAACTGAAAAGCTCATCTCTGAAATTTTAAGCTGTTGACAGTGGCAGTTATCCTGTTCCTGCTAATAGAAAATAAAAAGTTTATTTGCCACAGCGATTGTCATTTCCTTCTTAGGAGTGCAGCTTAACTCCAGGACTTCATTTAGTCAGAGGAAAATGGTTGCTACCTCCCTGTTAAGCTGCTTTCCATTATCCAGTTGTGGCAGAAAGACTGTTGGGGAGGCCTGGGGAGATGGGGGTCACATAAAGGGAGACTAAGAAGAGCTGCTGCAGAATGTGTTCCTCTGTCTGAAAGCCTCTGTGGAGAGGGTGGTGGCTTTAGAAAAGAGGGTGAAGTAGGAGGGGGCAGCACTCGCTGAGGCATGACAGGCCTCCAAAGGCCCCTGGGACTTGAACACAAAAAGGGAGCTTTCTGCAGCTCTTTCACATCTCCCTCAGCTCCATCCATTCTCCCTGCTGTTTTGTAAATCTCCCGGTTGGAAATCTCTAACATGGGAGAGCTTCTTCCCGCGCTTCACTTGGCAGAATGCTCACATGCAGCTGCAAAGAATTTGCTTTTCCTTTTCACAGCATCTCTCATTTAAAAGCATTAGTGAGAATACAAAACAAAATAAAAACTTGAAGATTTTTCAGAAGTGGAAGCCAAGTTTAATTAAAGTCAAGGAAGTTGGGGACTATAACTCTTTTGTGAAGTGTCTTAAAGTCACATGTGAGCGTGTGCCAATGGAAGGCAAGGTGGGAAATTCCTGAGGCTGTTCTTCGTTAGGAATTTTAAAGACTTGCTTGTCTGGGGTATACTTGAGGGATATCTTAGAATTTTTTTTTTTTTTTTTGTTTTTTCGAGACAGGGTTTCTCTGTGTAACAGCTCTGGCTGTCCTGGACTCACTTTGTAGACCAGGCTGGCCTCGAACTCACAAAGATCCGCCTGCCTCTGCCTCCCAAGTGCTGGGATTAAAGGCGTGCGCCACCACCGCCCGGCTTGATATCGTAGAATTTATCAGAAGATGTGCTGATAATATTTACTAGTTGTTCAGTAGTGGTTTCCATCTTCTTTTTTTTTTGTTTTTTTTTGTTTTTTTTTCGAGACAGGGTTTCTCTGTTTAACAGCT
>CAJQZJ010004381.1:12777190-12856495 GCA_907164525.1 Lophiomys imhausi | reverse complement strand
TTTTTTTTTTTTTTTCGAGACAGGGTTTCTCTGTTTAACAGCTCTGGCTGTCCTGGACTCGCTTTGTAGACCAGGCTGGCCTCGAACTCGCAAAGATCCGCCTGCCTCTGCCTCCCAAGTGCTGGGATTAAAGGCGTGCGCCACCACCGCCCGGCTGGTTTCCATCTTCTTGTTGGTGGAAGAACGGCTGCAATAGCTTTGTATTTCCTAGCCCTCTAAAACTTTCTAATCTGGCCAGGCATGGTGGTTCACCGAGGCAGAGGCAGGCGGATCTCTGTGAGTTCCAGGCCAGTCTGGTCTGCAGAGTGAGTTCCAGGACAACCAGGGCTGTAACAGAGAAACCCTGCCTTGGGGAAAAAAAATCTTAAAAACAAACAAAAAATTCAAACAAAAGAAACCCTTCTAATCTGGTTCTCTCCTTCCATCTGACCAAACCACTGGGCTGGAAAAAAGATCTAATAAAACATAACGTGGAAATTTGGTTCATTGTCTGCAGGCTTGGCTCCACCATTGTGCCTACAGTGTCCTCAAACTAGTAATCCTTCTGCCTCTCGGTGCTGGGATTTGGCAGGTGTGTGCTACCGTACCCAGGTGTTTAGATTAAAAAGAAAAATCTGTTAGTATTTGGGGTGCATAGTTCATTAGGTCCAAAGTACTTTCACTGGCCAGGAGGTGGGTCTCAGTGTTTTGTGCAAGTCCCAGGGTTCAGTTCCCTGAACTACCATCAAAGAAGGTACTTTTGCTGGACATTCAGCCCTCTGGTCAGCCAACATCTGGAAATAAGTTAGTGGTGTCAGCTGCTTGGTATGATCTCATGGACAGAAGATAGGTATCTTTTTTTCCCCCCATTGAGACAGGGTTTCTGCCTCCCGAGCGCTGGGATTAAAGGTGCGTGCCACCACGCCCAGCCGAAGATAGGTATCTTGATTATATGTTGAAATTGCCTGCAGTTCAGTTTTGCCATGAAATTGGTTAGTGTTGCTAACTTTGTGTGTGTTTGTGCAAGCACTGTACAATGGAGCTTCATCCCTAGCTTGTATGTCTAATGTGGTAGGTTACTCACTGAGTCTTCCTTTCCTCATGTCTGCCCCAGTTAGAGTATCTTTTTATTTGTTGGCATTGGTGTTCTTAAGACTTTTTGGAGGTTTCTGAAGTAGTAGGGGCTGCACAGTCAGTCTCTTAGAATGTAAGGCTGTGAAAACCACATTGAATGGCAAGGCTAAGCACTGCTTTTGAAGCCCTCCGTTGGAAGCCTGGTGTCCTAGCTAGTTGTGTGGATTAGTGTTCGTGTACATTTCCCAGCATTCTGTGTTCACTGGGCATACAGAACTAGCTGTAAACTTGGTCGCCCCCTTCCTTTTTTTTGGAGACAGTCTGCTTTTGAAGTTTGTCTAATTAGATACTTGCTGTCACAGGTTGAGTGAGTGCTATGTAAATACTTTATATGTTTTATTCTACCTCTTTCAGCTTCAGGGAGGTCAGTCTGGTTTTCAGATGATTTCTTCTTCCTCATCTGTCTGCCAAGTGCTTGGATCTTTAAGGTTCACTGTATAGGAGAATCCCAGGTGGCATTTCTATGCTTTCGAAGTAAAGACAGTTGTCAGACTGCCTGATTTTAGTTACCTTGTTGGCACAAGGAGGAAGTCAGTGCTTTTGGCAAAAGCAGTTTCTAATTGCCTGATTGAATCCAGGTTGTGTTTCACTCTAATCTGCTTGTCTCATGATACTCAGGTTTATGGAGCCAGAGCCATGGGGAATCATTTTTCTTCTACATCTCATCTCCTAGTTTGCTTATCTGAAAATGGGTATCATTAATTTAGTGCCCATTTTGAGTGTGACTGGCTTTACAATTTTTCTTAATATTTTTTCATTATTAGCATATATTATGTACAGTGGGTTTCATTGTGACATTTTCATGCATGTGTGTAAAGTATTGGTCTTATTCAACCCTCTCATTACTGCCTCCCCCCCCCAATTTTTTTTTTTATTTGGTTTTCCCACTGTTTCTTTCTCTGGTTCCCTGACTGTTCCCATCCCTGCCGAATCCACAGGGCCCCACAGGGCCGGTGCTGTCTCAGGCCTCAGCTTTTCATCTGGGCTCCACCCAATCTAGGCTACAAGTCTCAGCAGCCAAGACCCTTGTCCTAGCATCTTTTTTTTTTTGGTTTTTTGAGACAGGGTTTCTCTGTGTTGCCCTGGCTGTCCTGGACTCACTCTGTAGACCAGGTTGGCCTTGAACTCACAGAGATCCACCTGGCTCTGGCTCCCGAGTGAGTGCTGGGATTAAAGGCGTGTGCCACCACACCCGCTGCACCCCTTTTGGATAGATTAAGCACTCCCACAACCCTTATATAATCATTCAACACAACTGTTTTTCTAAAGTAAGCCAAACTTCCACCACACCTGGCTGCAAGGTAGTTTTCTTAATATGAATGTATGAGGATTTCTTTGGCTTGGGAACATTACAGGTGCCCCCCACACTACAGTACTGCAGTGTTGTGGTCACCTCATCCATATTTTTGTTACTTGTTTTACAAAAGTTTCACAAGTGTTTAAGATGGTCTTTAAAAAATTTTATTTTTCCAATGTGTAAGAGTGATTATTTTTCTGCATGTATGTTTTGTGCACCACAGGCCTGGTGCCCTAAGAGACCAGAAGAGGGCATTGGGCACTCTGGAAATGGAGTTACAGATGGTTGTGAGCTATCATGTGGGTGCTGGGAACTGAATCCAGGTCCCAGATCTGCTGTCTCTTCGGTTTCCCCGCCCCTTCATTTATTTTGTATTTGGGTAGTGAGTGCCATTATACATGTGGGGAGATCAGAGGTCAACTTGTGATGTTGATTCTTTCCACTATATGGGCTCCTGGAATTTAATTCAAGCCATTAGGTTTGGTAGCAAGTAAATGAACCCACTGAGCTCACCTTTAAAGATTTCATTTGCTACCTATGCCCACCCACACACAGTGGATATTATGTATACACTGAACTGAAGAGTCCAATGGGCAAAGATAAATAGATGGTTTGTGTACTTACTATCTTCTAAAATTGGCCAATGTGTGCCTGCTTTGACAAGGCCATGCTTTCTTGGTATTTACTTTTATTTGTTTTTTTCTGTGTATTCCTGGCTGTCCTGGAACTTGCTCTGTAGACCAGGGCAGTTCAAATCCAGAAATCTGCCTGCCTCTACCTCTGTGCACACCACCACTGCCTGGCTGGTTTTTTTGTTTTGTTTTGTTTTTTTAAATAGCTGTGAACTGCCATTTGGATGCTGGGATTTGAACCCATGTCCTTTGAAAGAACAGCCAGTGCTCTTAACAATTGAGCCATCTCTCCAGCCCCAAGGCCATGCTTATTGATATAGTGATAACAGTTGTGACCTTTGTGTGTGTGGGGGGGGGGGGCGGAAAAGGGAGAGAGAGGAGAGGGAGCTTATAGTGTTCTCAAAGGCCAGGAGAGAGCATCAGATCCTCTGGAACTGGAGTTATGGCTGATTGTGAGCCACCATGTCCCTGCTAAATTGAACCTGGGTTCTCTGCAAGAGCAGCCAGGACTCTCTTTTGCGGGGGAGGTTGATTGAGACAGGGTTTCTATGTGTAATAACCCTGGCTGTCCTGGACTTTGTAGATCAGACTGGCCTCGAACTCAACAGAGATCTGACAGCCTCTGTCTCCCCTGAATGCTGGGATTAAAGAAGTGTTCCAACATGCCTGGCATAGCCAATGCTCTTAATCCACTGAGTTTTGTTATCTATACCTTCAGATTTGCCACACATCTGAAGATGGTTTTGAATTTACCTGCTCATAACTTCATGAGCTGGGATTATAGGCATGGGCCATCATGCTCATAGTGATTGTATTTAAACCCGTGCAGAGAACCAAGTGGATCCCACCCAGTAAGATTGAGATTGTTTTAGTCCAGGTAGGGATCCATAGTGAAACCTGAAAAACAGACATCCGTCCCTCAGACCCCAAACATAACCCCAAACTTTTATCAGGGCACATTTCCTGAAGGATGATTTTTAGAGCTTGTGTATTTTGGGCCTGGTCTTTGAGTCCTTAAAGATGTCATTTGCAGCCAGGCTTGGTGGCCCATGCCTTTAATCCCAGCACTCTCGAGGCAGAGGTAGGTGGATCTCTGTGTTCAAGGCCAGCCTGGTCTACAGAGGGAGTCCAGGACAGCCAGGGCTGTTACACAGAGAAACCCTGTCTCGAAAACAACATCAGCAATAACAACAAAACCAAAACAAAAAAAGATGTGATCATTCTTTCAATAATGACCCCCCCCCTCCTTTTTGGTGAAACAAATCTCTGTAGCACTGGTTTGCTAGGAATTCATAGAGATCCACCTGCTTCTGCCTCCAAAGTGTTTGGATGAAAGTGCTGATGTACCTCTGGTGCCTGCAAAGGCCAGAAGAGGGCATCAGATGCTCAGGAACTGCAGTTCCTTACACACTGACGGTTGGGAGCTACTATTTGGATGGCCGGGAGTAGAAGAATCCCAGGTCCTCTAGAGAATAGCAAGTATTCTTAGCTGAGGCAAGGCAAGGGATCCTTGGCACTCTTAGTGTTTGATTGGACCTAGGTTTCCACTCTGCCTTTCCTAATACTGATTGCATTTTGTGATCAGATCAGTGAGACCCAAGCTACTGATAATCTCATGGTCTAAAGCTCCACCTGCAGTTAGAAACTGGTTGTTGTGGAATGCTCTTTGCTGTGGCAAACTGGGAATAAACCCCCATCCTAAAAGAGATTTTGGTTAGCCTTTTGACATAGTGGTCTCTAGTAGCTTACACTGGATTACATAAGCCTTTCAAGTGGTTTCTAGGAGCTGGTATTGGATTACATGAATTTTCCTACTGCCTTGGGAGATAGGCTTAAAAGTGGATTTTTGCTAGGTTGCCTTACTAAATTTTGGTTCTCAATTTCAAGAGGCCAGTACACTTGCTTGGTGCTGTCTCTGAGTCTGGACTGCCCCAGGACTTTGGACAGTAGGGAGGCTGGTTCTTGGTGACAGGCAAAGAGAAGAAAACTTAACCTAGAAAGAGATTGCATCACTGGTCCCTCCCACTGTGTGTGTGGTGTTTGTTATACCTGTGCAAGCCAGAGATCAGCATGGTTAAATGTCTCTAGTCTTCAGTTTTGATTTTTTTTTTTTTGACCTCATCTGATTAGGAAGACTGGCTTGTCAGCTAGTTGGAATACTTACTTGTCTTTGCCTCAGTTTCTCCTCAGCACTATAGTTAGTTACAGATGTATGCCTTCCAGTGTCCAGCTAATGTAGGCATTAGGGATCTTTTTTTTTTTTTTGGTTTTTCGAAACAGGGTTTCTCTGTGTGACCCTGGCTGTCCTGGACTCACTTTGTAGACCAGGCTGGCCTTGAACTCACAGAGATCCGCCTGCCTCTGGCTCCCGAGTGCTGGGATTAAAGGCATGCGCCACCATGCCCGGCTGGCATTAGGGGTCTTAGCTCAGATCCTTACACTGTTTCTTTCTTATTTTTTTCTGGCATCGAACTCAGAGATCCACCTGCATCTGCCTTCTGAGCACTGGGATTATAGGGTGTGCCACCAAACCCAGCCATTATAGACAATTTTGAGCTGCCATGTGGGTACTGGTATTTGAACTGGCATTCTTTGGATGAACAGCCAGTGCTCCTAGCCAATTAGTCTTGTCTTGAACCTTTGACCTCCTTATTCCTCCTGCCTGTACTTCCTGACCACTGGCATTGTAGACATTCAACACTGAGTACTTTAAACAATGTATGTTTATTATTTTATGCACAATAAATACATTTTCTAATAGATGCTTAAGTTTTCAGTAGCTGAATTTTATTTTCCGTTATTGCTTTTATATCTTTGCTTAGGACTGCTGTTTCTTATCCCAAGAATAGAAAATATTCCTTAGAAAACTTGTACTTTTTCCTAGTATGTAGATAACACTCTCCAAGGACTTTTTTTTAGACAAGCTTTCACTATGTGACCCTAACTCTAGTAGCTGAGTAGCAGAGCTTGCCTAACACAGGGTTTGTCAGCTGGCACTTTAACTGGTTCTCCTCTTGCCTCCTCCCCAAACGCCAGATTATAGTGCGTGCTGCCAAGTCCAGATGTGTTCTTAGTTCTCTGACTGCTACACATTTCCTTTTGTAAGTACTTAAGGAACTTCCTATTAAATACAAGTAAGTTTTTGCCTAGTGTATTTTTGGTATACTTCTGCATTATAGCTGTGCTTCTGGCATTCCATTGTGATCCAGTAAGTGGCATTTGTTTCATTTATAGAAGCATCTTGACCTTGGAAACTTTTTTTTTTCTTTTTGAGACAGGGTTTCTCTGTATAACCCTGGCTGTCCTGGACTCACTTTGTAGACCAGGCTGGCCTCAAACTCACAGAGATCCACCTGCCTCTGGCTTTCAAGTGCTGGGATTAAAGGCATGCGCCACCACTCCTGGCCGACCTTGGAAACATTTCTTACTTTCAGCTTCCTGAGATATTGAACTTTCTGAGTAATAAACTACATTTATGAGCTCTGAAGTTCTCTGCAACCAGGAGAGTAGTGAGAAAGCTTAAAATTATAATTTTTGCCAGGCATGGTGGCACACACCCTTTAACCCCAGTGCTCAGAGGCAGGTGGATCTTTGGGAGTCAAGGCCAGCCTGGTCTACACAGCCATTTGCAGGCCACTTGTCTCAAGCAAGTGTGTGTGTGCACGCGCGCGCGCGCACACACACACACACACACACACACACACACACACACCCACCCCAGATTCTCATTTTGGAACTTTCTACTTCATGAATGAAATGTCTTAATTACTAGATGGTAAGAGTCTCTTTGCAAAGCCCATATGCATGCATCCCTCCATGTTGTCAAGCTGCTGTGATGTGTATATATATGTATACATACGTGTAAGAGTGGGGTGTACATGTATGCTTATGGTGTATCTATGTATATGTGTAAGGGTGGGTAGAATAATAGTTTTTTTTTTTTTTTTTTTTTTTTAAAGATTTATTTATTTATTATGTATACAGTGTTCTGTCTGCAGGTATATCTACAGACCAGAAGAGGGCACCGGGTTTCATTATGGATGGTTGTGAGCCACCATGTGGTTGCTGGGAATTGAACTCATGACCTCTTGAAGAGCAGCCAGTGCTCTTAACCGCTGAGCCATCTCTCCAGACCCCGAATAATAGTTTTTATTCTCTTATTCATGATATATACAGGTGCTGAAATTCATTAAGCATGAGGACTTTGATATTGCTCATTTTTCTTTAAATTTTAGATTTATTTTTATTGTATTCACCTTTTAAAAATTTATTTATTTTATGTGTTTCAGCATTCTGTCTGCATATACACCTACATGCCAGAAGAGGGCTTTAGGTCCTAGTATATATAGGTGGTTGTGAGCCACCATGTGGTTCCTGGGAAGAGCAAAACATCTCCTGAGCTATCTCTCCAACCCTACTTTTTGTTTTTGAATGTTTTTTTAAAAAGATTATATTACATCATTTCCCCCTTCCCACTGCCTTTTCTTTCTAAACTATTTTATGTGTATGTGTGTTTTTCCTGAATGTATATATGTGTAACCACATGAATGTTCGGTGCCTGCAGAGTTCAGAAGAAGGAATCAAATCCCCTGTAAATGAAGTATCAACAGCTCTGAACCACTGCCTGGGTGATGGTAACAGAACACAAGGTGCTCTGCAGGAGCAATACATACTTTTAACCATTGATCCATTTCTTCAGCCCCACCCTCTTTTTTCCTTTTCAGAAAATTTTATTTGGTGTACTTTGTTTTGTCTGTATGCCTGTGTGAGAGTGTCAGATCTTAGAATTATAGACAGTTGTGAGCTGCCATGTGGTTTCTGGGAATTGAACCTGTGTCCTGGACGAACAGTAAGTGCTCTTAACCACTGAGCCTACCCCCCCCCCTTTTCCCCCCTGTCTCCTCCCCTCCCAGTTTGTTTTGCCCACAGGTGTATAATATAATGGATTCATTTGTAGCCTTCAGAGGCCAGAAGTGGGTGTCTGATCTAAGACAGTTGTGAGCTTGTCATGTGGATGTTGGGAATGCAACCCAGGTCCTCTAAAAACCGAGCAGTAACTGCTCTCAACAGTTGAGTCATTGCTCCAGAATCAAAACTCTGAGTTTTTAATTTGGTGTTGATTTGGGTGTGATTTTAAAAAAAAGATTTGAGTCAGACTCTTGTCAATTGTCACTGGATAACTGTTTCACTGAGTTAGTTTTGGCAGACATCCTGTCTGCCAAATATATTGGTGAGAAGATTTGGTAAGATTCTGTTAAATAGTCTGTATAAACCAGCACTCAAGCATTTAAACATTTGAAGCAGTGAGTAGGTGTAACTGGGATTTGGTAACTTTGTGAAATTGCTGTAATTACTAAAATCCCAGGCCTTTAAACTTTACAAAGGAACAGCCATGACCACATAAAGAGGAAAGGGTACAAAATGATAGGGTTTTACTCAAGTTAGCAAATTGGAGGTTGAGCTCCCTCTTTGCATTTTTACAGTGCAGTGAGGACAATCGGTGCTTCCAGAAGTGACATTGTGTTGTGTTAATTACAAGAGTGTCCCATTCTGTTATGAGTCAGTAGTCATTGTGTTATGTAGATACTTACTGCGTCTCATTTATGATACCTAAAAAACCTCATTCAGATCTCATCTCAGTTAACCGAAAGTGACATTTATTTATTGATAGTAGAGGCCAAATTACAGTAGTGGCTAATTGTAAGCCTCTTTCATTAATTTCAAATGCATATTGTTGGCCATATTTTACTTTTATGAAATTAACTCTACAGTTAGTAAATCCTTAAAAAAGACCTCTTATGGAATGATTCAATTGCTTACCATAGTGGTTCCACAGGGAGAATGAATGAACTTTCAATATTCTTTCTTCCAAGACATTGATCTGTCTTATGGGTGTGATGATGAATTTGCTTTTGACTTACTTTTGCGAAGTAGTGAAAAAATTAAAATAATTAAAAAAATATTTTATGTGTGAGGGCTTTGCCTGCACATATGTATGCCAACCACATAGTGTCATTGTACTGCAGGGTATGAAACTCAGGGTTGGTTTGTTTTTTTGAGACAGGGTTCTCTGTAGCCCTGGCTGTCTTGGAACTCTTTAGACCAGGCTGGTCTTGAATTCACAGAGATCTGCCTGCCTCTGCCTCCCTAGTGCTGGGATTAAAGACATGGACAACCATGCCTGGCTAGTTATTCAATTCAAGGACACTTAACTTTCCACCTTCCAGGTAGCCTCTCCAATTTGGTCGGTTTGAAGATGTGTAAAAACCATAGCCCCTTTCCTGGTCTCAGTGATTGGTGAGAGGGTGTCTACCCAGAACCAGTACAGGACTTTTGGGTGGCATTTCCTGGTCTCAGTGATTGGTGAGAGGGTGTCTACCCAGAACCAGCACTGGACTTTTAGGTGGCATGGGACTTTTTTGTTTTCCTCTTAGAACATCAGTTTGCTGTGGTTGCTTAACGTTGTGAAGGGTTTTTAAAAAAGGAGTTAATGTTGGCTGGCCGTGGTAGCACACACTTTTAATCCCAGCACTCGGGAGGCAGATGCAGGTGGATCTCTGTGAGTTCAAGGTCAGCCTGAGTCTACAAAGTGAGTCCAGGACAGTCAGAGAAACCCTGTTTCCAAAAAAAAGAAAAGAAAGAAAGACTTAATGTCAATTGTCCCTGTTTACTTTTATTGTCTGAAGACTTTGTTAGGTATGAGTGCAGCACTGATCTGTGCTGACCAGTGCAAGGGTTCCAGGGAAGAGTGCTAACCCCAGGGAACTCTGTTCCTACAGAACCTGAGTTTCAGATTGTTGCCATCACTACAGTCAGGTCTGCTCTTCATCCTGTCCTATAGTACACAGATATATACTGTTATCTGTTTACTTGCTGCACATGATCACTCTTTCCATGTGTGGGTAAGTTTTGAATGGGCTTCTCCATCTGAGGGCACAGTGGCTTCCTCATTCCCTTCCCATTGCCAAGTTTCTGATTCAGGGAAAAGGAAACTTCTTTTGAGGAAATGTCTCCATCAGTTTGGCCTGTAGTCCAGACTGACAAGCATTTTCTTTATAAATGATGGCCGGAGGTCCTGGGTGCTATAAGGCTGAGCAGGCAAAGGAGCAAGCAACCTAGTAAGCTCTAGTTCATAGCTTCTGTGTTGGTTCGTGCCTTCACATTCCCACATGGAGTTTTTGCCCTGACATTGACTTTATGATGGAGTGTAACATATGCTGAAATAAACCCTTTCTGTTAGCAGAAAGCTAACAGACGTCAGGTATGGACCATTTCAGAAAGAAAGAGAGGACAATGTTGTACAAGGCAAAAGGCAGGAGAGAGCAAATGTGATTTTTTTTAGCAAGTTCCTATATTTTCTTGGTTTTGTTGGTAGTATGTGTTTGATATTTGCAACCAAAATTTTAAATTCTTAGGGTCTCTGATTGTGTTTGGTGGCTGTGGCCTTAATATCCTTAATATGAAAAAAACATTTATCTCATGATGCATCAGGAATGTTGATTGGTGCAGGATTATGTTTTGGGGTCTTAAAAGTGACTAGATATTTTTCTCTTTCTTTGCCTTTTTGTTTGTTTGTTTGTTTTTAGGTTTTTCAAGACAGGGGTTTCTCTGTGTATGCCAGGGTGGCCTTGAACTCACAGAGATCCCCGTGCCTCTGCCTCACGAGTACTGGGATTAAAGGAGTGCGCCACCATGCCCAGTATGATATTTTCTTTTTTGATTTTTCGAGACAGGGTTTCTCTGTGTAGCCCTGGCTGTCCTGGACTCAATTTGTAGACCAGGCTGGCCCCGAACTCGCAAAGATCCGCCTGCCTCTGCCTCCCAAGTGCTGGGATTAAAGGCGTGCGCCACCACTGCCCGGCGATATTTTCTTTTTATTGTTGTATACTTTTATCAAAAATGTTTTTATAGCCAGGCATGGTGGTGCATGTCTTTAAGGCCAGCCTGGTCTGCAGGGCTAGTTCTAGGACACCCAGGACTATACAAAGAAACCATCTACAAAAAAAAAGAGTAAAACAAAACGTGTTGTATATAATGGTTGATAGACTGGGCTGGAGACATTCCTCAACGGTTAAGAGCATTGGCTTCTATTAGAGAGGACTCCAATTTGGTTCCTAGTGTTCACATGGGAACCCACAACCCTCTGTAATTCCAGTTCCTGGAGGATCTGACAAATGTTGTGCACACAAATACATTCAGGTCAAACACACGCACAGTTAAAAAAAAAGGACATACTATTCTTCCAGAGGACCTGAGTTTTTGTTTCTAGCACTCATGGTACACATACCCAAATAGACAAAATCATAGCAAAAGGTTAATAGAAACCCAGAAAAGAAATTCTTGTCTCCTGAGTAAAATAATGACAGTTGATCTGATGAATTAAAAAAAAAAAAGCAAACAAACAAAACCCCCAGAAGACCTAAGCAGAGGTAATATTACTAGCACCATTTGTACTTTGAGGAATTTGCCTTATTTCTGATGCAGTGGGAACATAGAGTTAGATGCTTCACATTCTGAGAGATTGGAGCTGTATGCAGAATAGCATATCACAAATAAAAATTAAGTATATTACACCATTTGGTAAAACTGGTTTCCTCATTATTTTGTGAGCCATACATATGCTGGGTGCTTAGCTGCTAGTTTTATCAGGGCTTTTATTTTTTTATTTATTATTTTGGAGACAGGGTTTCTCTGTGCTGTCCTGGCTATCCTGGAACTCATTCTGTAGACCAGGCTGGCCTTGAACTCACAGAGATCTGCCTGCCTCTACCTCCCAAGTGCTGGGATTAAAGGCGTGGGCCACCACGGCCAGCTATCAGGGCTTTTCTAAGGTTTAACTTGAAGGTGCTGTGTATTTTGGGATTTCACTCCAGGGTTGAAATAGTAGTAGTTGGTTGGACACAAGGAAACTTTATAGTTGACTGACTGACCTTCCTGTGAGTCTGCCTAGTTTATTCCCCTGTCAACATTCCTCCCCTCCTCAGCATTGGATTCTCACTACCTTTCCCCAGCTGGTTCCATTTTTGTTCTTAGCAGTACTAACCATTATCTTCTACCTAGCAGGCTCACTGTGTAAAATGTTTTCTGGGTTAAAGAAGCCTGTCTTCCTTTGGCCATTTTTCTTTAGTTTTGGATACTGTCTGGTATTGAACTCCCCTTGTAGCCTAGAATGATTTGAATTTCTTTCTGACTGTCCTGTTTTCAGTGCCAGTGTGCTGGGATGTATGCCTAGTTTTATGCCATGGAGATTTGGTGCCTAGGACTTCAACATGTTGGGTAGTACTCCACTAATTGAAAAACCATCTTCAGCCACAGCCATTTCTTCTGCATCATTATTCTCTGTCTAGGGTTCTGGTAGTATCCTCTATAAACTACTGAGTCATTTCTTAGGCTTTATGATGCACTCCAGCTGGTTTATTCTTTGTATACTCTCAATCACTGTTTATTTGCATTTTATGTGTTTGTTTATTTAGAGGCATGATCTCTAGCGGAAGTAGCCCTCATTGGTCTCATTCTATTTTCCTTCCATTACCTGTGGACTGGACTGCTAGAATTATAGGGGTTTGCTGCCACACACAGGTCTGAGTTTAGTTTTATTTGCCCACAAGGGTATGCATCAAGTGTATTTCACTTTGACACACACTTGAGAAAAGTGTGAACAATAGGGGTGGTTAAATTTTGGAACATCTCTTCCATGCAAGTGATGTGCTAGCAAGATTATTGAATGACATAATGTAGTGAGAAAAGCAAGGTATGAAGCAGTATG
The DNA here is from genome assembly GCA_907164525.1 of Lophiomys imhausi. Lineage (NCBI taxonomy): Eukaryota > Metazoa > Chordata > Mammalia > Rodentia > Muridae > Lophiomys > Lophiomys imhausi. The sequence continues at coordinate 12,843,687 of CAJQZJ010004381.1, read as the reverse complement.
CATACTTTAATATTTTATGATCTTAGTTTGCTGCTCATGAAAAATATACCAAAATCATTGTTGGTCTGAGGTGGTATATTCCTTAATAATATGGCATTAACTAGCACACACAAGGTCCTTGAGTTCAATTCCTGACAATCTCTCTCCATTATCTATATCTCTGTTTAGTAAACATTTATTGTACCTGAGAAATTTCATTGATTTCCTGAGCCATTAACACAGTAACAGGAAAAGGAGCAATAACTTTGCTTTTGGGTTATGTGAGTACAGTTTTGGGAGTACATGAAATTCATATTGAGTGATGAACATAAACTTGCTTGTAACAGGATAACTACTTGGAGGCAGGAGGTGGATAGAGAAAGAGAAGTTGCTAGAAGCAAGTCCTGTGCTTTGTAGGCATGCTATGATGCTCACGGAGGACAAAAAGCACAGAAGAGATTGGGAGGAAAGTTGGTTTGCAGGAGATAAGGCGTGTAGCAATGTTTCCTGCAGTAAACTTTTACTGCTATTTAGAATCTCATTCTATCAAAGCAGGCAGCCAGGGAGCAGTGGGTGTGCCATCTTATCTCTGCTGGCCTGGGATTCTGGGTTTATAATGAAATTAAGTCTAAAGAGGTTTTCCCAGGTTGACTTGATGGCTGGCATCTTGGGTGAAACAGATGAACTCCAGATTGATTATTTAATTTCCAGAGGTGCTGCTCAGATGCCTTTTGCATCCTTCTGTAGTTTAGAGCAGGGGTTCTCAACCTTCCCAATGCTGCGATCCTTAATAGATCCTTAATAGTTGGTGATTCCCCAACCATAAAATGATTTGTTGCTACTTCCTAACTAATTTTGCTACTGTTGTCAGTTATAATGTTAATATCTGATATGTGGATGGTTTTCGGTGTCCCCTGTGAAATTGTTGTTCAACTACCATAGGGTTGAGAATTGCTGGTTCAGAGCTAAATGTGCATCTGATTTATGTAAAAATACAGGAATGTTATTTTTTCTTTTTATCATAAACTGGCAGAAGAATCAGTGTAAAATCCTAGCTGAATGAAGCCACTGTGCAAAATAAAATTAAGAACTGGTGTTATGGTATTCTTTTACAAAGGACTAGTAATATGAGAAATAATATCTGTTGAACTTATTAACAGATTGCCTCTCTTTGCTGGTTCACTCTGCATGTCTGTTCTGCACTATCTTGGAGGGAAAGGATGTCTTTACCCATGTTAGTTTATACAAAGTGTAGACATGCAAAGGGAAAATGGAATTTTCACCTCAAATCTCATCCTTGCCCTCAGGTTGCCTGTGCCCCAGTTCTGGAAGGTAAGATTTAGTTCAAAATTATTTTCTTAAAATGAATATTAGATGTTTCAAATTTAAAAATGTCTTTGAAATAATAATCAGGATAGAAAGGGAGGTGATTTTTCTCACATTTGTACTAAGTTTCTGAATTTTTATCACTCGAGGTGTAGATTATTGGCATTGACTTCTGTTCAGTTTGGCATAGCCACTTTCCAGGGAATTCACTGAAATGGTTACAATTGATTATACATACTCAAAGTTAAATATGCAAAAAATTATACTTATTTACTTGGTGAGTATGCGGGGAGAGGGTCAGCACAACTGTAGGAGTTCTTTATCTTCATGTGGATCCCACATCAAATGCAGGATGCCTGCCTGGCACAAGTACCTTTCCCCACTGAGTCATCTTGGCAGTTGAGGTATTCTCCCTCTTTTAAAAATCATTTAGTGAATCTTACTTAAATGCATTTCAAGGATCAAGTTTGACTTGATGAGACTTGCCATACCTCAGACATTCCCCTTCCTTGCTGTTTCTGGGCAGCACTGACCTGATATTTAGAGCCATAGATGGGTTTTGTCTTCCTCAAAACTTCCTGAAGTTGTGGCATTCATGACTTTGCTTTGTTTCTAAGATTCTTCAGTTGTCTGTGTCTTTCTGTATATGTGCTCTATTTCCAAGTAGATTTTAAGTTACTGTCATGAAGGAGCAAAATTAACTAGAAAAATGACCCAGTGAAATGTAATCTATTCTGGTATCCTGCCCCCTAGGGGTGGTGATAGGGAGAAGAAGAAAGCGCATCCACTTCTTGAGATGGGGCATTGGAGTAAGGACTGAGTCTTTCCCATAGACTAGGTTTCAGTATTCCCTTCCAGAGGGCCTTCAGCCAGGTCTGTGGGTTCATCTTGATTTGAAACTTAAACATGTACAAAAAAAAACCTCTGTTCTTAACAGATGGAGTGGTGGATATATTGTGTAGGTCAGTGATGGTCAACTGTTCTCCTGTTCCCACCCATCCCTCTTCTGAGAATTGTAATTTTGGCAGCTATGGAACTTGATATGAAGCCCAAGTTGATCATATGTAACTGACAAATTTTATTTAAAACACATATTTATTAATACTTAGCAATTACCACCTATAAAATACCTGTAACCTACAATATCTAATACCTACAAATGCTTAATACCCAAGAGCCTTTTGAAAGAATATTAAAATTCTCCAAAGGGTCCATCAGCTCTGGCAATTATTTCAGCTTCCTCTGGGCCTAGCTTTGCAGGTTTGTCCGATCAGTTACACATTTCTTCATGGGGTCATGGTTTAAGGCCTATAATAGGAATTCCCTTTTGTCTGCCCAGTCTTGCTTCACACTTTGCTCATTTGTTAGCATACCTTAGGCAGTTCTGTTTCTGCTGCCAATGTCAGTCTTTGTGGCCTTCAAGCCTTCTTTCAGCTTGGTGTCTATGGTTCCATCTGTGGGGGCTAGTGTATAGAGTGTCATCTCATGGTCTTCCAAAATGTCCTGTGGACTCTGAAGGAAACTTGCAATTCCTGTGCCTTTTGCAGTTTTTTAGCTGGGTGCCCTTCAGGCCTCAGTTCAGTCTGTTTTCTGCCCACCTAAGCTCAGGTCCCTATAGCATTCAAACAATACCAAGCTGCTCCTTTATGTGCTTCCAGGTGCCAGGCTGATCTTCTTGTCCTTGAGGAATCCAACCTATTACCCCCACCCCCACCCCTGTGGTGGAACTACCAAGTTGTCACTGATTTTAAGCGTTTTTTGGTTTTTCGAGACAGGGTTTCTCTGTGTAGCCCTGACTGTCCTGGACTCACTTTGTAGACCAGGCTGGCCTTGAACTCGCAAAGATCCACCTGTCTCTGCCTCCCAAGTGCTAGGATTAAAGGTGTGCACCACCACACCTGGATTTAAGATTTTTTTTTTTTTTGCATCCACTTATTTGCTTCCTTCTGATGGATAGACAGAATGTGTAGACTTAGAGCGGCAAGGAAAATGTAGCATTAAGGAAGCAGGCATGCATTTTTCTCAATTCTGTTTGAATGCAAAGCTTTATTGGATCTGTGTGGTTAGTCTACACACACTTTTTTTTTTTTGAGAAAGGGTTTCTCTGTGTAATAGTCCTGGCTGTCCTAGACTCACTTTGTAGACCAGGATAACCTTGAACTCACAGAGGTCCACCTGTCTCTGCCTCCCACTTGCTGGGATTAAAGGTGTGCACACCACCACGCCCAGCTAGTACAGTCAGTTTTGAACTGTCATATGGGCCCTGGGATTTGAACCCAGGTCCTTTGGAAGAGTGGCCAGTGCTTATCTGCTGAACCATCTCTCCAGCCCAGTTTCATGAATTTTGTGGTTCCTCTATGACATTTCTTTATAGCCTGTTTGCAAGGCCTCACTTCCCTCTACATTTAGAGCTGGGTTGGCATGATGTTTACATTGACCATGACTTATGTTCTTTAGTGTGGAGTCAGTGTTAACCAACAACCCTCAAGTTGTGTTTAGGAGCTGTCACACAGTAGGTTGTAGCCAAATTACCTTTATGATTGATTGGACGGGACAGGACTACAGAAGTGTCTGTTTGTTCATGTCCCTTTTAGGTTCCAAGTGACAGAAGTTAATGGTGGTCCTGAGTTACTTTCAAGAAATGAGTGGAGTCTTTGCCCAATTAATCCAATTCTTGGATTAATTTCTTTCAGTATGAGTCTGTAAACAGAATTAGGAAATGCATTCATGATGCAAGTGGGTTGGGCCAATATGTTGCCTTGGATTTTCAATACCCACTATTGGTGGTTTTGGGAACACAACTTTCTTACTCCTGAATCTATAAAAGAAGTGATGCTTTTAGTCTCTGTATACTTTTTCCTCTTTAAAAAATATTATGTGTCTATGTGCCTGTGAGTGCAAATATGCATGACTGCCTGCAGAGGCTAGATGGGAGAGCACTGCAGCTGGAGTTACAGGTAGTTGTGAGCCATCTAATCTGACATGGGTACTGGGATCTGACATTGGGTCCTGAAGTGCTCTTAACCTCTGAGCCATTTCTCTAGGTCCTGTATAAACCTTATTTATATGGTTTTCTTGATAGGCTAAATAGCCTTTATACTTTCAGATTGATTCTCCAGAGGGGATAAGACCACAGATAATTAGTTAGCGGTCCAACTTTTTTGGGATTTTTTTGCCCCAAATGGCTTTCTGGTGTGAAAACCTTATGTTATGTATGTAGTAACCAGAACTGTTGAGCTAGTTCTGCAGACCCTTGCTTCATGGTGTCTGCAGCCAGGGAGAGAGGTCAGTCATAAAAGCAGCATGCTGCTTTTACTTATTTCTTTGAAGCGATAAAGATGGTCAGTGAAGAAGTTGTGTTTGTTTGCTGTGTTTGCAGATCAGAGGAAAGAGGGACCTTACTCTCTATCTTTTACTCTTTATTTTCAATACATCCTGACTGCAGTTTCCCCTCCCTCCACTTCTCCCAGCACCCCGCTCCCCTTTTCTTCTCCCCTATGAGCCCACTTAGTTTATTCTGTGGGCTGTGTTCTCCTGGTATCCTTGATTCTTCTGGCCACTACAGTTCTTCCCTGACCTCCTTGGGAGGGACCCAATAGAGATCTTCTGTCTGGGGTCTCTCTAATGTTTGTGGGCGGCTTGGCCTCCGGTAGAGCTGGTATTTGTCCCTCGTATTCGATTTTTTACTAAATAGTTTTTTTTTTTTTTGGTTTTTCGAGACAAGGTTTCTCTGTTAAACAGCTCTGGTTGTCCTGGACTCGCTTTGTAGACCAGGCTGGCCTCGAACTTGCAAAGATCCGCCTGCCTCTGCCTCCCAAGTGCTGGGATTAAAGGCGTGCGCCACCACCGCCTGGCTCGTTTTTTTTTTTTTAATGGAGGATAAATTTCTAAAAAACAGTGGTTGAAACCAGTCTCCCTTTTACAGACTGCAGAGAATGAGGAAACAGTCTGTTCTGCAATGTCATCAGTTCTTTAAGAAGCAGCACAGCCATCCACAGAATTGGTCTGAATAAGGCGGGGTGGGGGGGGGAGGGGGGGAAGAAGTTTGGGCTCACACTACGCTTGGGCTAGTCATGTAGCCAGCATAGGAAGCATACAAAGGTGAAAACCGAATAAAGAGCCCTAGTTTTTTTTAGCATATATGGCAGCTGTGGTGTTTTTTCAATGACTTTACTGAATAAGTTCTTGGAGATGCTCATAAGTATTGGTTTTGAGTTCATACTTTTGTGCTCTGCCAGTTTTAACTAGTACGGGTCATTTATTGCAAATATGTTTACTTTGAGCTGTCTGATTTGATTTCTTCTTGATCCTTTCTGTAATCACCTTGAGAAAGTAGCAAGATATAATTCTCAGGCCAGTCAAAAAAATCTTATCTGTAAAATACAGAAACTACCAACATGTCAGGTGCATTTTCTGTTCTCATTTAAGGTAGTAATTTCACTTTCCCTGTTGATTATGGTTCACTGGAGGAATGTTTAAAGGTGTGTGATTTGCAGGAAGTCCGTACAGATGCTTTTGTTAGAAATCACAAACATTTAGGAAACACCCTAGTGAGACTAATTCCTCCAGAATTCCCTGGGTGCCCCCTCTCAATTTTTTTTACCTTTTTTTGGTTTGTTTGTTTGTTTTTTGAGACAGTGTTTCTCTGTATCCTTGGCTGTCCTCAACTCACTTTGTAGACCAGGCTAGCCTTGAATCATCCACTTGCCCCTGCCGGGATTAAAGGAGTACACCACCATGCCTGGCAATTAGATAGCTGTGAACTGCCATATGGGTACTGGGATTTGAATCTGGGTCCTTTGGAAGAGCAGCAGTCCTCTTAAACGATGAGTCATGTCTCCAGTCCACAATTTTTACCTTTCAGCAATAAATCTGCATTTTTCCTGTTGATCATTTCTTGTATCTTGTATACATAAAGAGAAATAGTTATTTTTCTTCCTCCAATTTACCAAAGTTGCCTATCACATAAGTAAAAGGCAATTATCCTAACTGGAAGGAAATTCTGAATACGAGAACGTATATGTATTTTTTTAAAAAAAATTTTTAGTAGTTCAAGTTCTTTCTCCCCCAAAACACCCCCGTTAACCCCCCCCCCCCCAAGACTTTATAATCTGAGAGATAACATGACTCTCTGGCCATTTCGTCTTCCAACCTTCCATGCCTGGGATGGGGGCATAGACTCGCACGCTTTTTGAGTGGAGGGTTGGTGTGGATGGGCAGGGAGATGAGGATTGACATGAGATTTTCAATGCTTGGCCCCACAGAATGTTTGTGTTTATGTTTTCTCCTTCTGTTACTTGTGTTGTATTCCTTGCAGATGAGGTGAGAAATCTACTAGGGAGGTAGGGAAGTCTGTTTCTTCCAGTGTTGGAATTTGCTGATGTTGCTAGGCTTCGAGCATGCTAAAAGAAAGCCAAAACAAAACAAATATGACAGCTGTGAGAGTAGGAATGATTAAACAGACATCTTGATCTGCCTTTGTATTTAAACTTCCAAGAAAAAACTGAGATTCTGGCCCAGCTGGAGGACAAATGGATATAGCAGCATATTTGATTTGAAAGGTGAGTGTTAGGGCATACATCTGGGACAGTGATTGGTGGACGAGCTCTCAAAATGTTCCTGAGATATTTACACAAAACAGCAGGATTTTATTTTTTGGTGTGGGGACATTTTACAGACCCTTTAAGAATAAGCTAGGCCTGGCATGGTGGCACACACCTTTAATCCCAGCACACAGGAGGCAGAGGCAGGCAGATTTGAGTGAATTCAAGGCCAGCCTGGTCTACAAAGTGAGTCCAAGGCAACCAGGGATACATAGAGAAACCCTGTCTCAAAAAACCTGTATATATATATATATATATATATATATATATATATAAAGAAAAAGAGAGAGAGGAGAGAGAGGGGGGGGGGGGGAGCTAGGTTCCTTGATGATTTTTGCTGTCATATGTCTTACAGTAGGAGAAACCCTCCTGAGATTTTCAGTACCCCCTGAGACTGCTTAGTGGCTGAGAATGGAGTCCTGGAACCACATTCTCTTGCTCTGCCACACAACAACTGTGGCCCCACACTGCCTCTCAGAGAAGTATCTTTCTGAGCAGGGAAACAGGCTTGATTCATGATGGCGACTGTTTAGGGCTGTCCTGTCCATCTTTTTTCTATTTTCCTTCCTTCCTTCCTTCCTTCCTTCCTTCCTTCCTTCCTTCCTTCCTTCCTTCCTCCCTCCCTTCCTCCCTCCCTCCCTCCCTCTTTGGTTTTTCGAGACAGGGTTTCTTTGTGTAGTCCTGGCTGCCCTGGACTTGCTTTGTAGACCAGGCTGGCCCACAGCAATTCACCTGCCTCTGCCTCCCAAGTGCTGGGATTAAAGGCTTGCACCACCACGCCCAGTCTTTTTCTTTTTTAAATCTTGAAATAGTGACAGTGAAGGGTCGGAAAAGCAACAGTCTTAGGATGCCTGCCTTGCTCAGAATGTCATAAAACAGTAAGTGCTGTCTTTGATATTGGAGGAGGGCGTTTTGGTGTGGTGCTAGTGGTTCAGACTGCGGTGAATCCTAGTGGCAAAATACTCTGTATTTCCTACTAATTTCTGTATATATATTGCTATGGGTATCTTTTAAAATGATCTATTTTATGTGTATTGGTATTTTGTCTGCATGCATGTCTGTGTGTGTCAAATTACATGGGGCTGGATTGTAGACAGTTGTGAGCTGCGATATGGGTGCTGAGAACTGAACCCAGGTCCTCTGGAAGAACAGTTATTGCTCTTAACCACTGAGCCATCTCTCCACCCATCCCCCCTTTTTTAAAAATAAAAGGGTTTGGAACATCCTAGCTATTCAGTTTCTCCCAGCTTTCTAGACTAAAGGAGTGGGAGGAAAGACTGGTAAATGTTTTGATCCTTTAGAGAACAGGGATAGGTAGCTTTTATAGCTAACTTTTAAGAGAAGAGATAGTTACTTTATTATAGAATGTTAGAGAATTCAGAATATTGTACATTAAAGGCATTATTAGTGTATAAGCACAGATGTCCCACTGTTTATAAACATGGGAAGGTTTCATCTTGGTAGAGCAGTGAGGGGCTCTGTGACTGTGCACTAACCCGCTGTGTGGGATGAAATTCCAGTGGTTTCCAAACTATAATTAAGAAATATGAGACCCGTGTTTCAGGGAATAGCAGGAGTAGTTTAACTTGAGAAGAGCACTTAACTTCATGAGGTAAAATATCAACCTAAATGGCTGGTTATGGTGGCACACACCTTTAATCCCAGCACTGGGAAGGTAGAGAGAGGTAGGCAGATCTCAATGAGGTCAAGGCCCTTCTGGTCCACAAAGCCAGGGCTTGTTACACAGACCAACCTTGCCGGCAAATAAGCAAGCAAACAAAAACAAAAAAACCAAAACCAACCAACCAGTCAAACAAACAACATGATGCTTGGCTTTGCTCTATCGTTTACCTCTTAGTTCGGAGAGCTTTAGCCTGTTCACTCTGTATTGGAATTTGTTATACACTGATTAGAAAGTGAGTTGGTTATTTTCATCTGAGGAGACAGTTCTCTTAGAACCTGACTAATTTTTAGCTCACTAGTTTTTCCCATTGGCTTAGATTATTTTCCTAGTATGTTTCATAGATTCAAGGATGCCACCCTTTCTCATGGTGAGCTGATTAGCTCCAGTGTGGCTTATTATCTAACGGAAGCCTTAATGGGTAAAAAAGAAATAGGCTGTGGTCCTAGAAGCACATGATGAGACAGGGAAATGGCACTGTTGCTTAATTTTCTTCACATTTTCAGGACACAGTATTTAATTAAGATGTAGGTAAGGTCTTGGTGGTAATACAAGCTTCTAGTGGATCTGATTTAAAACAGAAAAGCCATGAATTTAATTAGGCAGTTCATGGGATACATGGATAGGAATAGGAAATCATGTTGAAAGAAACTGAGTGCAGTCTATACTAATTTAGGGTGACTTTCTGACTGAGGGAAGCAAGGGTTCTATGATGTAAGTGGATTGAAATAGTGCAGCATTATGTGATGGCTACATAAATGCGATTTGGAGGTTGTTTTGAAACCTGTGCTTTAAGCACATCTGGTATTCATTATGTACAATGTAGTCCTTAAGATGGAACTGTATTGCTAATGACATAAAATGTTTCCTCCTTATCTAATCAGGAATCTTTGAGTATCCAGATTAGATGTTATTCAGAAAGGATAATATAAGGAATATTAGTCTGTATTTCATTTTTTAGAATTTGCCATATGGTCCTTAGCTCATACTGCGTACGAAAATAAAAATCAATAAAGAGTAGTGGATGGTATTTTCAGCCAGGGACATATAAGAAAATATTTTTTTTCCTTAAGCTTGCATATGAAATATGATACATAGTTTGTAGCAATATTGTGATGTTGGTTCATTTGTCAGTGTTATTTGGGAATTACAAAATTTTAGAATTTAAATTTGAGAACAGGAGGCAGTGTAAGATAGATTTCATTTAGGCTATATATGTATTGAGTATACAAGCTGGTATTTTGTAGTAGTGTATTCTAAGCAAAGTGAATGTGCCAGAAACTCACAAAAGAAAATAATTAGCTCTCCAGGATTTTTACAGTTTCATTTTTGAGTGCTGTCAGTCATAGATAACCTGGCCATTTTCCAGTTATTATAATCAATTCAGGGAGTCAGCTGTGTGTGTCTTGTCTCTGTGATCCTGTCCCAGTCCATGTCCTTGTCCTTGTTTTTGCATCTAGTTACAAATTACTAAATTTTCCCGCCCTGTGTGCTGGGGATGGAACCTTTAGTGTATTACACATGCTAATGCTTGCATTTCAACCTTAGAAATTATAAAATTCTGTTACTGACATACCTGTTTTGTACAGCGAGTCTAATTTTTGCCACTCAAGTGCTTAGACTATTGGTTGTAGTACCTGTTTCATGCTTAAGATTTGTTCATTGCAGCAATACAGTTCATATTATGCCTGACCAGGAAATAGTTTGGAAACCCCCACCCCAAATCATGAAACAGTTCTGCTCTGTTTCTTTTCCTTTTCTTTTTTCTTTTCTCTCTCTCTTTTTTTCAGAGATAGGGTTTCTTTGTTTAGCTCCGGCTGTCCTGGAACTAGTTCTGTCCTTGAACTCAGAGATCCACTTACCTCTGGCTTCTGAGTGCTGGGATTAAAGTCATGCACCACCACACCTGGCTCAAGGTGGAGAAATTTAATAATAGATGTAAGTTATAAGAGCAGTCTAATTAGAATATGTTCTTGATAAAATAAGTGCCCAGTGAATGGAGAATTCTCATAGATCCTGTTGGGTGGAATGAAATAAAGGTAAATAGACCCTTGGTATGGTAGTGAGCAGCTATTAGAACATGGACCTTTCAGGGTAAGGCAGCAAAGCTGCTTGAGACCAGGAATTCAAGGCCAGCCTGGGCAACATAATGAGACTCTGTCTCAAAAACCCTCAGTAAAAACAACAATAAGTTAACACAAATGTAGCTTCAGAAGAATTAAAGATGATGTGGGATTATATAATGATCTCTTTGTGACCTTTGGCTTTCGAGAAGCAGTACCACAAAACCCAAGTGGGAAGATGTGGGATTCTGCCCTTACTGATTAGCAAATAGGACACTAATTTATTACTGGTAGCAAGTGTGGCCAGGTATTTTCTTTGCACACACAAAGCTCTACATACTAATTTTAGTAACAGTAACAATTAGTATGTTCTACATCTTTTTGGGTATTGGAATTAGAGGTTTCCACCATCTCCCACTTGTTTCTAGACAGTGTTTTTCTGTGCTGTTCTGGGACCTACTCACCTGAGACCAAGCCTTGAATTTAGAGATAGAACTGCCTGTGCCTCACAATTGCTGGTATTAAAGGGGTGAGTCACCACACTTAGTATTTAGTGTTTTAATAATAGCAAGAGAAATGCTTAAAATACTGCCTGGTGCATTTTGTAAGTGTTTAGTGAATCTTTGAGAGATTAGCGCTTTACCAAGCTGCAATATTTTCAGCCAAGTAAAACATTAATCCAGCGACTGAAGCCAACTTTGAACAAATAGCAAGTTAGGAAGCCCTAGTTCATTTTGGGCTAATTCTTTGAGGGATGTACAAACCCTAAGAGATGATGTCAGGGGAATTTAAGGATAGAGAGGCATAGCTGATTTTCTACCCATTTCTACATTATGCCTCTTCCCTAGCCCCCAGTATCATAACCATGATATAAACGCTGCAGCATATTTGTAACCCATTCTGAGAAGGGGGAAAAGCTGTTATGCTTAGTCCTCTTCATTTACTGTTGGACTGTATGGGATTTAATAGCAGGCCTGTGGGTTGGGGGAGTTCTGTTCTTTGATTTCCCAGCAGATTCATTGTTGCTGTTTTTCTACTCCTGAGCTGTAGTGAGGGGTGCCTCTTCTATCTGTGTTGATAATGTGCTCTTGCCTGCTAGTCTTGACAGGCACAGCCTCATTTTCCAAATGTATTTTTTCCCATTTTACTAATGGTAACCAACTAATGGTAACCATTATGCCTTCCTTCTTTGCTTTGCCTTTTTTATAGCCTTGGGAATGGGCCTGGGTGTGTTTATATGATTCACCCTAGCCTAGTGGAGTTCAGCACCAAGGAACTCCTGGGGAACCTTGGTCTTCTGATGTAAAGTAGTGTCAGTTTAGAGCCTATCTCAACATACTTTTTCTTGCTAGGATTCTGTGGGGTTAGAACCAAGGGTATGAATTTTTAGGAATAAGACCCAACACTTTCACTTTTGTTTCTCATTCTATTTACATCTTTGTAGTTATCTTTATACAGCGCAGGATTAGAAAAATTATCCAGAGTTACGTGCACTGGCTATTGTAACTGTAACTTCAGTTCGAGGGGATCTGGTGCCCTCTCACAGACAAAACACTAAAGTAGACCAAAAGTAAAGAAATCTTTAAAAGCAAGCAAGCAAGATCATCTCCTTTGCTTCCTGTAGGAGATCTGCAATTTTCATCCCCAATAATTTAGCTATGACTACTGAAGGTAGCATTTTGTTTGTTTGCTTATTTTAAAGTGTGGTTGTTTTTGGTGTTTTTGTTTTTAAAGGCACTGTTTGTGTAGCCTTGACTGTTGGGATCTGCCTCCTGAGTGCTGGTGCACACTACCACTGCCCAGCAATATTTGTAATATTAAATGATTGGTTATAGGTGATTTTAAAAAAATATGAATGACCCTTTTCTTTTGGTTTTAAATTTCAAAGTAATTCTTGTCCACCTTAATGATATTAGACTCTGACCTGTCTAATCTTTCTTGATAGAATGTCTTCAGGGTGTTTATATGTGAGTACTACTTCACTTGTTATATTAAACATGGGCCACACCACATTTATTCTTCCTGGTGGTGGTGGTATGAGGCTTTAGCACTACCCCTAAGGCCCATACTTAGCCTTATACATCATACTATGAGCTTAGTTTTTCATCTGATCTTCTTGAAATTGTTTTTAGATAACCATTATTGCTGTATAGCGTTAGTGGTACTGGCTCTATTTGAACCTGAAAATTCATGTTTTGAAAGTTTCCAGGAGAGGAATTTGACTGTGATGGTTTCTCATACTGTTGTATGGGCAAGCTTCATAATTTTTTTTTCCTGGCTGCATTTTCAATTTTTTTGGGGGAATATGGTTCTTTAAAAGCAAAACAGGCCAGGCATGGGTTACTAGGTGAGTCCCTGTGTCAAATAATGTAGACATAGAAATATGACTCTGACTCAGTTGTTAAGAGTTCGTACAGCACACACCTCAGAGGCAGAGGCAGAGGCAGGTGGATCTCTGTGAGTTTGAGGCCATCCTGATCCACAAAGTGAAGCCAGGGCAGTCAGGGCAGCCAGGGCAAGCTTGGTACAAAGAGAAGCCCTGTCTCGAAAAAGAAAAGAAAAGAAAACAAGGAAACAAACAAAAAGGCAAAACAGTTCATTACCAACTATTGTCTTTGAATATCTTCATATGTCTTCTGGTAATTTGTTCCTTTGTTTGCATTGCTGAAGATTAAATCTGGTGTCTCTGTACAACAAACAAGTTGCTGAGTGAGCCATAGCCCGGCCTTTTTTATTTGGTTGATATTACTTTGTTTTTGAGGCAAGGTCCTCCAGGGTGGCCTAGAAATCATGATCCTTCTGCTTATGTGTCTCAAGTGCTGGCACCATAGGTATGTGTATCATGCCTGGCACTCAGGGTTAGGGTCAGAGTTTTGTTCTTAGTTGGGTGGTCTACAACAGAGACTGCTCTGATCCTTGGAGAGCGTTCTTTCCACCTTTCTGTCCCAATTCCCCGCCATGAGTGGTTAGGATCTTTCTTTGAAATAGGAGTTCACCATTTTATTTTTCTTTCTTTCTTTTCTTTTCTTTTTTTTTTTTTGGAGACGGGGTTTCTCTGTGTAGCCCTGGCTGCCCTGGACTTACTTTGTAGACCAGACTAACCTTGAACTCACAGAGATCCGCCTGCCTCTGCCTCCTGAGCGCTGGGATTAAAGGCGAGCGCCATCATGCCCAGCAATTGCAGACAGCTGTGAACTATCATATGGGTGCTGGGATTTGAACCCCGGTCCTTTGGAAGAACAGCCAGTGCTCTTAACCGCTGAGCCATCTCTCCAGCTCCAGAACTCACTATTTTAATTCCCTATTGAACAGTTTTTTTCCCTGACTCTTAGAACCTATACCTTGTATCAAAGGGCATTGCTTTTGTAAACTTCGGCTGATATTCACACTTGCTAGCCTCTGCTGGTATTCACACTTGCTGCTAGTCTAATATTTGTACCCACATACGCACACACCCACATACGCACACGCCCACATATGCACATGCCCACATACTCCCACCTCTATTAAAACATATCCAAAGAAAATGAACAGACAATTTCAGCTTAGTGTTACCATCCAGTACATACTCTAATCTCTAGTTTTGGGGGCAAATAATGAAGAGTGCTTAAAAATAGACATGGGGATATGAAAAGGAGGAGGGCTAGTAGTCTAAGGGCTACCTTTAAGTCTAAAGCCTGCCTGCGGTAGGAGAAGACCCAGTGTATGCATTTTGGAGTGGCAGAAGTGGGGTTTTTTTTGGAAAGGACTTCTTGAATAGTTATGACCTGTCTTGGCTTCAGATTTGAGAATGTTGTAGGGCACTTTATATCAGCCTCTGGTACACATAGATCTCTTATGATGGCTGTAACAGAAAATGGTGTTGAGGGACTACAGTGTTTCCCTTGCCAACTGTGGACACTTGAGTCTTATGACTCAGTTTATTTTAGAAGAGAATGGAGTCTTTAATATGCTTGGTGCCAACAAAATATTATTTCTCTCTCTCTCCCCACCTCAGCCCCCCACTCTAAGTGGTTCTCAGGGTGCCACTGAGGGATCCATTCTTGGCAGTTTTGCAGGGTAGAAAGAAATGCCATAACGATATTATAGTGAGTCATTCCCTTCATTGCATAATGAAATTGGAAGAGCTAGCTAATATATTAAGATGTGCAGAAATTAGCCAGGTGATGTACCAGGGATGGAACACTCAGTGATGCATCCTAAGCACAAAGTTAAAAAACAAACTTTTATTTTGTGTACGTAAGCATGTGGTGTGTGTGTGTGTTCAGTCATATCAAGGTATGCATATGTGTGGATGTCAGAGGACAACTTCGAAGTCTGTTCTCTCCATTATGTGGGCCCCTGGGAACCAAATTCAAGTCATCAGGTTTGGCAGCAGGCACTTTTATCAGCCGAGCCATCTTACCTGTCACTTCTTCCACTTTGGAAGCTGGTTGACTAGCAGTCATCGAAAATTAGGACTAGAAGTGAGGAAGATCCTCAAAGCTTATGGAAAGATCTTCAAGTATTGAGTCAGTAGAGGAACAGTACTGAAAATGTAGGGAATTTGTATTTATACAGAGCACAGATTCAGGAAGATTAATATGTTGTCACATGAAAGTGGGCCCACGGCTCTTTTAGTCCTCTCAATTGACTGCGCTGTTCTTGTGTTAACATTTGTGTTTGTCTCCAGAGATCACTCAGGATCTTGGTGATCTTGTGTCCATAGGTAGAGTTCTCACTGTGCTGACCCAACCTGCTTTAACCACAGGGTTAGTGTGGTTACAGGTAGATAAACAATAGTGTTGTGGATGATCAGTAGATTCTGTCAAATGAGAACAGATAGACAGATACCTTGGAGATGAAGTTGTAAGGGTTATTGTCCTTGAGATCTTGGGGATGACTTTAGAGATTGAAGTACATCTGTTCTAGGTCTTGTCACTGCATTGGAATATCCTCATCCTAAAGTGTGTTCAGGTTAAAAGAACTAAAAACTCTCTCCATTCTGGCTCCCAGTAGCAATACCTTAGCAGCAACATTTATGAACATCTGTTACATGCAAAATATGCCTTCCATACCATATAAACTGTGCTTCCTGTTTCAACTTTTTCCCCATCTTTCTCCTTTGAAAGCAGGAGGTAGTAAAATTTAATAGTGGGAAGTGACATACTTGGAACAGAAATTTTGTTGAATATTTTCTTTCTTTTTTCTTTTCTTTCTTATACATACATACATACATACATGCATGCATACATAGTGTTCTGTCTGCATGTATGCCTGCAGGCCAGAAGAGGACACCAGGTCTCATTATAGATGGTTACGAGCAACCATGTGGTTGGTGGGAATTGAACTTAGAACCTCTGGAAGAGCAGCCAGTGCTCTTAACCTCTGAGCCATTAATCTCTCCATCCCCGAATATTTAATTTTATTAACAAAAAAGGATTACCTAAACCAATCCAATCCAATCTAATCTAATCTAGCCTAGCCTAAACTATCCAGGGTTTCTCTGTATAATAGCCCTGGCTGTCCGGGACTTGGTTTATAGACCAGGCTGGCCTGGAACTCACAGAGATCCATCTGCCTCTGCCAGAAGAGAGTTTTTAAGTGTAGAGCTGCCTAGGTTTCCTGGTGTCATACGAAGTAGTGTCTATCAATGATCAGTTTTTCTTTAAACTTCAGCACACACAATTACAGTGAGACTTCGTGTGTGTGTCTTCCTTGTAGTTGTGGCTGTAGAACAAGATTCAGATCATCAAGAAAAGCCTTTCCCCTGGTTGTCTCAGTGTTGGACATTGCTACTGTTGCTGCCATTATGTAGGTTAAAGGGACCTCCACTGCAGTGTCCTGACCATGGTGAAATGGCTACCGGAATACACTCATGTACTGTGTATAGTAGGCAACAGCAAAAGCCAGAGAAGTCACTTCACTGCTAAGTATTCTCTGCAGCATCTTCACAGCTTGCTTAACTTCTTTTTGGTGCTTCATCCTTCTGTATTTTCACCTGCTAGCTGTACTTTTGCGAGCTTCTCAAGCTCTAAGTCTCTGTCAGATAGGGTCCACTTTTCATATCTTTTTTATCTGTTTGTTTTTGTTTTTTTTTTTTCCTTTTTTTAGAGATGGTTTCTCTGTGTAACAGCCCCAGCTGTGCTGGAACTCACTTTGTAGACTTCGCTGGCCTCCCCAGTTCTGGGATTAAAAGGTGTACATTGAAGTTTGTCCTTTTGCTAAGTTCTCATCTATTCTTGAGGACCCATGAGCCTTCTGTGCCACTGATCAGGAATACATTAGTTCATGGAAGCTGACGCTCTAACTGAAAGGTAATTTAGGATAGCAGAGAAAATATCTGTATGCTACCTGAGTTGAATCAGGCAAAACCAAATGCTGCTGTTTTAGTATATTGGTGTGCTGTGTGTGCCTTGGTGCCTGTATGTATGTAGACCTGCCCTAGATTTATAGTCCCCTCCTTAAACTGTCATTCAGATACTTGATTCCAACCTGGGATTCTCTGGTTGCACCATTCATTCCCCTTCTGTTTCTATGGTTCTTACTCTGTTTAGAAGGCTGTCGGTTTTTAGTATGTAAGGATAGCTAAGCTTTTCCACCTTTGTAAAGCAGTAGCTTTTGTTAAGGGAGCCACACCTTTGAAATTTATTTGGGTTCCACTCCCTGTTCTTTTTTAGGAAACTACTTTTTATTCTGGCCTTCTCAGGCTGTAAGCATGGGTTCTGTTGGGCGCCATGTGTAGAAAAATTGGCTAATTAAATAATTTAACCAGTATTTATATTATCATTAATTGTTCGGCGGTGCTAATCCTTAACCCACCATTATAAATGAATACACACAGACATCGGATGGATTTTAATAAGCCTTGGCTTGAATTGTGCAATCCTAGCCCATTTAAGCTAGCTCATAATTCTATTACCCACATATGACCCCATATATACATACATCCCTTTGGACTGCTGTTCTCCACGCTATGCTGATGTTCCAGGCCACATGGAATGATCTTCTTTAATCTACTCCATGGCATGTGTTCCTCCTCCTTCCTGCTCCTGGCTTCTCCCTCAAGATGCTCTCTGTCTCTGAAGCCCCCGCATCTTAGTCCTGCCTACCTCCGTCTTTGCCCAATCTCCAGACCTCAACATTTATTTAACCAATCAGAGACAATGTAAGTAACAGATAGCAAGCAGGACCAATTAACATTTAGAATGTTTAACACCACCCCATCAGGTATTACTCCCAATATGGGTTTGGGAAAGGTGGCCTGGGAAGTCAGCTGCTGTCCTGGGGATTTTTGTCAGGAGAATTCCCTCCTGGCATCTACCTGAATTTGTTGAAATAGATTATTATAATTTTGTCTTTTTTGGTTTTTTTGAGTCAGGGTTTCTCTGTGTGGCCCTGGATGTTCTGGACTCACTTTGAATACCAGGCTGGCTTTGAACTCACAAAGCTTCACCTACCTCTGCCTCCGGGTGCTGGGATTAAAGGCTTGAGCCACCACACCCAGCTACTTTTGTCTTTTTACCCAGAGCAAGTTTTGTGTAAGGCCTATGGGCAATATGCTAGATTGTGTGATAGCCTCTTCTGCCTTCTCTGTTTCCATCAGAAGTCTTAGTCTGTCTTAGTCTTCATTTCAAGTAGAAGCCTTCATCTCTGATAGACGGCCAAGCCAGTTGCCCTATGTCTAAGCTGAATGTCAGTACAACCATTTGGGTTTTGTCTTGCCATATAGATCAGTGTCAAGAGGTTGTGTTCAAATTTGGGGTTTTTTTGCATTTTGCTTTCTTGAGACAGGAACTGTGTATCACTGGCTGGTTTGGGGCTGGCTATATAGACCAGACTGCCACCACAGAGATCCATCTGCCTCTATTTCTGTATTGTTGGGATTGAAGGTGTGAACCCAACCCGTGGGATTTTAATGTGTTTTCTTCTTAGCCCATCCATGAACAACATTTCACTGCTCTGGAGAACAAAGTGAAAGACATGAGTGTATGTAAATTTGTTAACCTTTATTTTTGGGGAAGAAACTTGCACAAGTGGTGTTTATAGTGTTCTTATCTTTATGGTTTAAGCACAAACAAACAACTCCTGTACTCTGGTCTTGAAATGGATGTTCAGGAGAATCTTGTCCTCAGTTCTCAGTGGTTTTGTAGCTTTTGCTATAATTAAACTTGGTATTCATGTAAAGAGTGAGATGGGATGCTCTCTGGTCATGACCCAGGGAACAGATAGTGTATGTACTCTAGGAGTGCTGAATTCTGTGAGAAGCTTTTTTATTCCCCCTCTTCTCTTTGATTTTGCAATTCAGGCTGTAACTTTCAAAAGAAACTGTATGGGCTGTTCCCCAGGTTATTCACAAAATGAGGCTTTGTCTGCCTTTTCATTCACCATCTGGTTAGAAAGCTAAATTGGAATCGTGCTTGTTTTAATTATTTTCTACTTGTGTGGCCAGGAGGTTATTTGGTCTGGTGAGGTTACATTATAAGCTCTTGTGCTCAGTGCTCATTAATGCCACTGAGTCCACATCCTGCGCCAGCACAAGAATGGTTAAGTGGATCCACTTGTGTGGCCAGTGCTTGTTACAGCACAGTGGTCACCACTAAATTACTGGAGGAAGTGTTGTGTCAGTATGTGGTTTCCTCTCTTTTTCTTTCTTTCTTTTTGCAATTTAATCACAGATAATGTTGATTGCTTAAGTGCATTTTTCTTCTAGTAGAAATATGATTACATATGGCTTACTCTTAGATAAGTCTTAGAGGGATGATAATAGATTTCAAAAGTGTCTTGTCTTTTTATATTAGAAGCGAAGTATAAAAGTACATTTACTATCTTGAACCCTGTACACCCCATGAATAATGGAAATTGTATAGTAAACAACTTTAGCATACAATCTTTGAACCAGCTAAAGGACCAAGCCCTACAAAAAAGTATTGTTTATCAGGAGACTGACATCAAAAATCTTCTTAAAAAGACATAGAATATAAAGATTTGCTTATATGTACATACAGTTTCTCTGTTGACCATTTTTCCTGTCTGGTAGGAATTGATTCTTTAATGAAACCAGTTTTTTCTAAATGTGACATTTAGATGTTTCTGTTGGTGTTGTGACCAACTTAAAAATTGGTTTTTCAAAATCAGAGAAAAATTTATTGTGTAGTGAAAACTTTTGACATGAGACCAGTCTTAATTTGTTTTTGTTTTAGAATGAACAAGTAGTAGTTGATTTTTTTTTTTTTCTACCCATTCTTCAATCTGTAAAGCAAAACCTGTGTAGGTAGATGTGAGCCTTTGGGACTCCCTGACACATATTTGTTTTGTAATCCCAGAATTTGAGAGGCTAAGGTATTGGATGCGAGAGGCAGGAAGACCAAGTGTTCCACCCAGGTCAGCCTGGGCTGTCTCCAAAACTCAAAGTTGTCTTTTTGAGCAATGGCTGGAGAACTATCCCAGCCTCTACGCTCTTATTTTAAGGCCGTTTTGCTTGATGCTGGCAAATTGTTTATGAAGAAAGTCCATTATAAACTATGTTTAGGCATAGAATATGAACACTTGGGAAGATGGATTGTAGATAGCCGTAGACAGCAAGGTGGCCTCTTAGCTTTATATCAGGGCACATAGATAGAGTAGGTGTCTGGTGTCATTAAGTGGTGTTGGTCAAAATTTGACAGTGATGACAGCATTTCTGCAGAAACAAACTTGATACAATGAACCTTTTCATGGTGGTGGCAGATGACAGTATTGTAGGAAAATAAACTAGCCATTTGCTCCAGGAACAATGCCCTTAAGCATGTTCTATAATAGTATTAAAACTCTAAAATTAAGCCAGGCAGTGGTGGCGCACGCCTTTAATCCCAGCACTCGGGAGGCAGAGGCAGGCGGATCATTGTGAGTTCGAGGCCAACCTGGTCTACAAAGTGAGTCCAGGACAGCCAGAGCTGTTACACAGAGAAAACCCTGTCTCGAAAAACCAAAAAAAAAAAAAAAAAAACTCTAAAATTAAAATGAAATATTATTAAACTGTCAGATATTTAAAACATTTAATATATTTTCCTAAAATTACCACAGCAAAGCTTTTCCCACTCTGATTTCTTTGAAAACTTTTTGTTTTTGGAGGGGGGGACAACAAAAAAAAAGTGATCCTGTGCTGGGGAACTGCTTGCTCTGCCTGTGAAGTGGGTATCTTGTCAGCTGTGACTTGAAGTGTTTAGGTGCTCAAAGAAAATAACATGGATTTTTCCTGTGAAACAATGTGAATTAGTTTTGTATATTCTTTCATCTACTGCTCTTTACTTAAGATGCTTCTCACATTAGGTGGTGGTGGGGTGATGGGGAGTGGGAAGTTGGGGAGCTCTCAGGTATACAAGCCACAAACTGTAAAAAAGTTAGCCATTGGAATCTTTACTCACTGGCCCAGCCTCTACATCCCCTCTCCATTTAGTGTACTGTGGGTTTCTTTCCCTTGTTACTTACCCAGTTACCTGGTTATTCTATTTAGGTGCCTAGCTTGATTCATAAATGTGTGAGTAAAAAATGAATTCATGACAGGTAATGGATATTGATTGCATTGACCATGATCATACTATGACATCTAAAGTTTGGGCAAGGGAAGCATGCTAAGAAAGGTAATTAATAGTTCAAACAGGTACTTAAAGAAGCTATGTGTCTTGCCCCAACCCCAACTGTTGTTCAAGGCTCACACATGACATATTTAAACTATCAAACAGGAGTGTGGAATCCATAACCCCAGAGGAGAGCTGACTTGCCCAGTACACACACAGGTATTCTCAGAGCCTGTTTGAGTTGGTACAGGCATGCAAACAGGAATTTATCTGACAATGTGAAGAGAGGAAAGCCTTTTGATGACATTAAACTTTGTTGGTAGTTAGAGTGACTAGGAAATCATTTCAGTGTGCTGATAATGGAAAGATCTGACCTTGTAGTGTCAGCAGCAGGAATCTGAGGCCTAATTCATACCTCTGGGAACACTTTTTGACAGTTCTTTAAAGAAGACATTTTAAATACATGGATGTGTATCTAACATGAGTAGATACTATATGCAGTGAAGGAAATAGTCTTTTTTTTTCCCATACAGTTTTATTTTTTATGGCCTCTGTTTTTCTGAGCCTCTCTAAGCCACTCCTGATTTGTCCACATACACACGAGTAAACCCCTCCCTAGTTTGTCTCCCTCTTGAACTTGACATTTACAATACCAGTGTTGGCAGCCAGATGGGGCAAATATGGTTGACTGTACATTTGGAAAACATCCTGTTATGATCTCTGTGCCTGTTTCTTGATTCAGTACTGGAATATTAGAGCATACACCAACACATACACAAGATCTTTTTGAGACTATAACAAGAAACAAGAAAATTGCAAGGCACGATGAGACTGAGATCGTAGTTCCTGGTCACAGTGGACTGCACAGGATGTAGCATATGGCACCACCCAGGTTCATGGGTGCTACTATTCAGTTTTTTTTTTTTTTTTTTTTTTTTTTTTTTGTTTTTTGTTTTTTCGAGACAGGGTTTCTCTGTGTAGCTCTGGCTGTCCTGGACTCGCTTTGTAGACCAGGCTGGCCTCGAACTCACAGAGATCCGCCTGCCTCTGCCTCCCGAGTGCTGGGATTAAAGGCGTGCGCCACCACCGCCCGGCTACTATTCAGTTTTTAATTGGTTCTTTTGTTTTAAAAGTAGTGTGGCAGGGCAGCAACAGGATTTCCAAGAGAAGTCCCAGTGAGGATTCAGTATTAATAGCGTGGCAGAAGCCAGAGACCTTGAACCAGATTATTGACTCTTTACAGTGATCATTTTCTCTTTGGGCACCACAGCTTCCAAGGCAAGATTTATTTGCTTGTTTGTTTTATTTTTGGGCGGATGTTGCAAGGGCAGAAGGCATATATGGAGGGATGGGATTGTGGTGCGTGATGTGAAGTTCACAAAGAATCAATAAAAAATTTCATATAGTGTGGTTAAGCAATTATGGTATATTTAATTTCTTGATGCTGATTATTAAACTTATTTATCCCTGTTCTATCTTGAAATATGTTATGCATGGCAATTGAGTTTGTAGAACTGGAGGTGACTCTACTACTTAATTTGTCCATAGTAGCCCCCCCCCTTTATTGTTTATTACTTCAAGTACATCTCCACCACAGTTTCCTCCCTCTACCCCTCCTGGTTCTACCTTCCCATCCTCTCCTGCCTCTCCCACCTACCCTACTCCTCCAGTGTGGGGTGCTCCTACATATCAGCCCCCTTCAGTTCAACAGTCATGTGAGGGCTAAGAGCTTCCTCTTCCACTGGAGGCCTACATGGCAGCTCCACTGGGGCAAAGTGTCCCATTAACAGGTAATAAGGTCTATGTTCCTGTTCTTTTGGGTCTGTTGGTTGTAGGATAGTTTAGTTATCCTGTACTATATGGCTAAAACTCAGTTATTAGTGAATATATACCATGCGCATCTTTCTGGGGTCCATAGCCCTTTAAGAAAATTACTTAGAAATGCTGGGCCCACTTGCTTCATGTGGTTCAAACACCTTCTACTTCTCAGTGCTGTCTAAATTTTAACATCTGACATGTTTGTTTTTGTAGAAATTCTTTTTCTACAATTTCTTTTTAGATCCTTGTGTCTGTGACTGTGTCTTTCCTGTTTCCATCTCCCTCCCCACTCAGCAACCCCACTTCCAATAGGGTTTCTCTCATTAGCCCTGACTTTTCTGGACTCAATTTGTAGACTAGGGTGGCCTTGAGTTCACAGAGATCCACCTGCCTCTGCCTCCCGAGTGCTGGAATTAAAGGTGTGTGCCAGAGACCTGCCTGTATGTTTATGACTTAACTCCCCCCCCACCCCGTTCTTTTTTTTTTTTTTTCTGAGACAGGGTTTCTCTGTGTAGCCCTGGCTGTCCTAGACTCACTTTGTAGACCAGGCTGGCCTCGAACTCGGAAAGCTCCACCTGCCTCAGCCTCCCAAGTGCTGGGATTAAAGGCGTGCGCCACCACTGCCCGGCTCCCCCCTGTTGTTTGTATACTTGTTTAATGTGTTGTGGGTGCAGGCAGGAAGGCATGCCATGACATGATGTAGGTGCAGGAGTTGGCTGTCTCTACCATGAGGATTGAATTCAGGTCAGCAGGGTTGTTGGAGAGCATGCTTACCCACTGAGCCATTTTGCTATTCCTCTGTGGCTATTTTGGTGCAGTTTTTCTTTCTCTGATTTCCTAGTGTTCGCTGCTCAAGTAGGATGCTAGGTACCTTTTCTTTCCTATCTGTTGCTATTGGACATTATCCAAAATCAAAACTTGTGGTAAACAGCAATAGCATTTGAAGATAATCCGATATGTCCAGAAGTTTATTTGTTTGCTTGCTTTTTCTTTTTTTTTTTTTTTTCAAGACAGGGTTTCTCTGTGTAACAGCCCTGGCTGTCCTGTAACTCTGTTTATAGACCAGACTGGCCTCGAACTCAAAGATCATTTGGCTCTGCCTCCCGAGTGCTGGGATTAAAGGCCTGTGCCACCACCGCCTGCTTGTTTATTTTTGGAGTCAAGCTGGCATGGAATTGGGAATATAATTTACACCAGGATATACTAAAACTCAGAGAGATTCACCCGTCTCTATCCCTTGAGTGCTGGGATTAAAGATGTATGTCATTATGTAATGATTTTTTGTAGAAAATGGCTAATTATTTACTAGTATTTATATTATTGGTTAAGTGGCGGTGCTAATCCTTAGTCTGCCATTATAAATGAACACACAGACACCACATGGATTTTAACAAGCCTTAGCCTGAATTGAGCAATTTTGACCCATCTCAGCTAGTTCTTTTATTTCCCAAATACGACCCCATATATACATATGTCCCCTTGGACTGTTTCCACGCTCTGCTGATGTTCCTGGCCACGTGGAATGATGTTCTTTTCTCTCTAACCCATGGTGTGTGTTCTCTTTCCTGCTCTTTGCTGCCTGTCTTGGAGCCTCCTTTTACCCATAAACCTCTCTGCTTCAGAATTCCACACCTTAGTTCCGCCTACCTCTGTTCTTTGCCCAATTTCAGACCTCAGCATTTATTCAACCAATCACATAGACAATGATTAGAAAACAAAGTAACAGACAGCAAGCAGGACCAGTTAATTAACATTTAGAATGCATAACATCACCCCATCAATTTCTTTTTTTAAAATTATGTGTGTGCATGTATGTCAGAGAGGGAAGTTTGTGCAGAGGCCAGAAGAGGGTTTCTGGATTCCCTGGGGCTGGAGTTATATAGGAGGCTTTGAATTGCCTGACATGGTGCTGGGAACTGAACTCTGTTCCTGCCAGAGCTGTATGAAGTTTTTTTTTTTTTGTTTTTGTTTTTGTTTTTTCGAGATAGGCTTTCTCTGTGTAACCCTGCTGTCCTGGAACTCATCACCCTGTAGACCAGGCTAGCCTTCAACTCACAGAGATCTACCTGCCTCTGCCTCAAGATTAAAGGCGCGTGTTGTATGAACTCTTAACCACTGAATCAGAGCCATCTTTCCGCATGTCCCCATTATTTGACACAGGGACTCACCTAGTAACCCATGCTGTCCTTTAAATCACAGGGTCTACACACCTCTTCCTTTTGTGTGCTAGGATTTAAAAGTATGCACCACCACTCTCAGCCCTTGAATAATCTTTTTCTAAGAACATTTAAAAATCTGGTAAAGAGATAGTATAGAAATTTGAAAGCTCACCTCAGCTAGTCTTGAATTAACTGCTGGTGAACCATGTTGGCTCATACCTAATGAGGTAATAAGTAGTCAGCAGACCACACACACACTGATTACCTTTTTTTTTTAATTTAATTTTTTAAGAGAAGAGTGAAATAAAAGAGACTATTCTCAAAAGGAAGTCTGTTTTCTACCCACGCTTTCCTTCCTGCCCCTGTGATGGTAGGAACAATGTTAATCTGGTGGTTTTGTATACTTGTCGGTGGAAAAGTGTAAAGCATTCATGCAGAAACAGCAGCTCCCCCAGTCTAGCTTGCATCTTCTCTGGATAGACCTATGTACATGAAGTCTCCTTCCTCGCACACATTCTTTCCTATTCCTGCACACTTGGCCTGCAACATTTGAAAGCTGTTCTTACATGTGCTTGAGATTTTACTTTGCAGTATCATATGTAAGATACAGGTAGGGGTTCTCAGCTTCTGCAGCTAAGAGAGTGTGGTCCAGTGGTTCTCACACTTTTGGCAAACCTTTGGTAAACCTCTTTCTAAATATTTACATTATAATTCATAACAGTAGCAAAATTACAGTTGTGAAGAAGTAAGGAAAATAATTTTATGCTTGGGGGTAACCACAACATGAGGAACTATATTAAAGGATTGCGGTATTAAGAAGGTTGAGAAGACTAGAGTAGTCATTCATTAGGGTGGCCTCAGTCCAGGGCACACATTTAAAGACCTGGGCTGGGTTCAGGGACCTGGCACTTTCTATTCCAACAAGACTTGCTACAATTGGTTGAGTAGGTTTCCTGTATGAATTATTAAGATGCCAATTAATTATATTACTTGGTTAGTTTTTTCATGTGTATTCGGTGTATGCTAATGCAGGAACATTGGCTAGAAGTTGAAGCTGTATGTCTTATCAATCTCCATCTTACTTTTTGGGACAGGGTCTCTATCACTGACCCCAAGGCCCACATTTTGACTAAACTGGCCTGGCCAACAGCTCTAGGAATGCTTCAGCCTTGTCCAGTCCTCCACATCCCCTCTCTGCTTTAGAAGCCCCTACCATTCCACTGGGCTTTGGGTGCTGGAGATCAAACTGCTGTCTTCATTGTCTTAGAAAAGCAGTTTACCTCCCTGAGCCCTTTTCCCCCACTTCACAAATTTTATTCTTCTCAGATGCAAGATATATAATGGAAATGAACACAGAGCAAAGGAATAGGTTTGTATTAGTAGGATCAGGTAGTTCCTGCACCGATTCATGTAAGTGCTTGTATGGTATTACTTATTATTGAGACTGCATCAGTTGCTGAGATCATGTTTTGTGCGTGAAGTGTAATTTGGTTTGATCATTTATAAATCCCAAACAAGTGGTTGAGGGTCTGGCAAGATCACTTAGCAGGTGATCTTACAAAGCCTGAATTTGGTTTCTGGGATCCACATGGTAGTGGAGAAATGCCCCCACAAGGATCTCTGATCTCTTCACTCACACCATGGTGTAGACAGCTTGCCTGGAACACATGAAGTCCTAGGCTTGATTCCATCATTACATAAACCTGGTGTAGTGCTGTATGCCTGTAAATAGATACAGAAGTTCAAGATCATCTCCAAATACGTAGTGAATTTGAGGTCAGCTGGGATTGTTGGCATACTTTTAAACTATTTATTAATAACTCTAACACCTTCCAACCCGACACAGAAGGAAGGATACTTCTCAGGCATAGTTCTTGGGACAACTCATGAGTCAGCTGACTCATCCAAATCAGCCAGTGCCAAAGGGAACACAGCAATCAGAGCAGCTCAGTGGTTACTGAGCTCTGGAACTGTGATGGCAGTTGTTGCAGTCTCTCCTGTCCCTCTGAGTTTGAACACCCTTGGGGCACTTGCTACCTTCTTCAAGGGCTGGTGCTCCTAGTGGCCTCAGCAAAGCACCCAACCTAGGCTGAAACCCTTTTCTAGCGTCTCTCAAAGTTAAGCATCAGTGAGCAATGATGTGAAGCACTGTCAAGCAAAAAAGCCCTCTCAGGTTTCCAGGCCTTCCTTTATATACTCTCTTTAATTACGCACCAGAATATTTTCTCATTGGCCAACCTTATGCCCTCCTCATGAGGTTCACCTGTTGACCAGGATCACAAGAACATCCAGGTGTATCCCATAGATGCCAATTGTCAGACTGCTTTGCATGCCGCTTTTATGAGTCTGGTTTTTCATCAGTAGAGCAATCAATCCCACAACCCTTACATATTCATTCAACACAACTGTGTTTCCAAAGAAATCTAAACCTCTACTACATGGGATAGAGACATTTGAAATTAAACTTAATAAAATAGTTTATTTCTTCATCTAACACAATGAACCCTCAGGAAACAAAACACAAATTTTTAAAGCACTTATCTTTCCTAAATATTATATATTATTCTGTAATGCAACTAAATTAAAACATTCACCCTGGTGAGTACATCTCTTGTATACCAGACCAGGATCCTCCACTCTAGGCATGCCCATTTAAACTATATTATTTGTGTCAGAGTAGGTACTTTCTTTGTGTTGCCAGATATCCAGGTGTCTGTTATGATTCATTAATACTTCATGCTAGATGCTCTAAGCATCTGTTAAAAGGGAATTAGAGTACCACTACCATTGTTTAGCTTGTCTTCTTAATAAATTGCTTGTTCAGTTACTTTTCTTTTTATAATTACAACTTTTTAAGAGAACTTTGAAATTTGTGTATGTGTATCTTTTTAGCCAAGTTTCTTACTTGCTAAAAAATAAAAATAAAAAAGAGTTCTTCATGCTCTTGAAGAGGACCTAGTTACCAGCACTGATATGGAGGCACTTAATAACCCACAGTTCAGGGAATTCATTGTCTTCTTTTGATATCCGTGGGAACTGAACATGTAAATACACAAGGCAGAACACTGATAAAATCCAAAAAATCAGAGATGAGTTTACAATTTCTTGTTGAGTGCAGGACTGCAGATGGAACCCAGGCCCACTGTGTGCATAGTAGCCCTATGAACCATCGAGCTGCTATGTTTTCCTTAGGATTATTGCTATAGTCTCTTTGCTTAAAAAAAAAAAAAAAAAAACAAAACAAAAAAAACCGAGCATTACTATATCTTCCCCTTTCTCTGCTCTTTGTATCTTTTATAGTACGTGAGTATAATTGTGCTTTTTAGTGATAATCAACACCTAAAGTATGCCTCATTGAACTAAAATATAAGAGGACACATATAATGAAAGAAAAATAAACAGCTTAGATTGTCATTGTAGGCTTTATTCTTTTTTTTTTGGGGGGGGGGGTCCGAGACAGGGTTTCTCTGTGTAACAGCTCTGGCTGTCCTGGACTTGCTTTGTAGACCAGACTGGCCTCGAACTCACAGAGATCCACCTGCCTCTGCCTCCCAAGTGCTGGGATTAAAGGCATGCACCACCACTAGGCCATTGTAGGCTTTAAAACCTGTGCTTCAAGATGCTCTAGGAAGATATAGTTGCATGTGCACAATTTTACATAATCAATGAAAATACAAGGATTGCCCTGCAGTCCTTTCTTACTATGTAGCCTAGTTTGTAACTTAGTTTTTTTTTTGTTTGTTTTTCAAGACAGGGTTTCTCTGTTCTCTGTGTAACAGAGCTCACTTTGTATAGACCAGGCTGGCCTTGAACTCAGACCTCTCTGTCTTTCCTCTGCTGGGATTAAAGGCATGTATGTACCATTATGCTTGGTGTTACCGGATGCTTTGTTTTTGCATTCCTAGTTTAGGATTTAGAAATAGGCTGTTAGCTGGGTGGAGAGATGGCTCAGCATTTAAGAGCACTGACTGCTCTTCCAAAGGACCTAGGTTCAAATCCCAGCACCCACATGGCAGGTCACAGCTGTCTGTAATTGCCGGGGGTGGTGGCCCGTGCTTTTAATCCCAGCACTTGAGATGCAGAGGCAGGGGGGGTCTCTAAGTTCCAGGCCAGCTTGGTTTACATACTGTGCTCCAGGTTAGCCAGGGAGGGCTACAGAGAAACCCTGTTTTAGAAAAAAAAGGCTGTTAGCATGGTGGCACACTCTGAGCCCCAGGGAAGCAGAGGTACATGGATCTCTGTGAGTTCAAGGCTAGCTAGTCTGGTCTACAAAGTGAGTCCAGGACAGCCAGGTATACACAGAGAAACCTTGTCTTGGGGGTGGGGAAGAAAGCCTTTCAAGCTTGGTTCTCATTTCTGGGAGTTTTCCATTGAACTTTCAAAGAAGGGTGTTATTAGGTTCCCTTCATGCAACCAAATGAGTCCTACAATTTTGTTGGACATTATTATTACAGGTTGAACTCAGTGATGATGACTATCATGCTATAAACTCCTCCTGAGCTGGATTGCTACAAAAACAAAAAAAACTAGGATATTATACATCAAAGAGTCCTGGGCTACAGATGGTCTGGTAGAGAGGAGGAAGGGTAGTCTGATAGCCTGTTAATGTGCTCTCCAACATTTAGCAGATGTTCTGTGAGTTAATATTGCTCTTTAGTTACCTTTGACAGAAGCATGATCTGGATAATATAAAATCTTTTAGATGAATGCACATAGTTCTTGGCATGGCAAGACTGTAAGGTAGCCAGACAAGGAGAGGCTGGCAATGAATTATTGTTAGATTAAAAGACAAAAGCAGTTAATAGGAAAATAACTTCCATGCCTGAGATTTGAGATTTTTCTTTATGCTAATTTTAGATTTACTTTTGGGGAGGGCCTATTTAAAAAATCACATCAGGCTAGGAAGCTCCATGGTGGTGTTGATCCTACCCTGTAGATCAGGGTTGGTAACATGAGCTTTTAAGGCAAGTACTATAATTTGCTGGACTTTTTAGGAATCACAAGATGATTTATCATTTTTAAGAGTGAGGTTTGAATTTTTATGCTTTCCAGTGGTGCCTGTGAAACTTAAGTGGTCAGTCCTTAGGTCAGTTTTAGAAAGAAAGCTGTTTAGATTTGTTCTATGGATGTTGCTTGAGTTTGGTATACTTTCTAGTATCTTGTTACCATGTAACAATATAAGGGAAGGCATGCTTTGTACATGAGTTTCCTTAATGGTGTGGTATATTGTGGTGTGTGTGGTATGGTGTGGTGTCTGTGGTGTGGTGTGTATATGTGTATGTGTGTGGCTTGGTCATACCCTGCTGAGAAAGAGAAATTACCACAGGAAAAGAGGATTGCCACAGATGAAGAAGTGTCCTAAAATCTGATGAATCCTTTCTGCTTACAAAGAACAAAACACGATTACTAAGTTTAAGGCTGGACAGCTGCAAGTAAAGTACTTGCTGTGAAAGCCTGCTTACCTTTGACTGTACCCTGGAAACCAAGAAAGAGAACCTACTCCAAAAAAAGGTATATTGGCTGTGTCACACACCTGCACTCTATACTCTATTCCTGGGTTTCAGCAAATACTACTACTACTACTACTACTACTACTACTACTACTACTACTACTACTTCTTCTTCTTCTTCTTCTTCTTCTTCTTCTTCTTCTTCTTCTTCTTCTTCTTCTTCTTCTTCTTCTTCTCCTTCCTCCTTCCTCCTTCCTCCTTCCTCCTTCCTCCTTCCTCCTTCCTCCTTCCTCCTTCTTCTGTTTTTGTAGTCATTACCACTGTCATGCCATAACTTTTTCCAGACAGTCTGATTTTACAAATAACTCACCCACGACTTTTCTGAGAATGTATTTGATTTTCACGAATTGTGTGAGCATATACTAATCTTGTGAATATATATGTTGATTGTAGTTGATTTGAGACCTGGATAGTACCTTAGCCTTCTATGCGTACCTTTTTATAGATTTCTCACAGAAACTTTTTTTTTTTTTTTTTTTTTTGGTTTTTCGAGACAGGGTTTCTCTGTGTAGCCCTGGCTGTCCTGGACTCACTTTGTAGACCAGGCTGGCCTCGAACTCGCAAAGATCCGCCTGCCTCTGCCTCCCAAGTGCTGGGATTAAAGGCGTGCGCCACCACCGCCCGGCTCTCACAGAAACTTTTAATCCTGGGTTGACAGTTTTATTTTGAGAGGCAAATTCACTGTAGCTGAAAAAAAAAAAATTTTTTTTTTTTTTACATAGTTCATGCCAAATGTGAATTTTCTGTGTGTGTGTGTTTTTTTTTTTTTTTTTATACTTCAGCTGTTCTCCAGGCTCAGGGATTGTAGTCAGAGACTTTGCCTATTGCTTTTTTGGGTGCTACTCTGAAGTTTCTAGCTATTTCTTTTTCTAAGTCTTGAAGACTTATACCCTATTTATTATCTATATGCGTATACAAATTTATTTCCAAACCATTTAAAGGTTTATATTACAGTTTAGTATTCAAGACAGCTAGGGCTACACAGAGAAAGAAACTATGTCTTGACCTCTCCCCTCCCCTCCCCCCAATATTTATATAAGGGAAATTCACCTGGATGGCTTGGGAAATTGCTGCTGTGAACACTACTCTTACACAATGGCTTAGCATCATTCTGTGCATGTATTGCTTTAACGACCAGACTTGCTTGATTTATTTAGTCTTTGTTAATTTGTTTGTCTATAAACTTAAAATACACAAAGTGTAGAGGGTTTAGACAGTTTATTCCTGCCTGTTGCCTGTGTGAGTGAGAAGGAGTTTTCTATAAGAATTAGTGTGTGGGAAAATTGCTCAACATCTTTCTCATTCCCTCCTTCTTGATTTATTTTTTTATTTTGTCTGTGTGAGTTTTTGCTTTTATGTAAGCATATCACATGTATGCAGTACCCATGAAAGCCAGAAGAGGACACAATACTGGGGATTTGGACTACTGTGAGCTGTGGTGGAGCGACAGGTGCTGTAATCTGCTCTCGAGCTTCCTAGGCGATGGGTGGGCTGAATGGTGCTTAAAGTGTAGTTTTGGGTGCATAATGCAGAGAGATTAAGCTGGAGATAAGCTGGGCACTTTTCTGTCTTTCTGGCTCAACTTACTGGTCTCTCTTTAAGCCCCCCCCCCCCCCACAGTTCTTACGTATTTCATACATGCCTACAATGCATCTTGATCACACCTCCCTTCTGCCTGGACACCCACTCAAAATACCCTAAAGTATATAACCCTACCTTCATGTCTGTTTCTTTTTGGCCCTGTGTTAATCACTGAGAGCAGGCAGTGCTGCCTTCTGGAATACTAATCTTGACTTGATCTTGTGCCATGTCCCGAAAGCAACATTTCCCAGCACTCCTCCCTAAAAGATCTTAAATTTTTTTCTGCCCCCTCTACCCTGAGCTTTGGGAAGAGGGATTTCATATAGGTGTTACATTTAGGGATAAGTATTCAGTGGTCACTTATTCTTAGTACTTTCAACAGTTACATTAACTTCATATTCACATTCAATTCAGCTTTACATTGTTGCCCACTGCAGAAGATCCTTCATCTTGCCAAGGTGAGAGTAGCACTAACCTGGGGATATAGCATAAGTATTTAAAAGGAGCTTGACAGCTTGTGCGTTTAACAGAACACTAATGGGCTCCCTTCAATGTCTGTAACTTTTGAAGCCATGGGCCTTTGACTGTGTTTTCACAGTACCAGACATAAATTACATATTGTGGAGCATGCCTCAAATCCAATCAGAAAGTTATTAGTTATCCCTGTAACTTTGCATGCCGTTACTGAACCACTTGCCATTGACTGCCATTGGATTGTATCATTCAAAGTTCAGCACTGGGTAATGCTGGGTTACTTATGAAAGATAAGCTTCAGGGAAGAAGTTTTCAGGTCAGGTTTTATGCATGTGTGCATGTGTGTTCCCACCATATATGTATTGGTAGCCATAGAGATCAGAAGAGGGTCAGATCCTCTGGAGCTGGAGTTATTCATAGTTGTGAGTTGTCTAATGTGGATGCTAGGAATTGAACTCACATCCTCTGGAAGAGCAGCTTAAAGCATTTTTTAATTTGTTTGTTGCTTGTTTGTTTTTGGTTTTGTTTTTATTTTTAAATAGACCAGGCTGGCCTGGAACTCAGATATTCGACTCTGTAGGGCTAGGTTTAAAGGCATGTGCCACCAAGCCTAGTAGTATTGTTTTTGAAATTTATTTATGTATTATAGAAAATGGATAATTAAATTATTTACCTGTATTTATATTTAATTAGACGGCAGTGTTAATCCTTAACCTGCCATTATAAATGAACACACAAACACCTGTTGGAATTTTAACAAGCCTTGGCCTGGATAGTGAAATCTTGGCCCATCTAAGCTCATAACTCTATTCCCCAAATATGACCCCCATATAGACATAGGTTCCTTGGACTGTTATTCTCCACGCTATGCTGATGTTCCAGGCCACATGGAATGAGCTTCTTTTTTCTAACCCATGGGGTGCATCTTCCTTTCTGTTCTTGGCTTCTTTTTCTTTTACTTTCTGGGGGCTTCTCCTAACCAAGGCTGCCTCTTCCCATGAACCCCTCTGCTTCAGAAGCCTAGCACCTTAGTCCCGCGTACCTTACTCTTTGTACGATCTTAGGCCTCAGCATTTATTTAACCAGAGACAATGGTTAATAAGACAGGTAGCATGGCTTTACTTGGTGTACAGCAAGCATGCTTTTGGGAGCAGGTTAATTAATATTTAGAATGTTTAACATCATTCCATCAATTTTTTTCCTTTTGTTTAATAAAAAGGCTTTTTTAAAACTCACAGTAAAAACATTAAGAATAGGGGCTGGAGAGATGGCTCAGCGGTTAAGAGCACAAGGTCCTGAGTTCAATTCCCAGCAACCATATGGTGGCTCACAACCATCCACAATGTGATCTGGTGCCCTCTTCTGGAATGCAGGTGTACATGCAGATAGAGCACTCATATGTATAAAATAAAATAAATCTTTAAAAAAAAAAACATTAAGAGCCGGGCGGTGGTGGCGCACGCCTTTAATCCCAGCACTTGGGAGGCAGAGGCAGGCGGATCTTTGTGAGTTCGAGGCCAGCCTGGTCTACAAAGCAAGTCCAGGACAGCCAGAGATATTCAGAGAAACCCTGTCTCGAAAAACCAAAAAAAAAAAAAAAAAACAAAAAAAAAACATTAAGAATAAAAATGAAACAATCAAGAAAGCCATATATAGCCGGGCGGTGGTGGCGCACGCCTTTAGTCCCAGCACTCGGGAGGCAGAGGCAGGCGGATCTCTGTGAGTTCGAGGCCAGCCTGGTCTACAAAGCGAGTCCAGGACAGCCAGGGCTGTTACACAAAGAAACCCTGTCTCGAAAAACCAAAAAAAAAAAAAAAAAAAGCCATATATAAAAGTTACATATATAATGTTTAGCCTATTTGTATCAGGCAGTCTTGAAGAAGAAAGAAATCATTTATATGTGTCTAAAGTTCTGAACCTAAATATTTTCTATTATACTTATATTTATAAACTTAGAAATTTTATTTAGATTTAAAAATACTGTTTTAGGGGACTGGAGAGATGGCTTCGCAGTTAAGAGCACTGTCTGCTATTCCAAAGGTCCTGAGTTCAATTCCCAGCACCCACATGGTCCTGGAATCTGATGCCTCTTCTGGCATGCAGGGATATATAAACCTCTCATATGTTAAATGAATAAATCTTAAAAATAAAATACTGGCCGGGCGGTGGTGGCCCACGCCTTTAATCCCAGCACTTGGGAGGCAGAGGCAGGCGGATCTTTTCAAGTTCAAGTCCAGCCTGGTCTACAAAGTGAGTCCAGGAAAGCCAGGGCTCCACAGAGAAACCCTGTCTCAAAAAACAAACAAACAAACAAACAAAAAATACTGTTTTAAACTTAAGTTCAATTGAAATTTTATATCTATTATGTTTTTAAGTCCATCAAAGACATAAGGAGGGATATAATTATTTAATTGAGTAGGAAGTACAGGACAGCAGCTTCCAAAAAGAAAAATGACAGTTTGCTGCCCAGACAGTCCCAAATATCTCTCGACACCGTTGGAGCATCATCTTCAGCCTTTTGGCCAAGCATATTTCACAGACTAAATTGTGCAGCAAGAAATAAGAAGGCTTTTCCCATTCTGTCTCTACAGAATCAGGCCAATGACTTACCTGTATTTAAGTTGTGGTCCATCTTTGTACTGTTGAGAGAGCAGGGGCATTTTTGCCCAGTAGGAATTTTCTCCTGATGGGAGATTTCTTTTTGATGCTCATTGTCTCCTTCCAAGTCAAATGGGAGCTGTCAGAGGCTGACTGTCTTAAGTCAAACAATTCTTTTTTTTTTTTTTTTTTTGGTTTTTTCAAGACAGGGTTTCTCTGAATATCTCTGGCTGTCCTGGACTCGCTTTGTAGACCAGGCGGGCCTCGAACTCACAAAGATCCGCCTGCCTCTGCCTCCCAAGTGCTGGGATTAAAGGCGTGCGCCACCACCGCCCGGCCAAACAATTCTTAAAATAATAAAAACATCTTTAAATATCATCTTCTGTATGCCTCTGAGGGTTTTGAAGACATCTATTGATTTATTTATAAATGTATCTATGTTTGAACAAGCAAACTGTATATTTTAACCAGTTACTCTCTGTTTAACTTAGTAAGCCTATTTTGTGATAAATTAAGACTACTATTTGACATGACCAGTAGCTTGACTGGCTAGCCATCAACCAGTATTACCCAGATTCTTAAATAGATCGCAACAGCAACCCATAAAAGGATTTGAAGTAAATCTGTACTTTTAAATGAGTTGTAATGGCACAATACTCAAACCCAACCTTTTAAAAATTATTAAGCACTTATTTATTAATAACTATATTCGCTTATAACAAATACACTTAACTATTATTCCTATAAATTCCTACAACCCCTATAAATTCTTACAACCCCTAAGACCTAACCACTAAGCCCATTGATAACTATTACAACTATTTTTCTAACCTTTTAGAAGGATACAGTCTCTGGGGCAGGTCCTCAGTTGTCAGGAACACAGTCTCTGGAGTAGACCCTTTAATGCACTTAGCAGTCTTCTGGGATATCTCAGACGTAGATTCGTCAGGGTAAATTGGCTATGGCAACTTCACCTTAAATAAGGCTTGAGGCTTTCTTCTCTCTGGGAGACCTCAGCTGTCTGTAGGCCAACTTATTTCCTTTGTATCAGCAATTCTGCTGCTCTGCCTCAGTCTTTAAAGCTGGACACAGTTCCCTTCTGGTCACTGTTGGGACAGGTCAAACCCCTCTAGGCAAAAGCTGAGCCACAGGGTTTAGTTAGTCCTTGGCTTTTTGCTGTCTTGCTGAGGCTTTCTCTGCTCACCAGCTTCTTTCTGCCTCAGGGAGATCTGTCCATCAGTTCACCAGCACTTTCTCCATCAGAGGATACAAACTACTCTGCTGTCCTTTTTAGCATGAGGACTTGCTAGCATCGGATGCTCTCTAGCATGGAGCCCCTAGCACACCCTCTCCTGGGCTCATCCACTTGTCCTTAAATAGGATCGCTCCTTGTTCCACCTGCTTCAGCTTAATTTGGGCTCTGCCCACTTAGCAGTTGAAAACAATGCCAGGCCATAAAGTCTTTCCTTGTTTCAACTGGCTTCAACCTTGTTTTTCAGTCCATAGAGACTCCCCTCGTTTCACGTGAGGAAGTGATTAAGGATTAACACCGCCAACCAATTAAACATAAATACAAGTAAATAAATTAATTAGTCATTTTCTAGAATTCATTTCATTCATTCATTCATTCATTCATTTGCCTTTTTTTGTGTTTTTCCAGACAAGGTTCTCTGTGTAGCCCTGGCTGTCCTGGACTCCCTTTGTAGACCAGGCTGGGATCAAATTCACAGAGATGGCACCTTAATGCTGGGATTAAAGTGGGCTGTCATACCGGGCACATTTAGACTTTATTTCCTCCAGTTGGACATATTCTGAAGAGGAATTCCTTTTCCTTTGTTTTGTTTATGGTTGCATTTGGTTTAACCTGGCCTTTGGGTGTCTATGACTTTTGGGTTGACTTAACAACCTTGTGGAGACAAAGGTTGGGCTACAGTCTCTGCTCCTAACTGTGGAAACTTGCAAGTCAGCAGGTTTTTCATGGGCATGTTCTGCGACTTTATTTGCAGTGATTCATGAAGAATTTACTCAGGTCCTCATTGATTTTGGCCCTTGCAATACTGAAATGAATCCTGTGGTAAAAACCTCTTTTATTGTTGTAGATGGAAATTTTGAAGAGGCTCTGACTCTTTAATCTTGGCAAATGCACACTAAAGCATCTGTTTGGTAAATGTGACTGTGGTCCATGAAGTGCTTTAAGAATTTCTTTCCCAAAGAATCTGGCTTCCATTAATGAATTCATTTATTCACTAGGAGAGCAATATGTTTTTATTAAACAGTAGCTTTGGCAGGTGTTGGAAGCTCCTGTTGTTAACACTAATGACAATCAACATTTTACTTTTTTCTTTTTTCTCTTTTGTGGTTTTCCATTGTTTATTCGTAATTGTCACATATAGTGGAATTAATTAAATCCATGCAACTTATCCTCTTATGAATGTTTGCACCTCTTTCAAGTTTTCTTAGCTTTCTCACATTCTGGTTTCAATTATCATGCTGATGGGTCTCTGGTCTGTAAGGCAGATAGATTAATGGCTTTGGTGTGGCCTTCCCCTTGTTACCTTGGCTCTTGTGCAGTTGTTTGATGCCCTTGTGTACATATCCTCTGGCCCCTTCAAGATACCGAAGTTTCCTCACTATCCCTATGAATTCTGCTTCACTCCCCTTTCCCCCCAGTATATTGTACATGAATAAGCAGCAGAGTGTTAAGTGGAAAGTACATCAATTTAAGTATAAAGCAGAAGAACAATAAAATAGTAGAACTGTTTTAGACTGCTTTTCTTAAAGCTCTACTGTACTCGTATGCCACCCTAAACTTTTCGAAGGGCCTATATTTAAAATCAGGATTTAGAAATTCAGCCATGAGTGATAAGAGTACATGATGGTAGGTAGAAAAGACAACAGTAGCTTGGAGAATGCCAGCTTAAACCTTTCAATAGTAAATAGGAAAGGAGTCCTGCTGACATAATGACCGTGGGAAGGTTTGTTTTGCCTTTCTTTGTTGCTCATGTGTCCTGTGTGCATTTGTTAGCAGGTTTCATTTTCGTAGTGTATTTTTAGATCCCTGAGTGTTGTGTTTTACTGGAAAGTACACGAGACAGAAAAGGAGGCATTGTTCACCTTTTTAAATACTGTTTTTTTATTTTTATTTACTTTTATTTTACGTTCATTGATGTTTTGCCTGCATGTATGTCTCTGAAGGTGTCAGATGTTGGAGTTACGGACACTTGTGAGCTGTCATGTGGGTGCTGGGAATTGAACCCAGGTCCTGGAAGAGCAGTCAGTGCTCTTAACTGCTGAGCAGTTTCTCCAGCCCTGTTTTTAATTTTTATTGAGACAAGGTTTTTTTCTTTGTAAACCAGGTTGGCCTGGAACTCAGAGATCCTCCTGCCTCTGTCTCTCTGTGCTGGGATTAAAGGCATGCGTCATGTCCGGCCTAACACTGGCTTAAAGTGGAAAGTTACATCAATGTATTAGAAAATAGAAATGTGTGTAGGCTTGAAAAGAAACCTGGATTTAAAATGACACTGGTTTGCTGGTAGTCCATCTGTAAGCTTGTACTTTAGTGTTGAAAACTTGCTAGCAAGCTGAGTAGCAAGTCTAGCTAAATTGACAAGCTTCTGGCCTCAGTGAAAGGCCTTGCCTCCATAATAAAAGGGGAGATTATCATCATCACTCATGCACCCCAGAATCATATTTGCACATGCAAATAGGAACACAATAGATGCACAGCAATATGTAACGCCCCCCCACCCCACCCCAAAAGGATCATTTGCAAAGTATGCTGGTAGTGATGGTGCCAAAAGCCTTCCAAAGGAAAAGAAAATCCTCTCTCCTGTATTTTGTTCTCACTCTGAATTTTCATTCATATTTTGTGGTTGAGACTGATGAGTGTGTCTGAGATATATTTTGGAAACCTCGTGTGCTGGTTCATATTTAAGTGGTTTAGTATTTACATGTGACTATAATACTTTGACCTAGACACTAACTCGGGTATCTCCATCCTTCTTCTTGAAAAGACCGGGGGTTGCTCTTGCTAGATATAAAAAATTTTAACCTCGAGCCTGGCATGGTGGCGCAGCCTGTGATCCCAGGCAGAGGCAGGCGGATCTCTGAGTCTGAGGCCAGCCTGGTCTACAAAGCAAGTCCAGGACAGCCAGGGCTCTGTTACACAGAGAAACCCTGTCTCGAAAAACCAAAGGGGTGTGGGGGGGAGAACCTCCCTATAATGTGGCAAGAAACTGTGCTTTGGTTTGAAGAGCAGCTTGGCTATTCTTCCAATTGGCAGATACCAAACAAGCAGCAAGCCCAGCACCAGACCCAGTAGAGGAAATGGCAAATCCGTATCAACACAAAGCATTTCCATCATAAACACATGTTCACACAGCATTACAGCATAATGACCAAGACCCAGAATCCACTTGTACTAATGTGGATTGTACCAAGACTCCAGTTTACATGAGAAACTACCATTTACATGCCCATCCCTTGTACAAGCTACTAAGCAGAAGAGTGCTACTTTCTCTATACATGTGGAAGATGGCACGCTAATAAATGTGAATTCCTAAAATTCAAGAACATTTTTCAAATGGGGCAGTGGTGGTGCATGCCTTTAATCCCAGCACTCAGGAAGCAGAAGCAGAGGCAGGTGGATCTCTGTGAGTTCGAGGCCAGTCTGTTCTATAAAGTTCTTCCAGGACAGCCAGTACTGTTACAAAGAGAAACCCTGTCTTGAAAAACCAAAAAATAAAACAAATGTTTTTCATCAATACAAGGAAATCTCCAATTGTCTTAATAAAATTGCCTTTCACACCCCCTAAAACAATCTGTTGTGCTAGCTTTCACAAATCTTCCTCTCCTTTTACAGTCAGTATGCTACTTTTCAACTGTCTACATCTGGACCCATACCCTCCATTTTCTGTTACCTGTATGTTAGGACAGCCATGTGATGTAACAGAGAAGTTCATGAGAGGAAAGGACAGCAAGAGATGACCCCATACTTCTAAATCTCACTCAGACCTCCCAACCTGCTAACACATTCTCTACTTTGTTACAGACAGCAGCAGCATTCTATGTGGATCTCCATCTGTATTTGCTTGTAGTGATATCTTGTATGTTGTGAGACAACTACAAAGACAATGCCACATTAATGTAGGTTCTAGAAAGAGCCTTTTATTAATGATCCCAGGAACTCTGCTAATGTAAACTAGTTTCTCTCAGAAATCTCAGCAAAG
Source organism: Lophiomys imhausi (assembly GCA_907164525.1). Lineage (NCBI taxonomy): Eukaryota > Metazoa > Chordata > Mammalia > Rodentia > Muridae > Lophiomys > Lophiomys imhausi. The sequence continues at coordinate 12,803,129 of CAJQZJ010004381.1, read as the reverse complement.
CATGAACTGCATGTAAGTCCATTAATCTGAATTCAAGAAACAAGATTTCAGGAGGCAAGAGTAAGTGTGTAAAGACTCCAGTTTACATGAGAAACTACCATTTACATGCCCATCCCTTGTACAAGCTACTAAGCAGAAGAGTGCTACTTTCTCTATACATGTGGAAGATGGCAGTTTATTAGTATTTTTTAGGAAACTAGAGAAACCCAATTATCTACCTGAGGTACTTCACATTCTCCAATTGAGCACAGTGTTTTTCTTTAGAAAAAGAAAATATACTCATACTCATTTTCAAACATGCCCAAGTTAACAGTAAGTCCAATTCGAGTATATCTGACACTTTCTGGTGGACTCTGCAGGCACTACATATAGTGCACATAGATAGAGGCACAACACCCCATATACATAAATATAAAACTAAGTCAGTAACTTCAAGCATGCCAAAAGTAAGTTAGTTCTCCTTGATTCGGTTCCATTTTCCATGGTTTTATTACCATTCTTAGTGAAGAGATGAAATCTCACAACATCAAGCAGTTTTGCCAAAGACATAAATAAGTCATCCCCTTATCCAGTATTTTTACACAAGACAGCTTAAGTAGCTTATACCAGCTCCACTAAAGTGCTGGGTTTTATAATTATTAGTCTCATTATTCCTGATCAGTAAAAATAAGTATGTACTACAGGGGGAAAAGGCTGCAGTGCTATGTGGTTCTGAACATTTACTGGGAGCTGTGAAATGGAGCTACTCTAGTTTAAAAAGAGAACAGAGAAAGTGAGTCTGGAGAGCCTTGAAGAAGCACCAGAGCAAATAAGTCAGGATGTCTCTTTTCTTGCTAACTCAAGAAGCCACCGGGGCCACTTATTAAACTGCATGATAGTGGTATGCATCAGCAGACCACACAGCAAGTGTTCAGAAGCCTATATAACTTCCCAGCTGGATCCAGACATTATTCATCCTTAAGAGTTGGGAGAAAGGTGTGCACACAAAGTACATTAATGAGGAATAAGGCTTGGTCACAAGGAAATAGTTGTGAATCAGAGACTAAGAACATTTAGGATTGTGTGGCATAGATGTTTTGCACTGCTAGGAACAGAACACTACATACACACACCTAAATTTATATATGCCAGTTCATTTCACATGAGAGTAAGATCTAGAAAAAATAAATGGTTGGAAGCAAGGTCGGATGTTCATGAGAAGCAATGGGCTAACAACACAGGCCGCCCGTTTCGTTACCCAATCCTTCAGACAGAATCCTACCACCTGATAGTTAAGGTGTTAAGAAATAGCTGTGGTTGGGACCAAAATAGACAAATCCTGATTAATTCATCGACCTTTCAAAAACTGTCTGATTTTGACTAAGAAACATTTTCCTTAGAACTTATTGCTTGCTGAGGTGTGCTCTATTTTCTTCATAATTGATGAAAACAGAAAATACTCATCAGAATGATGTGTGATGTAGGGGTATGTAACCGAACTTTTAAGTTATTATTTAACACTTATTTATTACTAAATTCACTTATAACAAACACCAACAATTTCTTAACTATTAATCCTATAAATTCCTACAACCCCTTTAACCTATCCACTAAACCTATTGATAATCATAACAACTACTTTCATAACCTTTTAGAATGATACAGTCTCTGGGGCAGGTCCTCAGTCGTCAGGAAACCAGTCTCGGGGGTAGACTCTTTAACGCACTTAGCAGTCCTTTTTCTGGAATAGCTCAGACGCAGGTTCGTCAGGGTAAATTGGCTATCGAAGTCTCACTTTAAATAAGGCTTGAGGCTTTCTTCTCTGGGAGACCTCAGCGTCTGTAGGCCACCTTGCTTCCTTCGTATCAGCAACTCTGCCGTTCTGCCTCAGTCTTTAAAGCTGGCCACAGTTCCGTTCAGGCCACTGTTCGGACAGGTCAAACCCCTCTAGGCAAAAGCTGAGCCACAGGGTTTAGTCCTTGGCCTTTTGCTGTCTTGCCGAGGCTTTCTCTGCTCACCAGCTTCCTTCTGCCTCAGGGAGATCTGGCCATTGGTCTACCAGAACTTTCTCCAGCAGGACTCTCGGAGCTCTCTCATATCGGGGGCCCTTGGCACGCACCTCTCTGGCGTCATCCACTTGTCCTTAAATAGGATCACTCCTTGTTCCACCTGCTTCAGCTTAATTTGGGCTCTGCCCACTTAGCAGTTGAAAGCAATGCCAGGTCATAAAGTCATTCCTTGTTTCACCTGGCTTCAACCTTGTTTTTCAGTCCAAAGAGACTCCCCTCATTTCACCTGACTTCTTCCATAAGCTGATAAGCTAATTGCTCACAGCAGTTGATCTTCATGCCCCGAATTAAGAGACTGTATCAGAAACTTAGGTATTCACTAAATCTAACTTATATTAATCTATCAACCCCTACAGGGGTAGAAACCATTTCCAGTGAGACTCCTTAAACCACTGCATAGCATTCATGACCTTTTATATGTTTATATGGATTTCTTAGGAGTACCTTTCCCAGAGGATGTAGTAAGTTATCTCTAGGCTATAATTCTTGTTTTAGGTCTTGTTTCCCATGACGATGGGAAGTGCCCATGTTGTTGTTGTTGTTGCTGCAGGAAACTAGCATGTCCTTTCCCCTCTGAGCCATCTTTATAGACCCTTTCCAATTTATGGAAAGGTATACCCATGAAAAATAAGACACTGCTCTTTCTCTTTCAGAATAATGGGGGTTCCCAACAGAGCTATCCCACTGGTACAACAAAGCATTAGCCTGACTGAGGCAGGCTTACAGATCTGCAGCCTAGTCCTCACTTCGTGGTACCCAGGGTATTTTATCCTTAGCATTTCCTCAGGAGATCTTCCAGGCTAAAGAGCCAAAATTCGAAGCTCTTTTGCCAAAAATGTAATTACCAAGGTACCAATGCCAACATTCAGCCCCACTTCTAAAACGGTACTCTTTAATTTGTCCTCTACCTACAGGCTGAAAAAACCTTGAAATAGAAATGGGAATTTTCCAACATGGAAATAGTTCTTTACTGAAACCACTTTTTGGGCTAACCCAATTAGGCCCACTTCTCTCAGGCAGGCATAAACTGGAACACAGAATGTGACTGTGGTAGTAAATGGAAATACTAAAAATATACCTGCCCACAGAGTTCCATTCTCAGATGGAACATTTTTCTCCCATCACCAAAAGGAAGTCCTATCTTCAAGTAGAAAACAAGACCTAAAACAGGAATTACAGCCTAGAGACAACTTACTACATCCTCTGAGAAAGGTACTCCTAAGAAATTCATATAAACATATAAAAGGCCAAAGGTCATGAATGCTATGCTGAGGTTTAAGAAGTCTCACTGGATGGAGAGAAAATGGGAACTGTCCAGGCAGCCACTGGTATGTCATTTCTTAGTTTGGGAAGCTGCAGGACCTGTACTTCCTATAAAATCAGATATATTTATCCCTCTCAGGTCTCTGAGGTGGTTGAAGAACAGATATCTAGAGTCTCATAATTAAATTTTGAGTTGTTTAGGAGTCAAGAGAGTGTTATAGATCTAAGAAGATACTTTTAAAATTGTATTGCAAGTTAGTATGAATGTTGTGTCAGATATAGAACTTTAAACTCATGGAGATGGTTAGATAGTAGAATGTTAAAGTCAGGTACCAAATACATATGGACTGGACATTGGGAATGTACGCTAAGCCATATAACCCTCATAACTGTGCCCTAATTACCTTTGTTGTTTTGTATTGTATTTATTATTATAAGAGAAAGAGCCATTTGTTGGACTGAAAGGGGAAACTGTAGGGGGAAATAAGATATACCTTAAACTTAAAAGAAAAAAAAAGGGAAGAGGATGGGGGATGAGGGTGGGAGGGTGAGATTGGAGGGGGGAATAGGGAGGGGACTGCAATTGAAATGTAACTTGAAGAAATAAAAAGTAAAGGAAAAAAAAAAGTCTCACTGGAAATGGTTTCTACCCCTGCATCACAAACCATTAATTGTCTGTTTCTGTTCAAATGCTATTTTGAATTCATGGCCTTATTTAATCAGTATTAAACTTCAACTTCCAACCCATTTGCCTCAGACTACATTACAAAACAGATTTAAGAATCTTTTTGTGGAGGGGAGAGGATGGGAGGGTGGACCAGGAGGGGTGGAGAGAGGGGACTGTAATGGAGATGTAACTTGAATAAATAGACATTAAAAACAACAACAACAAAAAGAATACTTATGTGCTGAAGAAGGGCTAAGTCAGTAAACTGCTGAGTCAGGACCCCCAATACCTCACATAAAAAGCTGGCCCCAACACTATGATCTTGGTTCTAGGGAGTGGGAAACAGGAAGATCCCTGAGGCTTGCTCTTCACCTACTCTAATTACACTGGTGAGCTCCAAGTTCAGAGAGACCTTTTCTAAAAACATAAAATGGAAAGCGTCTATAAAGATGGCTCAGAGGTCAAAGGACATGCTAGTTTCCTGCAGCAGACATTTCTCCACTCCACCTCAGAATCAATATGAAGCGTACTTGCAGGAAAAACAAAAAATTTTAAAATAGGTGAATAAAATAGAAAGTGAGAGAGGAAAACAACCTATGTTGGGTTTTGACCTCCACCGACATGCTTAATATATGTGTACCCATACAGAGACCCCGTATGCAAGCATTTATCATACCCTAAAAATAGGGAAAAGAATAGTTTATGCCCTCCACAGCACCCCCCACTGCCTGCTGTTGTCATGTCACCCAATTTTCCTTGCTGCCACTGAACTTTTTGTTGTTGTTATTATTGTTGTTTTGTTTTTTGTTTTTTGAGACAGGCTTTCTCTGTGGAACAGACCTGGCTGTCCTGGAACTCTATAAACCAGCTGGCCTTGAACCCACAGGCTTGTCTCTGCCTCCCAATTTCTGGGACTAAAGGCGGCAACCACCAGCCTGGCCATTACAGGCAGCTGTGAACTGCCATGTGGGTGCTGGGATATGAACCTGGGTCCTTTGGAAGAACATCCAGTACTCGACAGCCAGTACTCATAACCACTGAGCCATCTCTCCAGTCCCACCACTGAACTTTAATACCTGGTCCCAATGAAGAATTAAAGACAACTTTTGAGGGTTTTGGGGAGTTTTTTGTTGTTTTGATTTTGTTTGTTTGCTTGTTGGTTCTCAAGACAGGGGTTCTCTGTGTAACAGAGCCCTGTCTGTCCTGGACTTGCTTTGTAGACCAGGCTGGCCTCAGACTCAGAGATCCGCCTGCCTCTGCCTGGGATCACAGGCTGCGCCACCATGCCAGGCTCGAGGTTAAAATTTTTTTATATCTAGCAAGAGCAACCCCCGGTCTTTTCAAGAAGAAGGATGGAAATACCCGAGTTAGTGTCTAGGTCAAAGTATTATAGTCACATGTAAATATTAAACCACTTAAATATGAACCAGCACACAAGGTTTCCAAAGTATATCTCAGAAAACACTCATCAGTCTCAACCACAAAATATGAATGAAAATTCAGAATGAGAACAAAATACAGGGGAGAGGATTTTCTTTTCCTTTGGAAGGCTTTGGTGGGGGGGCGTTACATATTGCTGTGCATCTATTGTGTTCCTATTTGTATGTGCAAATATGATTCTGGGGTGCATGGGATGATGATAATCTCCCCTTTTATTATGGAGGCAAGGCCTTTCACCGAGGCCAGAACTGGCAAAGATCCTCCTGACTCTGCCTCCTGAGTGCTGGGATTAAAATCATGTGCCATCACGCCTGGCTTGAGGTTCCTGTTTTTCACTTCCTTTCCAAATGCTTATGGTTGTTTGAGGATAGCCATCCTATATGGAGTGGCATCTCTTTGTGATCTTGCTTGGAGTTTTCTACACTATCTAGTGCTGTTAATTAAATACCGTGTTGTGTTGCTGCCCAGTTGAATCAGGCTAGAAATCTTACACTCACTCTGAGAAAGCTCTCACCTACTTACTGTCTTATTTGGACTTTACTGTTAGGTCTGAGGAGAGCTCTTCAGAGATTGAAATGCACAGGTAAAATTTTATTTAAAAAGTAGAATACTATTTGATAAAAGTACATCAACAATGTTATAGAGATTGTCTGCCTAGAAGGTAAAGAGGAATCACAGTTGAATGATTATTTTCCCTTCTTCTTGATTAAAAATGAGAGCAGCAGGAAAGCTCTTGAGCTTATTCTACATATCCACTGTCTCTATATGGTTTCAGTGCAGAAACTTCTTCCCAGTACTCAGTTAAGTAATATTCTGGTTCTAGGGAGACATGTTTTGGGAGTAGGTGGTTCTATATTATACATAAACTGCCAGTTATTGTCAACCCTCCCAGGTGTTCATATTGGCAGGAACTGATTGGTTGAACTCAGCAAAGTTTGTCAGGAAGGTCACTGCCAGGTTCTATTGCTACTTGAGCCAGTTCTGCCTAACATGGTTCCCAGTTTAGCCGTGGAAGCGCACTTCGCCTGCTGCTCCTGCTCCTTTATCCACAGTCATTGGTACCTACTTTACCAAGTCATAGAGATTTTGGAGACTATGAATAGAGTCATTGTCATCACAGTGCTCCTTAAGGAAGAGCTGAGGAATCAGAGGTGCACTTGAGGGTCGACTGTGTGTGTGTGTGTGTGTGTGTGTGTAGAAAAAAATAGCTTATTAAACTATTTACCCATATTTATATTATCTTTAATTGGTTTGTGGTGTTAGTCCTTAACCTGCCACTATAAATGAATACACACAGACACCACGTGGATCTTACCAAGCCTAGGCCTGGGTTTTGCAATCTTGGCCCATCTAAGTTAGCTCATAATCCTATTACCCAAATATAACCCCATATATACATACGTCCCTTTGGACTATTATTCTCCATGCTAAGCTGATATTCCAGGCCACGTGGAAGGATCTTTAATTTATCCCATGGCGTGTCTTCCTTGTTTACTCCTGGCTTCTTCTGTGGCTTTCTCTTCCCAAGATGCTCTGTATCTCTCTAAAAAGCCCGCAAACTTTAGTCCTGCCTACCTCTGTCTTTGCCCAATCTCCAGGCCTCAGCATTTATTTAACCAATCAGAGTCAATTAAGTAACAGACAGCAAACAGGACCAAACACCCCATCATGCGTGTGTCTGCAAAAGCATTGTACATAGGCAGTAACTGAAAGCTTAAGAGTGCTAGAAATTGGGTGTTGACCAGTAAAGTATCCAGCAATACCTCACTAGCTTATTGAAATTTATTTTGGATTTCTGAAAGAGAATGTTTTAAGGTGTTTGATACTTGAAAGTAACTGAAAATAAGAAGGCTAAATTTTATCTTTGTTTTTTTCTTTGTCCCCAGGAAGAGAGAAGAGCTGTTTGTGCTTCTAGTAAAACATTTCTTAAACTTTTTTGGGGCAGACACACTTTGACAAAACCTGCATTCTTGAGCAGTAGACACAACTATTACAGATGAGAGATGAGCTTATACAGACATTGGATCACAGTTATTAACAAGTGGCCATTTGGATGCCTTCATGATTTCCCAATGTACAGTCCATATGCATTTGGCATTCTATTGTCTGTCTGTGTGTCTATCTCTATCTATCTATCTATCTATCTATCTATCTATCTATCTATCTATCTCCCAATGTCCAATCCATATGTATTTGGCAACTAATAATAATATGCTATTATCTGTCTCTATCTATCTATCTATCTATCTATCTATCTATCTATCTATCTATCTATCTATCTATCTCATCTATCTTGATGAATTTAAAGTTATATACCCAACTCAGTTTCTATCCTAACTTGCATTACCAACTTTAAAGCATCTTCTTAGACCTAGAACATCCTTTTAATTCCTAAACAACTTAAAACTTAACTGTGAGACTATAACTATTTAGTCTTCAACCACATCAGGAACCTGAGAAAGATAAATATATCTGAATAAACAGAAAGTGCGAAGCCCGCAGGTTCTAAAACTAAGAAATGACAGACAACTAACTACCTTTTTTGGACTGTCCCCAGTTTCTGTCTTTAACATTGGAGCTTCTATCTTCAGCCTTTTGGCCCAGTATCTCTGACAGGCACTAATTGTAAAGTAGGAATTATGAAGGACTTACCCACTTTGTCTTGGCAGAGCTAAGCTGTTGAGTTACCTGCTTCTATGTTTTGTCCCTTTTGCACAGCATTCTGTCTACAGTTGAAGCGAGGGATTTCTCTTGCTGTGTGGCTGGCTAGCTTGCCTCTAATGCAGCTTTTTCCAAATGGAGATTCTTCAGTGCTCATCATCTACTTGGTGTTGAATGGAAGTCACAAAAGAGTGTTTTTGGTTTTTTTTTTTTTTTTTTAATGAGACAGGGTTTCTCTGTGTATCCCTGACTGTCCTGGAGTCACTTTGTAGACCAGGCTGTCCTTGAGCTCACAGAGATCCACCTGCCTCTGCCTCCCAAGTGCTGTAATTAAAGGCGTGTGCCACCATGCCTGGCCACAAAAGAGTTTTTATAGAGCGATTTGTATTGTTAACAGTTTTTGTGCCTTAGTTGTGTTATATAAATAAAAGTTTTTGTGATGATGTTCATTGTAAAAGGTTAAAAGAGATGATAAGCAAGAAGCGTACTATGTGGTCCACAACAACATTCCATGTGTGATGCTGGGGAGAGGAAGTGGTATTGGGAGTGCAGTGGGTGAGGCCAGATATTAAGGCTGTGTCTATAGACATGTAATAAATTTAATGTAATATAGGTTATTTAATATGGAAAGGACATGAGGCAGAACTTAGCTGTTTTTGTAACAATTAAGGTAGTGTAACATTTAAGGTCAGAGTTTGTTTGTAGACTTTAATATCAGTAGAAACCTAAGGATTAGTGTATTTTGTCTGGATACACAGTCCCCTACTAATATTTATAGGCGCTGATGCTTATATTTCCTGCTGAAGGTTTGTGCTGAGCTTGCAAACTAGCCAGATACTGATTGAGCTTGTAAAGGGACTCCAGTAATGTCCTAGACTCTGCTGGAAGGACTATACTAACACCTTGCCATAGCTCACAAGCCTGCATTTTTGGCCTAACTAGAGGCCGCCTACTTATACACTTAATTGGAGTGTATAAGTAAATTCTATTTTAGAATTTTCCATAGCTCTTTTTCAGGCTTATGTATTTACCTTACTAGTGAGCCTCTATTTACATGACAATATGTACTGGCCCACCAAACTCACACATATCTAATAGTTAATCCAAGCCCATGACCATTAATTAACAGGGACCCTCTCCACTCTTTCACTTACCTCAGGACTAGTGATATGATTTCACTTCAATTCCACAGTACTTCTGCTAGTAGGCCTTATACTAAACATGCTAACCATACTCCAATGGTCACGAGATATCATCTGTGAAGGAACTTATCAAGGTAATCACACACCAGTTGCTCAAAAAGGACTATGTTATGGGATAATCCTATTTTATTGTCTCCGAAGTTATCTTTTTTGTAGGGTTTTTCTGACTCTTCTTCCACTCTAGCCTTGTACCAACCCACGACCTTGGAGGCTGCTGACCCACAACAGGAATTTTGCCACTTAATCAATCCCCTAGATGCTCCCTTACTAAATACACCAGTTCCTCTAGCATCAGGAGTCTCAGTCACATGAGCCCATCATAGCTTAATAGGTGGCAAATGAAACAATATAAACCAAGCTCTACCAATTATAATTCTACTTGGACTTTACCATTCTCTAAGCCTCAGAATTGGCCAATCACTGTCCTATGACTTTTGAGTGGCCTCTGTCTCTGAAGTCTTAGTTTGTAGCTTAGTTTTTGAAAAGTAATTTAAGAGCATATCAAAGTATTGTATATATACAAGGTACTGTAAATTGCTTTGTCTTGTACAGATGGCCCTGACATGCAGTGATTTGGCTTATATGTAAAAGCAATACACATCAGTAGAAACCATACTGTGAAATACGACTTTAGATCCCTTTGCCAAAAATATGCTCTATAATTTTCTTTTTAAGTCAGTTAGGGACTGTACACTGTGCTGAGTTGACAAAATGATTGTGTGCCTTCAACGCATTTTCTTCTTTCCTTTGTCTTTAACTTAAAATGGGTGTAACAGTGCCATAATCCTGTGGTAGGTGTAGGAGTATCTGTACACTGTCAGAATGGTACTTCCCCTGCATGATGGGAAGACCTGACGGAGCAGGCAGGGTTGGAATCATTTGCAGGATGGTTAAATGGATGGACACATAGTATGATGTAATAAAATGTGTTATCAGTGACACACATGGTCACTTGAATTCTTACCCGTGTCACACACAGCACCATCTAATCTAGGACAGCTCCCTACAGTGGAACTTTATCTAGCTGAGTTGTTATTTCATGTGAGTGCTTAAAGTGTGGCCAGTATGACTTAATGACTGATGGCTACCATTCTACATAGTCCTATGTGGGATATTATATTTGAGGGGTTTGGGGTCTCTTCTTACTAAACATGCCTCCACCTTTCAAGTGTTGAGGTTATGGGCACACACACCACCACACCATTCTTGACTTCCTTTTTTTTTAAAGGCACAAAATTATCTTTAACCCTCTTCATTTTCTCTAGGGAAGAACAATTGAAGTTGAGATTTCTGCCGGATTCTTGGAAATAAACTTGCTGTAGATCTGGCATCTTTGAATATGGCAGGAGTAGAGGTGTGGGAGGGGTTAGCCCTGACTGTTCTGTTCTGAATGTACCCTGTCATGGCAAAATGTGTGGATATCTTTCTGCCATGCCACTCCCTTCCTGACAACAAATGTCTGACATGTCCAGATGTAAAAGAGCTGACTTGGCAGCTACCCAGCAGATTTTTATAAAAGCTCAGCTGGTGGCCTGAGGTTCAGGCTGTCAGAGTTGTGTTATGCAGTAAATCGTTTTTAAGCAGAAGTTCCTAATCCAATTTCAACTATAGCTTTAAGAAAGGCAGTAATCAAAGATAAGTACACATTTATTTAATAGGAGTAATACTCTTTGCATTAGTGTTTTCAGGCCCGTTTCTTTAACCCAGAAAGCATGTTTGAGAAAACTTTGTCATGTTCTTATTTTAAAATCAAATTCAGAATGTACATCCCCTCTCTCTTAGGATGTTTCCTGGCTGCTTTATTGTATTTCTGGGTGTGAATAGTTTGACCTGCATCTCTGGATGAGTTAGTTAAAACATCATTTTTAAACCATGTATTAGTATTCAGTTGATCTGAGAGGATTCTGAGAAAGTGATCGTACCCCAAGTTGAAGTTTCAGCCTTTCCATTGGGATGAAGAAATGGCTCAGTGGTTAAAAAGCAAAGGCTCCTCTTCCAGAGGACCCAGGTTTAACTCTGAGAGCCAGTTTGGTAGTTCACTCCAGTTCCAGGGGATCTGAGGCCCTCTTCTGGCCCTTGTGGGTTTGCTGTCTCTATACACAGAAGTGGTGCACAAACACACAGCAATTTAAAAAAAAAAACCCATATGCATAAAATAAAAGTGAATAAATAAACTTTAAAATAAATTAAGAATAATGTTGGGACCTCCCTCACCACTGGTTCTTGATAGGGACTATACGTTTACCTGGCACTAAACCAAAGTGAGTGTGAGAGGCTGGAGTGAACTACCAAACTGGCTCTCAGAGTTAAACCTGGGTCCTCTGGAAGAGCAGCCTTTGCTTTTTAACCACTGAGCCATTTCTTCATCCCCCATTTTAATTGTTTGATGCTTTACTGTTTTCTCTTCAAACCATTGTTGGAACAAGCTGGCATGATTTCACTGTAGTTATCTGAAATAGTAGTTGAAGGGCATGAATGAAGATGTTACTGTTCATTTTACCCAAGGAGGAGGAAGTGCCCATTGTGCTTTTCCAGTTTTGTCTTCTCATTCAGTTCTGACATGCCACCACCTTTAGTGCAAATCTTATTAGGCTCACGGGCAGCTGAGCAGAGAAGTCACAATCACTAAATGCAGGCAACATGTTGAAAGCCGTCTGACAGTGAGCACTGAATAGACTCAGACAGTCTCCAAACCATGTTCTGTAAACTGAAGTCATCTGGAGAGCAGCAGCTGGGGCAACCATCCAAACAGGTCCCGGGTCTGTATTAGGAAGTAAAGTGATTTTTACCGTGGTTAGAGTACAGCATGATTTGATTGTATAGCCATGCTTGCTTTTTGTCAGGGTTGTGTTGGTAGATAACTGATGCAAAAAAATTATGTAGGTGACTGTACAAGAGATAGCTGTGAAATTGTTGGATCTGTCTCTTTGTATCTGTCTTGTGATACAATAATTTTCAACTCCTGTACCCCCTTGGATGGAAGATTAACAGCAGTGGTGATGATATCTTTCTGTGCTGCTGTGCTGGAAGATATAGTCAGGATGACTGTTTGGAAAGAGATGTAATCTTCATGCTTGTATTAGTCTTGCTCTGGCATAGCAGTCAGTTCTGAGGTTTTATTTTATCCTGGGTGTCAAATTTTAAAGGCAATTGGTGGCATGTTGAGTAACCAAAAGAAGGAAGGTATGAGAGAGACAAAGAGTGAGTAACAGGATTTGTGACATTTCTGTTCTGTTTGCTGTGACTAGTGAGAAGACTTCCTTATTTTTATTATGCATATTGCTTTATTATGTATATTAAATATATTATGGGCTTTGTAGTTTCAGCTCTCAATAGTAGCAGTACTCGAGCATTGGAAGGCACCTTTGATTTCCTGCTCACTGTTTTCTTAGCATGCATTCTTACAGAAACAAGAGTGTGAGGTTTACATGGACTTGGGACACCGTTATGCACAGCAATGTTTTTACAAGTTCTCACACACAGTCTGCTGAGGACTTCGTTTCTGATGCAAATGTTGAGACCTACATAGATGAGGTTCAGGTTCTGCATTTTTTTGGTTTTTGAGACAGGGTTTCTCTATGTAACAGTACAGGTTCTGCATTTGTTTGTTTTTTTGTTTCCGAGACAGGGTTTCTCTGTGTATCCTTGACTGTCCTGGACTCACTTTGTAGACCAGGCTGGCCTTGAACTCACAGAAATCCACCTGCCTCTTCCTCCTGAGTGTTGCTATTAAAGGCGTGTGCCACCATGCCCGGCATAGGTTCTGCATTTGTTAACACCACTTACTGGTTAAGTCCACGTGGTTTGTTGGCTGTGGTTGGAGTTGCAAGGATGTATTTCCATCTCTCCCCTATATGATGTAACTTTTGGAGAATGGTTTGCTCTATCTCTTCAAAGGCACAGGATATCATGTGCTTATTAACTCTTAGCAGCCTCCACCCCACCCCAATCCATCGTTCTTGGCATATGAGTGGAGGTCAGACAATTGGGTGGATCTGGTTCCCCTTCTTCTACCTTTTTGTAGGTTCTGCCAAATGCCTTCAGCTTCTGAGCTGTCTCCCTGCTCTAATGTGTCCATTACTTCCTGGGATTCTTATTATGGAACTTGGAACAGCTGTAGATTTTGCATTTTAATTTTTGCAGAAAGTATTATAATACTAAATATAAATTTACTTCTTGACCAATTTCTCCCCATTCCTTTGAAAATAATATTTTAGGATCGTTTCCATGGTTGTCAAATAAGTAGCCAAAGGAAAAACCCTTTCATTTTCCCATTTGCATTGTACTAGGAATAGACAGGTTGTTAGGGTTTGTGGGTACTGCAAGCTTGCTTACTTTTGCTCTGTGTATGGTGCTTTGCTAGGGTGCAGTGGGGCGACTCACTGAAACTCTGCAGCTTCAGAAGGGAGTTTAATGTTGAATATTATCACCTAACCAGCTTAGAGTCAGATTATTAAGGTCACAAGTCTTAACAAGTCACACAGATTATAAAACAACTGTTGTGCATGTGTGCAGTTTTTATTGTCTAGTTTGAAACCGTATAATCCGTGTCATTCATAAGGTTGTAATAAAGCTGCTGGTGTCAATAACTCAACGTTGAATGTGGCTTCCTTTGTAGGCATTTCATCTCACATGGCTTTTATTGTAAATAGACCTTAGTTAGAGGGATATAATTCTCTCATCTAGAGCCTGAGTCAGGATGAAGACTCCAGCCTTCACATAATGGAATAAATCTTCATGGGAATTTCATAGGAAGAACTATTGGGACTTCATGGTCCCAAACTGTTGATATAGGAAATAATAATTTATAATCCCATGTCATTGTTGTGGCGATACAGATGAAAAGAATGGGAATATGATGGTAGAATTTTTAATCCAAGTCCTGCCTAGATATTAGCTAATACTCCCATCTCCCACCTATAGTTAGCACTATCATTTGGCTGCAGGTAATCTGCTAGGGGAGCTTGCATGTAAACACAAGGGAAAATTAATTCAGCCACAATTTGCTCTTCATATGTTACGGATCCATATAATCTTCCTTTTGATTAATTATTTTAATTCCACATATGGAGTCTTCATGTTTTTGGTTCTAATTATGATTTTGATGGTCTCTGGTGACCAGTGTCTCCATAGAGGCTTACCAGTTACCTGTGTTCTTCAGATTAGCTTTGCACAGTTGTTTCTTGACTTCTCTTAGTCCTCTATAGGTGCTGCCCTGCAACAGAAATAACCCCTTAGTAGGCCCACCAGGAACGAAGGAGGGCTAGGTAGAAATTGTACCTTCCTTCCTTCGCAATAGAGGTTCTCAACCTTTGAGTGGTGGCCCCTGCAGACCCTTCACGGGGGGAGGGGCTGCCTAAGACCATCGGAAAACACAGATATTTATACTACAATTCATAGCAGTAGCAAAATTATAGTTATGAAGTAGCAACAAAAATACTTTTATGGTTGGGGGTCACCACAACATGAAGAACTCTATTAAAGGATTTCAGCATTAGGAATCTTGAAAACTACTGCTCTAGGAAACCCTTGAAGCTTAACCAGAGTGCAGCTGTATGTAGGGCTTAGAATGTTTATGTGGTTGGATTTCTTTCTAAGAAATAAGTTTGTGTTTATGCAGAATTTAGGAATTTAAGAGCTAGACTTTAGATAATATAGCCTTCTTATTGAGTTCCATAGATATTTATATGGTGTCTTTGTGATTTGAATGAAAACCAAGTCCCTCTTACAACCCTTAGGCCCTGGATGACAGTTTTGAGCTCTCGTGTGTACCTCTGCAGAAAAAAGGATGAGAAGACATGCGTGTTCTAAGTCCTCCTGCTTTTACCTAAACACCTGCTTTTTCTTTGTTCTTAGAGGAATCAAGTTAAACTGTTCTTCTGAAATGCTGAAGTCTCATAGTAGGTGTGTGACTGTCAGCACCCTGCAGGGTTATAGATCAGAGCCTCTGGACCTCTGCTAGTCCTCAGCTAGCAGACTCTTGTGCTGCTTTCCTGTGCAGATGTTTCTTCCTAGTTCCCTAATAGTCACCAGCTTCATGTACTGTTTCTATGACCAACCATGCCTAGGCCCTACACATGCTAGACATGCCGTAACTCTCAGTTGCCCCTCACCCCAGGCCCTCTTAGTGTCCTTATTTTTGGAACACTGGTTCTTCAGTCCCCACCATGTGGTTTTTTTTTTTTTTTAGTTTTTCCAGACAGGGTTTCTCTGTATAACAGCTCTGGCTGTCCTGGACTCGCTTTTGTAGACCAGGCTGGCCTCGAACTCACAGAGATCCGCCTGCCTCTGCCTCCCAAGTGCTGGGATTAAAGGCGTGCGCCACCACCGCCCGGCTCCCACCATGTGGTTTTATTTTAATTCTCTTAAGAACAAAGAACCATTTTTAGAATTTCTTTGCTTTGGTTCATGTTTGTTTGTGTGCAGACATACACACTAGGGCATATGTATGGAAGTCAGAGAACAGGTTTTGAGAGTTGGTTTCTTTGTTCTGTGTGTTCTGGAGATTGAACTCTGATCATAAGACTTTTGTATAGCAAGCTCTTACTTGCTGAACCATCTTGCCAGACATGAGCTCATACTTTAAAGTGATACTTCAAGGCTTCTTGTTAACTCGAGCTTTATTGTTATTGTAGCTTGTGGCTCTAGGATTCAGTCACCAAAAACTGCATTCTCATCCATCCATGTAACATTGTTTTAAAAATCACTATCTCATTTTTATTTCCCAGCCCTTATTCTCTTGATTTGTCCCTTAGTAGGTGAATGGAGATCCAATTCAGCGTTTTGTTTTGCTTTGCTTTATGAGGCAAGGTTTCTCTGTGTGTAGTTGTGGCTGTCTTGGAACTCACTCTGTACACCAGGCTGACCTCGAACTCACAGAAATCCGCCTGCCTCAAGTGCTGGGATTAAAGGCATGTACCACCACTGTACAGCCTCCAAATCAGTTTTTTAATGATGGAATTATAAACTCCTTGAAGGCAACAGTTAAAATGTATAGTCAAAATATACAGTATTGTATGTACTTCTCAAAAGAGCACAACATATGTAATGTGGTGTAGATACATGTGATGGATGTAGTTTATAGTGTGATCTTACTCATTGAATACCTGGTTTTGAGGCTGACAACTCTTGATTTTTCCCTAGGAAAATGTAACTTCATATTAGTGAATATACATGGATATTAGGGTAAATGAGGAAGTTAGGATATTTGTATTTCTTCACTTGTGCACATTTGTGCAGAAGGACTGTATTTCCGCTTTCCTTTCTGGTAGTGGATCATATAATGCTTGTCAGGAACATGGCACCCAACACTCCCCCTTCCCCAAACAAGAACAAAAACAACAACAACAACAAAACAGTGGTCTTACTGCGTAGATCTGGCTGGCCAGGATATTACTATGGTCGATCAGGGTGACATCAAACTCATGGTGTTCTACCTACCTCTGTCTCCCAAGTGGTAGGTTTAAAGATGGAATTTGACAGTGAAATGTGAGTCTGAATATTTATGTGCCTGATTTTTGGTAACATTCATTTTCACAGGATGACAGCGATGGGATCCCATGGTCAGAAGAGAGAGTTGTACGGAAAGTCCTTTATTTGTCTCTGAAGGAGTTCAAGAATGCACAGAAAAGGCAACATGGGGAAGGCATTGTTGGGAGTCTGAAAACAGTGAATGGTGAGTGGACAACAGGAACTGGATGTGATCTCTCTGGATTGCCTTGTTCTCACTTGGGTGGCTAACAAGGCTTGAGCTTGCTGGACTAAGCAGTTTCAGCTGTATGACTATATATTTTGGACATCCTATTGAATTTATAAGTTTATTTTTATGTTCCTTTATGTATTGCAAAATAGAGTTGGGAGTTTTTGAGGTCATAGCTGTCAAGCTGAACGTGACAACTATATTGCCTTTTTTTGTTTTGTTTTACTATGTATGTATGTATGTATGTATGTATGTATGTATGTAAGTAAGTAAGTAATTCGTCTATCCAGCATGCACACAAAACCTTTTAATGATTTTGTTGGAATGTGGAGCCTTCTACCCTACTTATTTTATAAGGAAATATCCTAAAAATCTACTGTTCCATTTGTTCTGTGCCACCAGCCTTGTGAGCACCCTGCTGTCTTCCTTGTTGACTAAGCCTGTTGCTATGATGCATGGGTGTACAATGATCAGAATTCCCAATTTCAAAACCAACCTCTTCCAGTGTTTCTCAAATAGCTCCAAAAATGGAGGGAACTCTGTTCCACATTTATCACTTTCTCTGTCTGTCATTCAGTAGGATTTTCAGAAAACAATTTCATATTTGTCTGTTTCCAGCTAACTGTGGTATATTCCATAGACTATTGTACATATCTCAGTTGCTTAAAGATTGTGGAATGAATTGTTTATGATTCAGTTTGTACTGGACTAAAAAAACAAGGAAACAGCCACAGAAACAGGTTTGAGTTATCTTAAAGGTTTGACTTTGGAAACAGTATATACAGTTCACTAGGTACAAGTGATAGTTGACATGGCTTCCCAATTTTCCTTTCTCTCTGTCTCCCTACAACCTCCCTTTTTTCATTTGTTTGTGTATATGATGATGATTATGTGTTTGCAGACATGGAAATCAGAGAACAGTATTGTTTGCTACCTCAGTTTTCATTTCATTGTCTTAATTGTAAACTGAACACTCCATGGTTTCTTGTTGGAACTAGTTCTTGAGGAGTGGATCTGTTTGTTGACTTACTTTCATAGACCCATAAGGTTTTTTCTAAGATCACCTCTGTGAACTCCATTGTGCACTGAACTTGTTTTACTGTCTTAAGTTCTGGGGTAGCTTGAAGAAAGACACAAACTCCACCTGGTGGGTTTTCTCTTTTATTTTTATTGTTTGTTTTATTTTGTGAATTTCACATTGTGCATCCTGTTCCCTCTCATCTCCTACGCACCCTTAGACCAACCCTCCACCCTTGAAACTTCTCCCAACATAAAAAAAAAAAAATCTCATCCTGGAAGCTGTAGTGTGTCTCAGTGTGTCCCACAATATTCCCCCCTCCCTTTTTTTTTTTTACAATATTCCCTTTTATCCACACTTTTTTGTTTGCAAATGTTCACTATGCCAACTCTTTGGTCTGGTACAAGTCTTCTGGCATCTGTTTTGTCAATACCGTAACCTCACTGGGCTCCTCTCAGATATCCTCTTGTCCTGTGTCATGTAGATCCTGCAGTTTTGGGTCTGTGGAACTGGCCTCTTCATGCACTCCAGCAGTTCATCCATTCATCCATGGGGTACATGTTGGTGTGGGCCAACTCAAAGCCCTGGTTCTGGGACTGCAACGCCCACATCTAGGGCTACTGTGCTACCTAGGTAAGGTGCAGGGCCTGCTCTCCCTAGTGCTGCAGCAGATAAAGGGTTGGACCAGCTCTCCTGCTCTCATCCCATCAGGGCCAACTCTCCCGCCTGCCACCTGTGGTGAGGGCATCAGAGACAAAACAACAGACAAAAAGCAGGGTTGTCTCTCCAATACTCATACCTGCAGAGCTGGCTCACCCACAGTCCCCCACACCCAGGGCTAGCTGTACCATGCTGCAGCATACTAGAGGCAGGGACATTTCTCCTGCTCTTGTGACCTCAACAGGGCCAGATCTCCCTTCTGTTACTGGTGGTGTAGGGCTGAGGGAAGAAGAGGGGAGGGGATCTCTCCCTCATCCATGCTAATACTACCACAAAGCAAACAAAACGCAGCTAAAAGGTACAAACAAAAAACAAAAAACAGTGCTATTTTCACATTACAGTGGGACATGGTTGATAGACAAATTGACAGGACGTCTGCTAAATCCCTGGCATGGGGTAGCAGCTCTTTGCCCTCTTTTTTTTAGTGAAGGGCTTAGGTGGATATCTGCTGTTAATGCAGAGAACCAAGGTAGGAGCTTGTGTTTTACTGGCTGAGCTCAGCCTTCCATTTCCACAGGTCCTGTAACAACCTAAGTGCGCACAAGATAGAGACCTCATTTTTTTTTTTTTTTGTTTTTCGAGACAGGGTTTCTCTGAATATCTCTGGCTGTCCTGGACTCGCTTTGTAGACCAGGCTGGCCTCGAACTCACAAAGATCCGCCTGCCTCTGCCTCCCAAGTGCTGGGATTAAAGGCGTGCACCACCACCGCCCGGCGAGACCTCATTTTTATGTCACACAATTATGTTTACCATCTATATCACTTTAGTGCTCCCAAATTGATAAGAACTGAAAGCTTTTGCCTTGTTATAAGGTTGTACATGAGAGCTTTGAACAGTGCTGTGGATTGACTGAGGGACTTTACATCATCATCACAGTTTCTTGTTATAGTTGGGTGGAGGGATGAGGTAGTATTAAGATATGCCGATTCCTGCTGTAGAACATGGTATTTTCCCTGGATGTAATGAAATGACAAAGGTTTTCAAAAAAGCTTGCTGAGGCTGGGACCTCGGCCACTCTTTTAAGGCCCTTGTCCTGCTGGGGCTAAAATTAGGGGACATTTATATAATAAGAAGTACACATAATTACACAGTAAGAGAGGGGAGCTATTTAGCTGTATTTGAATTTCATTTGCTTCCTATAACTGTCATCTGAGATCAGCAAGCCCTTTGGCCAGCAAAACCATTTTGAGTAGCTTTAATGGAACTTGCATCTCTTTAGATTCTTACAGCCTGCAGGAATTGTGATAGTTAAACTGTTCTTCCTATTTTGCAGTTAGTGTCAGGAGGCTCTAGCTATGGTTTGCGCTCTCAAATTATCAAAACAAGCTCATGGATGAAGGAGGCTATACCCTAAGAATGGAGGAGTATTTTGCTTATCCAATTGAGCTTGGGATTCAAGCCCAGTCTTTCTGGACTAAACTTTTATTTAATCTAATTAATTTACCACTTAGATAAATAGAAGTTACTCTTGAACCTTCCATAAAGAGTCTAACCATAAGATTTCATAAGACAACTCTTGTTTTCAAAGTATTTTGCCTTTGTAAATAAAAACATTAGCACACAGGTTAATAAACATCCCGATTGCATTTTCACAGTATTTCACTGATTCTTCCCATCTCTGCTGCCCTCCTGCTCCCCCATCTCTTCTTGTACCTATGTGCCCTCCTAGTCTCTCTTCCTTTTTCATGCTGTCCCATATGGCATTTTGTTTATCCTGCATTGCCTGCTTTTACTCTCTCTTGGTATCTTTTTTTTTAGATTCAGTTTTTAAGGAGGTAGGTGAAAATTTTAATTATGGAAAGTACCTCTGGAAGGGAGTGGCTAAGAATTTACTAAGGTGACCATATTTCTGGACTTTGTTATCTTGTAGTTGAATTGATAGAAGCAATAAATCTGCTTTTTGGTTTTTTAACCTCCTCTGTTTAGTCATAGACATAAATGCAGTCAGTCACCTGGAGGTAGGTAGGGGTGCATGTGTATGTATGTACTTTCAGGTTAGTCTGCCAAAGCTTCAAATGGACAGTCTTCTGCCTCACGTTCTTGGGTGCTGTGGTCACATGCATGCACCACCATTCTTCAGTGGAATGTGCTCAGGTGCACTTGTTTTAATGATTGTCACTACTTGGACAGGAACGAATTTTACTCCTATTTTCCTGATGAAACTGTCGCCAATCCATGATGCCCAAGTTGAAGTGCTTTGGAATTTCTGGTAGTCTCATGAATTACTAAGTATGTACAAAAATATATAAACAAAGTATATACAAAAATATAAAAAAGATTCCTATAGGGTGATTTGGGTCAGAAATCAACATAGGAACCTGTGTGTGGAGTGAATAGGCTACAGTGAATAGGAGACAACTGATGTGAAGGTACCATTTGTGAGCAATCAGGAAAGGCTCATTTAAGACCTTGCAGAGGGTCCTTCTAATCAGAGACTCAGAATTTGGTGGGCGTGATGATGCTAGTGACAGAGAATGGGACTAGAAATTGTGCTCCACCAGAAAGTTGGAATTAGATCCAAGCAGCCGCCACAACAGATTTCCATAACTGACATGTTTGGACTGTGGGTAAGGAAAATTAATGGTTGCTAGAGGAGGAGCTGTGTAGGTCAAACCTTTTCTGTTTTTGTTTTTGTTTTTTGTTTTTTGTTTTTTTTTTTTAAATTGACAGGAATCTTGGGCCTTAATAGTGGAGCCAGTCATGGTAGCTTGGGAGGCCAGAGGCAGGCAGTTCCAGGCCAGCTGTTCTACATAGGACAGCCAGAGCTACATAGAGAGACCCTGTCTCTTGGGTGTGGGTTGGGGGAGTGCGTAGGAAGAAGACAAAAAAACAAATTTTAAAGTGTCTCCGTATATTCCCCTGTGCTGATTCTGACTTGTGTTTGTTAGGCCCTGTATCTCTGCTGTATTCCTCTCACAGTGAACTTCATTGTTGAATATCTGTTGAGTTATGAGGTACATTGTAGTTCTTACAAGGTCGGTTAGAAAGGTGATCCTGTCAGGATTTGGTTATAGGAATCCTGACTGATAATCCTGCTGTGTATAATCAAGAAACTACTTTTTTATGTTGAGTTAAGCTCCCCAGTACAGTCTAAGAGTTTACTTTTGATAAATTCACATGCTGTAGATGAGCACTTTTCTATTATCCTAGGGTATTTCATTCCCTTCCCCCCTTCCCCTTTCCCCCTTCTTCCTCCTTCCCTCCCCCTTTTCCTTCCCTTCCCTCATCCTTTCCTTTCTTTCGTTCTTAAGACAGAGTTTCTCTGTGTAACAGAGCCCTAGCTGTCCTAGATTCACTATGTAGCTCATAGATCAGGCTGGCCTCGAACTCAGAGATCCACCTGCCTCTGCCTCCCAAGTGCTGGGATTAAAGGCATTCGCCACCATGTGCAGCCTCTCAGGGTATTTCTTAATCTCTGTATCCTTCTCTCCTTAAATAACATTTACTTATTAATTCAAGTTAATCTTCTCAGTCCCCCTCCCTTCTCTACTCACAGCCCCACCCTCTACTTCCTCTCCCATCTATCTTCCTCCAGTGTGTGGGTGGGCCACATATCAGCCTCCCTCAGTTCACATGAAAGGGTAAAAGAAATATCCTGGGTTCTAGGAGTAATGCCACCCAGCAGCAGAACCCAAGGTATTTGTTTTACCCTTTCAGTTCTCTTGACTTCCTGTGAATTATACTTGTTTTGGGATTTGTCAACACTGCTATCTTTCTTCATAGGACCATTTAAGGCATTTCCACATGCCTTGAGAATCTCTGGAGCATCAAAGGCCATGAGATTAAAGGTCCTTTTTTATGTCTTTTGCCACTGTTTATGTAGGTATCTGGCAGTGTTGGAATGAGAGAGCCTCATAATTGGAAGGGTGGCATGTTCAGGGAGGTGTGTGTCTCTCTGTGTGTGTGTCTGTGTGTCTCTGCGCACCCAAGCACACACAGTTGCACATGTATGTATGAGTTAATTTGGAGCCCAGTGGTCATAGTCAATTGGTGTTCCTCTTGGATACAAACCCAGGCCCTCATGTGTATGTACATACTAAGCTGTCCCCTGAGGCCCAGACTTGTAAGCTTGGATTGTTGTTATGGCTCGAACTATGCAGTATAAGATTTGGGGGCAGTTCTCCTTTCCCTGCCATCTTTCTCTGGTAGTATATTAGCCAAGGCACGACTTTCCCCCAGGTTCACTTTAAACAAAGATTCTGCTAATTGTTTACATAAAGGCTTATGATGCACCCCATGGCCTTGAGCATGCAGATGGGTATATGGTAGCAACAAGGAGGGACTGCTGATCCTTTTCTTGTGGCTGTGGTGAAAGTCTTTTATTTAGCGTGGTGTGCCATAACAGGGTGCTGTAGTGGATGGCTACAACAACAGCAGTGTCTGGAGCGTTTGGAGCCTTGAATCCAGGCTCTGCACTAGCAATAGCAACTCTGTTCCTGTCGGTCTCTTTATGT
Source organism: Lophiomys imhausi (assembly GCA_907164525.1). Lineage (NCBI taxonomy): Eukaryota > Metazoa > Chordata > Mammalia > Rodentia > Muridae > Lophiomys > Lophiomys imhausi. The sequence goes on along the minus strand of CAJQZJ010004381.1, from coordinate 12,779,957 downwards.
TGGGAAGAAAGCCTTTTCCTACCTCACTTTTGGACTCACATAGTAATTTACCTTTTAATCCTTTATGCCTGGCACAGGCTAAGGGCAGGCAGTTATATTAATGTCAGAGAATTATAGCTTCACAACAAGAAATAAAAACTATCTTTTGGTAGGACACAGGGGTATTGATAGTAGGAGTTCATTTCAGTGGTGGGTTATGTTAGTTTTCATACTAGTATACATTATGTTTTCTTTTGTGCTTTTCTGATAAAGTAGCAAGATGTTTATACTTTGCAAAGTCATCGTTCTCATTTGGATGAAATCTCTCAATGTAAGTGGAGAAAAACAGATTCGCAGGCAAAGAGAACTAGTGTAGAAGGCAGGATGACAAGGTACCCCTCTGGGGGCATGCAGTGTGTTCAGAATGATTTATGTGGTGGGAAGAGTGGTTGGTGACTGAGGTGGTCCTGAAAGAAGATTCATAGATTATATGAGGAAAATTCTATGTTGAGCCTTTGGGGTGAGGAAGCCCTGCTATCTATTCAGTGATTCAGTTTAGTATCCATTTTACTAGCACTTCCCCTCTATTTTCTCTGCTCAACTTGTCCATAGAGGGCAAAAGTCCCTTGGGGTCACTAGAGAATTCTTTATTCAGATGCAGAGGTAGGTAGTTCATGAATAGGATCTTTGTATTGTTCATTGACACTGAGGATGTGTATTGACGTTACTTTAAACGCTGTTTACCACAATGGACGTAGTGTTGCTGTGCTAGTCAACTCCCCATTTCCCTCAACTTGAAAATATCCTTTTTTTCTTAATCTATGTTAAATGTTTGAAGTCCTATATATGGTGTATCTTTTTTTTTTTTTTGGTTTTTCGAGACAGGGTTTCTCTGTTTAACAGCTCTGGCTGTCCTGGACACGTTTTGTAGACCAGGCTGGCCTCGAACTCACAAAGATCCGCCTGCCTCTGCCTCCCGAGTGCTGGGATTAAAGGCGTGCGCCACCATGCCTGGCTACAACTCATTTCTTAATCTCTCACCTATCCTTGTGGCATACTTTGTAGATTTTGGATCCTTTTGTAGTCTCAGATTTAGCTTTCTAACCTTTTCCCAAAGTTTATAAAAAATATATAGCTGTTTCTCAGCCAAGGAAGCTGGGAGAATGATAGGAACTGGAGCTGTTCATAGTTTCTGCCCCTGTCTGGGAGAATGGTCACCCATGTCCGCCTTGAGGATAAATCAGCAAAGTGTACCATGTATGGTTCCTTCAAGGCAGAACTCCCTTCCCCCACCTGTTTCTAGTATTGTACCATTTCATGCTTGGGGGCTTGGGAGAGATCTGAAGACCCATTCATCTATTATTTATTTTGTTTCTTCCATGATTTGGGAGTGTTTTCAGTGGGATTCAAACCTATTAATGGATTTTTTTGAAAAGTTGTGTTTTATTTAGGCATGTGGCACATGCCTATACTGTAATCCCAGCTACTTAGCAAACACAATCAAGAGGATTTTGAGTTTTGCCAACTTGGGGGTGGGGAAGGGAGATGGGCTTTTGTCTAATATGTGTAAGATCCTGGCACTATGCCACCCCTGTTGCCAAAGACTCCCTCCCATGGGATTGCATCTTGAAATTCTTTAAGACTTTAACACTGCAAAAGTCCCTGCATCCCTAGCTCTACCTAGAAGACAGTCTAATGTGTACATCTCTGTAGACATGATTAGGACATGTGTCACACTAGAGAGCATGGTCTCATGGTGTCCTGCTAGTCTTTGGTGAGGGGGATTTACCCATATTGCTCACGACCCTGGCTGGCTCTTACACAGTATGTTTATTCTATCTGTACTCATTGTCTACACATTTTGTGTTCCCTGCTATTTGAAAAGGGCTGTCCTAGTTTGCTCTTGGAAAGTGTTCCACAGGTTTAAAGGGTGAACTGGGAAGGGTCTCAACTGGTACTTTTTGAATTTCATCTGTGCAGAATATTGACAAACTCTTAAATCTGTGCCCAAATACTCCTTATAAACTGAGATACCAAGAGCAGGAAGCTCTTGCATTAGTTAAGGTCGAATCCTATGGGGATGGATGATATGTCGTTATTTGTTTTATGATCTGATAGCATCTCCTTGCACTGTTTCCAAGGATTCTTTTAGACTCCTCCAATGAAAATTGAAGCTATTTACAGTATATTCCTTTTTATTTATTATATGTTTTATGTTTGAGTGGGGTGGGAGGTGCATGTTGTGGTCAACATGTGGAAGTAAGAAGGCAGCTTGTTGGGAGTTGGGTCCCTGGGATTAAACAGGTCATTGGGCATGGTGGCAGACACCTTTACCCACAGGGCTATCTCCCCAGTCTTATATTCCTTTAAAAGCAAGCAAGCAAACAAGCCAACAAACAAACATATAGTAGAGAGCCTGCTCCCAAAAGTGCTCATTTGTTTTCTTAAATAGGGAAAGTCTGAGGGTAGCTTTAACAGATGACTCTACTTTTTTATGAGCCTGGTTTACTTTTCATTTATATGTCTCTTTGCCCCAAGTGTTGTGATAAGAGAAGTATGCTGTCCAGTCTTGTTTGTTGTCACCTGTGACTGGATCCTTAAGTTGTTGTGAGGAAATGTGATGTGAAGGTGCCATGATGCCTTAGTTTGCTGTTTTCCTGAGCTGTCTGAGGGACACGCAGCTAGTGTCACTAGTCCCTGTGGAGGTGGAGCTGTACTCTAGGGAGAGGCTAGTGTCACCAGTCCCTGTGGAGGTGGAGCTGGACTCTAGGGAGAGGCTAGTGTCACC